>CM053611.1:81920337-81939797 GCA_028646535.1 Procyon lotor
GTAGAAAAAACTCTCATGTGTTAAAAAATCAGTATTGATACTTGTGTTTACACGTGTATATACATCTGAATACACATATAAAATTACTTATATATATTTTATGAAGGACACATGAGAGTAGAAACTTTTAATCTTATCAAAGAGAGAAAGAATTGGGGTCTGTAATGATAAATTACTTGTTAATATATGGTTTCTTGATTTTTTTATCCTCTTGATGTATTAATTTTTTTTTTTTTTAAAGATTTTACTTATTTATTTGGCAGAGAGACAGCAAGAGAGGGAACACAAGCATGGGGAATGGGAGAGGGAGAAGTAGGCCTCCCACTGAGCTGGGAGCCTGATGAGGGGCTCCATCCCAGGACTCTGGGATCATGACCTGAGCCAAAGGCAGATGCTTAATGACTAAGCCACCCAGGCACCCCACTGATGTAATACTTTAAAAAATAAAACCAGTTTGCTCTTTAAGGTTTATTTAGAAGGATAAATGTGTGAAAATGTCTTCGCTATTTAAAAAAGAAACTTTTTAAAAGGTGATACCGCTTTAAGAATAGATGGATAAAAAGAACTGATCAGCAAACAAAAAATCAATATTAAACAAATATATATATTCTCGGATGGGAAAATACAAGATATACTATATACATGATATATGCATTTAAATTGTGGGGTATGACCATGTAGTATTAGAAGTTTTCATATGCTTAGAATGGTTAGAAGAATATCTCTCTGTATCAGTTTGTCATTTTTCAAAATTTTCATGGGTCCCAATGTGTGCTTCCTTGCTCTCTGACAAAGATTTATGTAGCAAAGCCTAGATCAGTATTAGAGAAGGCATGTACTTTTCCCTCTCATCTCCATTTTCAAGCATTCTTCTTGTCCAAGCAGAACCATATCAGCATGCATATTGCTCTGCAGATAGACTCTTAAGGACTGGTGTGCCCAAACATTCATTGAATTTGTACATGTATGTGTAATTCTCAGAGGTGAAAATAATGCCAAGTAACACAAGTTGGTAATTCATATTAAAATATACTCCCATCCTATAAAATAAACAGTTTTTTTAAATAACACTTCAATACTAGCAGATTGCATTGAAACTACTAGCTAGATTGAAACTGCTAGTTAGTTAGATTGAAACTGAAAATTACATTAAAACAATGTACCCTGGGGCGCCTGGGTGGCTCAGTTGTTAAGTGTCTGCCTTCGGCTCAGGTCATGATCCTGGGGTCCTGGGATTGAGCCCCGCATCGGGTTGCCTGTTCTGCGGGAAGCCTGCTTCTCCCGCTACCATTCCCTCTGCTTGTGTTCCCTCTCTCGCTGTGTTTCTCTCTGTCAAATAAATAAAAAATCTTAAAAAAAAAAAATACCCTAACACATAATTAGTGAGCTAATATTTCTAGAGTTTAATTTGGTAGTCTACATTTGAAAACATTCATCTATGGATTAAAATAAGAAACAGATATAAGTTAGGAAAATACTGATTTTCAAGTACTTACGGGGGTATTTTTTGGTAAACAATATAATAAAAAGATAGCAGAATGGAGGGGTGCCTGGGTGGCTTAGTTGTTAAGCCTCTGCCTTCGGCTCAGGTCATGATCTCAGGGTCCTGGGATTGAGCCCACATCAGGCCCTCTGCTCCATGGAGAGCCTGCTTCTCCAGCTCCCTCTGCCTGCCACTCTGCCTACTTGTGCTCTCTATCTCTCTGTCAAATAAATAAATAAAATCTTTAAAAAAAATTTTAAAAAATAGAATGGACAAACGAATGAAGGTATCACAATATATTATATCATGTGACAAATAAAAACTGTGTTCTGCAGGCTTCTTACTTCCATAGCAAAATGACCAATATATGCTAATTTTAAAAAGCAAATACTAATTTTATATACAATGTGTTCTCATTTAATTCAAAAGATAAGTATACTGATATTTGTATAATAAATATTGGAAAAACAGTTATCATGTGGAAAGTGATTTCTTTTAGGCTTTGGGATTATGAGTATTTTTTTCTATGTACCTTCCTATATTTTTAAAACTGTTTGCAGTGATGACATATTGCTTTTAAAATTGGAAAGGAGAAAAGGATGATATTTTAAGAAGTATGGAAAAGTCAATACAGTAATTAACGATGAAAGGAAAATTTTGACAGCATAAAATATTTTTACATTTGTAAAGAATAAAGTATAGCAATAAAGTTGAGGATATGATGTTTAGAGGAAATTTTTAAGAAACTGTGTGCTTCATTGGCAGTATAGTTTCTATATACCACAGTGTAAATGCAACTTTTATGTAGTCTTTCTTCTAGTTTTTCTCATGTTCATTTATTTAGACCTATCTGTTAACTTTGAAGTATAAAAGAGGGATGCCTGAATGCTCATTTGGTTAAGTGTCCGACTCTTGATTTTTGCTGAGATCACAGGGTTCCTGGGATAAAGTCCCCCATTGGGCTCCATCTCAGTGGGGAGTCTGAGGATTCTCTTCCTCTGCACCTCTCTCCCCCCCAGCTTACACTAGTGGGCACACGTTCTCTCTCTCTAAAATAAATAAATCTTAAAAAAAATATATAAATGCTTGGTTATGGACATTGGGGGAGGGTATGTGCTATGGTAAGTGCTGTGAAATGTGTAAGCCTGACGATTCAGAGACATGTACCCTGGGGCAAATAATACATTATATGTTAATAAAATAAAAAAAAATTAAAAAAATATATAAATAAACATTGGCATTATTTTACATTTACACTTTGACACTAAAATGCCTTCAAATAGTTAAAGAATTAAAATTTTTTTAAATATAATTTTGCAGAAAGTATTCATGTTTGATCATTCTGCATACCAAAATCTAACCCCATGCAAATTAGGGCTGTTGAGTTACACTAGCACACCTTCCTTTTTACAAAGGCCAGAAATATTTTAGAACTTAGTAGGATATTATTGGATTTTACTTTATAATCATTATAAGAGGATAAGATGCAAACATGAAACTTCTCCCTCATAATCCTAATCATTGGAACCTTTTACTTTGTCTTGAGAGTCAAAATCTTTCCTTATAAAGGCTGACGTCACTCCTACATCTCAGCACTCATTAGTCAGTGATGGAAAAAAGTGACCACATTAAGGTAAATTATATTCAACATAACACATTTGCTTTAATCTAAGATGTCTTAACATACTCAGAAATGCCAAACTTCTTGTCTACTGCCCCATCCACTAGAATTTGTCCTGTGTTTTAAAATGTGTGTTAATGTGGAGTGGAAGAGACAGAAAGACTCTGTGTCATTTCTCAATGTGTAAGAGAGGGCGCCATCAGCTATAGCAATTTAGAAAAGAGTAAAAACATGTTACTTTGTGTTTGATAGCAGGGATATTCAGTTTGATGGAAAGTTTTGTAACTACCCTGTTTAGGGTCTTCCATTAAAAAAAGAAAATGATGACACTGAACTCTGAACCTGGACCTGACATCTTCATCACTGATTTACAGTAACGTCTTTGGAGGGGAAGGTCACTGTGCTGAATAAGCAGCTAATGTGGCTCAGGGAGAAGGTCATTTGTGTATGCTGTAAATTCTCATCATTTTAGAAGCATAGAGAATTTGGAAACCAGAACTTGACATTTCCTGAGAATTATTACAGTGCTAAAGAGTTCAAAGTGTTTATTCTTGATACTTGAAAAATAAAGTGCCTCTTGCTCTGAAGTTTTCAAACAAGATCGCAGTACTAAAGTTTAATCAGCATTCAGTCAAACTACTTATGTGGAGGCTGAGGCTAGCTAGCTAAATATGAAGATTCCCCACCTCATGTCTTTTGGAACAAAGGGAAATGAAAGTAGAATGTTAGAACCACCAAAAACTTAAGTGTTTTCTTCTAAAGTTTTTGTCTTCAGCCTGGCAAACAGAGAAGGAGTTCCTTGTTCCATTCCACTGTCTTCATTATAATGGTGATAGACTTCTAACTTCTCAGGAGACTCTCAGTAAAAAGTTCTGTACACACACACACACACACACACACAAAGAAAACTAGGTTTTCTTTCCAAAATATAAGTAGTCACTTCCAGTAGCTTTTCTGACTGTATATTTCAGCATAAAGATCAAAAGGTAATGAAAAGGCAAAGATAATAAAGGAAAAAGGAATATAGAAGTGATGGGAAGCACTATTCCTTTCCGCTTTTCTGTGTTTGTCTTGATAGGTCTTCTAAGATGGAATTATTAATAACACTTTATTATTGTCTTCCTGTTATTAATAAGTTTTTCCTAGGGTAAATTTTCTGGTTTCTGGTTGATGATAGTCCATGATATCCCCCTACTGTTAGATATTTCAATATCCTGTTTCTTTCTTATAACAATGAATCCTTTAGATTATATTCTGGGTTGTACCATATCAACTCATACAGATTGAATAGACATCATTGTTTATTCACTTTGTCATTGGGCACACTTTTAAATGTATTTTTAAGAAAAATTGCTAGAAGTACAAAGTTTGATTCAAAGAGTGTAAATGTTTAAAATTTTTATAGATGTTGCCAAGTTGCATTCCAAATTGTACCAGTCATATTCATTCTAACAGTGTGTGGTAGATATCCACCCCCGTTTAACTAAAAAATGTTTTTAGAAAACACTCTCTTTGCTATTTTTACCTTTTAGCTCTTTTAATCATTTAGTATTTTGCCAGTTTAACTATTCAAAATAAAATAAAACCTCATGTTTTTCCTTATATGTTTACTTTTGTATGTTCACTTGTTTTTTTTTTTTACTTTTAATCATTGACTGTGTAGAATTCATTTTCATATGAAGTGTGAGTGAAGAGTCCAGTGCTGTTTTTGTATATTATGTTGTCTCAGCATCATCGACTAAATAATATGTATTTTCTCCAAAATTTAGTATGCTACATTATAATGTGCTAAATTTCCCTATGTATTTGGATTCATTTCTGGTCTATCCTGGCTCTAAGATTTGCATACTCTTAACATCAAATCACACTTAAAATTCTGTTAGCTTCATTTTGTAGTTTTTCTCTACCTAAATGATTTTTTAGTGCCACCTAATTAAACTTACTTTTGAGAATTTCCCAACTATTTTGTGTGCTTATATCTATATGAATGTTGGAATAATTTGTAGTTAAAAATCTGTACATATTATCTGGGGGACAGAATTTATGTATAAACTGATACATCAGGGGCACCTAAATGGGTCAGTTGGTTAAATGTCTTACACTTGATTTTGGCTCAGGTCATGATCTTAAGGTTGTGGGATTGAGCCTGACACTGGGCTCCACGCTCAGCGTGGGTTCTGCTCCAGATTCTCTCCATCTCTCTCTCCCTCTCCCCAGGCTTGCACACTAACTCCTCCCCCACAAAATTAAAAAAAAAATATTTAAACTCATATATCAGAATTTTTTCTCCATTAACAGGAATTGATTGAATGTCTAATATAAAACATTATAAGTGAAATAGGGAGTTTATTAACTAGCATGACAAGACATCCAAAGACTCAGTGATGTGGGTTAGCTAAGTCAGTTCTTCAAGGATGGATTCTCCCTTGTATGTGCACTACTATTCTTGCTGTTTTGACTTTTGCCATCAGGCTTGAACCTAATGGTCACATGGCAACTATGTCATCTTTAAGCATGCCCAAAGTCCAAGGTCAAAAGAAAAATATGTTTCTTCTTTGTGTTCAGAGTCAAGAACATTTTTCTAGGAGCTCTTTGCAGAACTCATCTTATTTGTGAGAATTCCATTGATGCCTATTATAGAACTAATCACTGGCAAGTGAATTAATAAAAATTCACTTCTCAGGATGAGGAAGATTTCAACTTTCACTAAAGCACAGGGTATCTCAATATCTGATGAAAAAAGAGTTTTTGCTTCTCATTTTGAAACATTATTTTTTGTGAGCAGTTTTAGATTCACCCAAGATCAGAAGAAGATAATAAGATTTCCCATGTAACTCCTGCCTCCATACATGTATAACCTCATTATCGACACTCCCACAAGAGTAGTATATTTGTTATAACTGATGAACTTACATTGACATAGGTTTTTGTGTGAACCGTCTTCAACAGTATCAACTCTAGCACTTTTTTTTTTTCCAACTCTAGCACTTTCTAATAAGATATTTGATACAGAGAACCTGGTTTTAGAGGTAAGCTTGCCTGTCTTTGAATTCTAGTTTCACCATTTGCTGAGTGTTTGGTCTTGGACAGGTTACTAAACATCTCTGTAATTCAGTTTCCTTAAAAGTAAGATGGGTGATAATAGTATCTACCCATCTTACTTGGTAGATAAAAGTCTCCCATCTACATGGGAGAGTTGGGTGGAAAGGTGATATTTGTGAAGATTAATCCTTAGAAAACTAGTATACAGTAAGTGTCAAGTAATTTTTTTCTTATTAGTAATAATACTTACCCTTTTCCCACTTTCCTAATAGATCTGTCTTTTCAGTTTTTAGGACTCATGGAAAAGATGAAATGCATAATCAGTGTTTGAGACAATTTTAAGATAATATATTCTAGGTGATTATGACTGAATACAGCAATTGCTAAAATGGAATATTAGCCAAGTTCCGTGGGAAGCCAAAGGAGGGACTAGTTCACTTTTTGGAGGGGTCAGGAAACACTAGACAAAACCTGTGATATTTGTGCTACCACTTTACAAATATAGATTTAAACAAAATAAGTTGGAAGTTTTCTATTTTTTCCTCCTTTGGCTTAAAGCAGAAGTTCAATTTTCTTAAAAATCTAAACATGATCAAGAAAAAACAATCCATATTCTCCACTTAATAATGAATATGAAACCCTTAAAGTTGTCTATTAAAAGATAGTGTTAAAAGATATAATGGATATGCTTGAGATTTGAATGCAAAAATTTGAACTTTGGAATAGTTTACATACAGTATCAGGATATTCTATTCTGTTTACAGAGAGCTTATAATGGGAGCTTTCACAGAGTGAAATAAGAGAAAAGCACTGCTTAATCAAGGACTGTAGGTCAAGAACAAGTACTAGCTGAGAGGTATGTGGGTCCAAATTGTGTTGCAAAGAACATATTTTATGCTAGTAATGACTGATGGAAAAATAAAAGCAAAATGAACTGACTGCATTTCATAGTTTCCTTCTACATAGAGAAACTCTCATACATATCTTTCAGTGAATCAGCCTGTCCAATGACACCACAACTGCTGTTGGTCTTGGGACAAAAACTTACGGGATATCTTAAAATGCTTTATTTGTTAGTTTAATCATTTCTGTGCTATATTCCAGGAACAATAACCCCCTAGAGAAGTGTCAGTTGGGTTATGAGAAACCATTTCCACTCTGTGGAAAATATTATTTCAAAAGGACCTTAAAAAAGGGAAATAGAAACAAAGTAAAAAGGCAACACGGGAGGGAAAAAGAAAAAGGATATTGGAAAACCTCTTGTTCTTTTTCTTTTAAGGTATCAGTTGAAATAGAATAAAAAGATAGTATCACTTCTGTGCTTTTCCTATCTATGAAAATTTGCCATTTTTCCTGTTTGTGATACATGTCAGTGAAGCAAAATGAAAAAGAAAAATCTTGGACCTTTTAGAATCCTGAGAGGTAAAAGATAAATAAATCAAATGAAAACCTGTCTAGCTTCTGAGGGGAAATTCTTGTTAAAAGGCTATTAAGTGGGTATCACAAAAATTTCACAATTTGTGTCTTTAAAAAAATTATCAAATTTTGCCAGAAAATATTTAATGTCAGCAAAAGTATTCACTGGAAGGATCCATCATTTGATGGGGTACTACAAAATACAGAAATTCCAAGTATGGACACTAGGAAAAAAGACAATAATAGGAGATTCTCAAGAAAACAGGATGAACATGGTTAGTTTTCTAATTCTACTTCTATCAATCAAAAGGTTTTAGACTGTGTCAACATAAATCCAAGGGTTCTATTATCACTGAACAGAACAAATAAAGATCACAACTTTTTTCAGTTTAATTTTTTTGTTAAATTTAAATGGCATACATAATGTTCATGTTTCTTAAAAAAAAAAACAATAATAATTTCAGAATAACAGCAAGAGAACAATTAAATGGTAGCAAATATATCCAGACTTTAATGATGGTAAACTCTGAGTTGTGAAAACTCATATTTATCATGGATCTTGGGAATTATCATGTTCATCTTTGTATTTTATACATTTATTAAATATAAAATATTTTAATGTGTAAATAAAATACATTGATGTGAAACATTCTTAGCAATAAAACAGTCTTCATAATTATTGATTATTTCAGTAAAATATTTTCTGAATTTTGAGGTTGGCTATTATAGTTTCCTACTGCCTTCCACCACATACATACAAATGTCTGTGCATTTCTCTAGTGTTTTTTCATGTGAACTGTTATAGCGTAAACCTACTACCTTAACCTCCTACTTACTTGAATATACTAAGAAACATAGTAATATTTATTTTCTGAGCATTCCATAAGGCACTCTTTCATAGTTATTTTTTAACATACTATCATATGCAAAGGAAGATAATACCTTTATTTTCTTTCCTATCCTTTCTCACCTTTGTTTTCTCATCCATGGCCCAGCAATTTGAAAACTTTTAGTCCAATGCAGAAAATTTAATCCATTAAAATAACTCCAGCAGTACATTTAAGTTTAATGATCTAACCAGTGGTTTGCTCATTTTTTATTTCCCCAATTCCTTTAGAAAAGGCATAGAAGAAGCAGAGGACTTTTGTATCCTTGTTATTTTAGAAATGGGGGCTTCAACCCTTTGGTGGAACCAGTAGATTCTCTTCTCCACATGACCTTTTTCTTCTTTTGAATGTCAGAAGCTGTTATTAATTCTTCTTCAGTTTGCTTTCATGCTCCAATGAATTTTATCCCTTCAAAGTAAATAGGTTTTGGCTAACTGTCGAGTGTGTCAGTGTATGGGAATGCACATTTCTTTTTCAAATTTTACATATATATTGCTTTATGCATCTTTTATTGAAGTATAATTAACACACAGTGTTATATTAGTTTCAGGTTTAAGCTTTATACTTTCTAATGGAGCTTTCATCTCGTTGTTTAACGGGAATCTATTATCAGTATGGAAAAATAGAGCAGTAACACAAAAGAACCGAGAAAGAGGTAAATGGATGTTATCTAGGTACTCCTTATGTGATAGCTCTACATGTAGAGCTAAAGGAAAAAAAATACACCAAAGGGGCAAAATGAAAATGTGGACAAAACTTCACAAAGCCTTACAGCTACAATGATAAGTTAGACTGATAATTTAAGAGGGGCCTCTCAGTAAATTATATACTGATCATGGTGAGAAAATAAAGAGAAGCATTATTGAAGAAATATATTCCATTCATTATAGATTTATAATACCTAAGTTTGCATTACCTTCAAAGTTATCTTTATTCCTTTAGGGACATTAATCTTATGCATTAAATTAAATTATGCAAGTTTCAAAATATGTGGTGGATGTTCTACCGTTTATTCATTTTTTAAAATTTAATGCTGAATATTAGAATTCTATGCGTAAGAATCCAGGTTTTTAAAAAATGCTCTATATGTAGATATGAATTAAAAAAAAAAACTTATTTTTTTTTTTCCTAAACAAAAACTTTAAGTCAAGACATTGTGAATGTATTTTGGAAGAGAAATTCTGACAATCAAAGAAATTAAATTGTGGGGCTCCTGGGTGGCTCAGTGGGTTAAGCCTCTGCCTTTGGCTCAGGTCATGATCTCAGGGTCCTGGGATCGAGCCCTGCATTGGGCTCTCTGCTCAGCGGAGAGCTTGCTTCCCCCTCTCTTTCTGCCTACCTCTCTGCCTACTTATGATTTCTCTCTGTCAAAATAAATAAATAAAATCTTTAAAAAAAATTAAATTGAAGACTGATTTTCTGTTTCTTCAAGCAATGACAATTTCAGTCTGAAAGTTAAGAACTGGAAAAGACGTTGTATCAAACTAAGTAAAGATAACATTGCTTGGTGTTATACTTCCAGCCATGAAAGAAAAAAAAATGCTGATATCCCAGCTCTAATTTGTAGATATCACAAATTATAAGAGTAATTGTTATATGTATTTTTCTTAAAATTTTTGAGACATTGAGAACTGTTTAGAACTAAAATACAGGTAGAACTATTCTCCCTATAGAAGCAGTAATTGGAGGCATTAGAAATAATATTAAAGAATATTAAATTTATGGGTTAGAATTCGATCTTCTCACATTTTCAACTTTATTGTTTTATATGGCATGCCTAAATTTGCTAAATAGTATATACATATGCAGCTGACCCTTCAACAACACAGGTTTGAACTGGGTGTGTCCTCTTATTTGCAGATTTTTACTGTATAGTACTGTAAACGTATTTTTTCTTTCTTAGGATTTTCTTAACATCTTTTTTTCTTTAGCATATTTTATTGTAAGATATACATATATAATATGTGTGTTAATTGGCTATTTTTTTCATTGTTAAAGCTTCTGGTAAACAATAGGCTGTTAGTGAAGTTTTGCGGAGTCAAAAGTCATATGCAGATTTTCAACTGTGTGGGGGTTGCCATCCCCAAACCTTGTGTGGTTCAAGGGTCAGCTGTGTCTATGTATATGTATACATATATATTTATACACAAGAATGGCAGCTATACAATATATATGTGTATATATATATGCATACATATATAATATATACACATATAGCAATGCATACAGGTACGTATATTCAAGCTTGTGTGTATGTATGCATATAAACATGATTGTATTCCAGAATATATATTTAGTCATTCTAGACAATCCCTTTGGTAACTTTCATAAAATCCTGATTAAAAAGACCTCTAAATGTTTATTTTTAAAGAGAATGAGTAAAGAGTAGTTTCCTTTAGAGGCTTCTATTTAGACTAAGTTTGTTCTATCCAGGTGGGTTAGAAATTAATATTATCATTACTCACCTCCATGGATTTAAGATTTGTCTCATTGGAGCATACATATATTTATTTATTTGTTTATTTAAGAACTGACATTTTAATATGGATTGAACCATTAGATAATATTAAGGAAGAGCTGTTCATTTTGATAAGAATGTTAATGGAATATGGCTGAAGAATAAGTCATCATTGATATGTATTATGATACAGGTAAAATTTTTAAACACTTTAAAAAAGATGATATAAACATAAATACCTACTTTTAAATAGCCATATTTTCCAAGTTATCTTCAAGTTTTCCAACCATAATGTTAAAGTATTTTTAGAATCTTATAATAGATTTTAATTACCTCCTACTTTGATTTGTGGCATAAGTACTAGTCTGGGAAGGCTAAGTATATGAAATAAAAATTGGTTCTAAAATAAATAGGAAGGATCTAGTAGCATTCATGCCTGGCAATGATAGATGATCATCTACAAGATGTTTTCTAATGGAATTTTAAGCTAATATCTATATTATAAATATTGTAAAATGTATATTAACGTAAAGTCTTTGGAAATAGATCAGGGTTGGAAAAGGAGAGATTCAGAATCATTATCACATCTCAGATGCTATGCAAATTTAGGAAAGCTTTTTTGGGATTTAGTTTTGCATCAGTGAAATAAAAGAGATAAAGTTCAACAATTGGTCTTTATATATCTAGACATTGTCCTTAAGTTGTTCTTAAAATTTTGAATTATATTGTTTTATGAAGTCTTAATGTTTGGATTTACCATATTAGTATTATTAATCTGTTTCCTTTCTAGATTTTAAAAAGTTTTTCTAGTTGATGATTTTGAATAAATTATTTATCTTCACATAGTCTAATTTCCTTTTTCTGTAAAAAATTAAGGAACATATGGAAGTGAAATTATATGTTCATTAAAATTGTCTATTCATAAATGATATATTACCTATTTTATATGCATATATATATATATTATATGCCTGAAAATTCTGACCCAAAGGATATTCTTTAGATATTAGTTTTCACCTGTCTTTATAGTTTTGAATTTTGGGTAAAAATCAACAAATGATAAGTGATCTCATCTTACTCTCTTTTTTTCCTGTAATAATTGTTTAAAATGTAATCTTAATGATAGTGATTATGTAATCTAGTAAGATTTTTAGATTATGACTCACAAATAACAATATCATAGATATATGAATGTAAAAAAATAAAATGTTACACAATTATGAAGCTAATCATAATGGTTGTAATTTTTTCTTCACTATATCATAAAACTCTTCAGTCTTAGAATTTCATCTAAATATATGACTATTCCCCCAAATTTAAAATGTGTGTGAAGAATAATTAGAATTCTGAAACTTAAAAAAAAAATCCACAATTAGTGATTTGATTATATATGCATTTATCATCATTGTCAACATCATCAAAATCAGACCAAATGTGTGTGTATGTACATATATAATGTTCATTGTATATAGCACGTGTATAAATGTATATGGGTATATCACATGCAGGAATGCTTCTTATTTATCTTACATACGGTACTTCCTTTAATCCTCAAAGCAGCCCTGTATGTAGATAATATGGGTGTTCTTTTAGAGATGAGGACACTGAGATACCAAAGGGTTCAACATTTGCTCAAGACAATGCACTTATCAAATGGCAGCAGTTGATTTTGAGCCTTTACAGAAATTATGGAAACTGTGTTCTAAGAAGGAAAATATTCATTATTATGAAGTAAAATCAATGTCACTGAATTTCTGTGTCACTACTGGTAGATTACAATTCTATACAGATTTTTTTAATCTATAAATTTAAAAAATTGCATTGTATCATTGTATCATTAAATACCCCCTTTTCCTATGTAAGTTGATAATTTTAGTGCTTGTTAATAATTTTAAATTGTAATTAGTAAAGCCTAACTTAAAACAAGTTGGTATAGTGGTATTCATTCCCCTTGTCAAAGGTTTTAGGAGGCAATAAAGTCAATAAATATACATTTAGTATCCTTAGTCATTTATGCATTCATATGCTCATGCATTCATTCACTTATATATTTAGCTTTCACTTGTTTTTTTTTTTAAAGATTTTATTTATTTGACAGAGAGATCACAAGTAGGCAGAGAGGCAGGCAGAGAGAGAGGAGGAAGCAGGATCCCTGCTGAGCAGAGAGCCCGATGCGGGGCTCGATCCCAGGACCGTGAGATCATGACCTGAGCCGAAGGCAGAGGCTTTAACCCACTGAGCCACCCAGGTGCCCCATCTTTCACTTATTTTTTAAATACTCACCCTGGTCCAGTGTCTTTGCTATTCACTGAGGTGTACTGACATGGCATTATCTACTTGGGATCACTAAAATAGTAATAGTAATGAAATAATCCCATTAGTAATTTCACAATTATAAATTAAAATAAGTGCTATGGGGGACACAATGCAGAATGTCAAGAAAGCATGTAAAAGCGGAAAGATTAAAAATGTCTACGCATACTCCAGGATAAGTAGATGAGCTATGCAGTGCCTGCTCTGAGGAGAATCATTACAATATGGGACTACAGTATACAGTAGTGTATATTTTATATCTAGAAGCAATTTCTCTCCCATATAACCACTCATTTTGGTACCAAAGTCTCAATATTAAAGTGTTTGAAGCCATCATCTAGCAGGATGGGCTAGATTATGCTGTGGTATGAATAACCCCAAGACTTATTGACATGTGACTAAATGTTTATTACTGCCTCACATTGAATGCCCATCAGGGAATGGGTTGGAATCTCTTAATCATGGCCACTCAAAGACCCAGGCTCACACAGACTCCTCAATATGTGTGTCCATGATCACTATGACAGATGGAAGAGAATGCATCAAATAATGCATTAGATTTTAAATATTTTATTTATTTATTTGACAGACAGGGAGATCACAAGTAAGCAGGGGGGCAGGCAGAGAGTGGGGAAGCAGGCTCCCCACTGAGCAGAGAGCCCGATGCGGGGCTTGATTCCAGGAGCCTGAGATCATGACCCGAACCAAAGGCAGAGGCTTTAACCCACTGAGCCACCCAGGCACCCCGAGATTTTTAAAGCATTTGTCTAGATATAACACATGCCACTTTCCTGGATCAGAAAAAGTTACTTGTTTAGAACTACTCTTAACTGAGGTGAGGTTAGGTGGATGTGTGAAAAATATGAAGGGGATTAAGAGGTCAAACTTTCAGGTATAAAATAAAATAAAATAAATTCAGGTATAAAAAGCAGTGATGAAAAGTACAGCATAGGGAATATAGTCAATAACATTGTAATAACATTGTATGGTGACAGAAGGTAACGAACTATACTTAGCATGGTGAGCATTAAGTAATGTATAGAATTATGGAATCAGTATGTTGTACACCTGAAGCTAATACAACATTGTATGTCAACTGGACTTCAATAATAATAAAAAAAATCTAAAGATTGCAAGAAAGTGCAATCCTACCATGTATTCAGAAGTGAGATTTGAATGTTTATGAACTTCCTGACAGCTACCACAAAATAGAGCCCATGAGGGCACTTTGAAGAGGAATCAAATAAACTTGAATGAGCCTTCAAATAACCCACTACTGACATTAGTGTGGATTCTGTCAAGAATCATGGCTGAATTTTGTTTAGAGAGGGATAGTAAATCCCTATTTCTTTGAGTATCTAAGTTCCATTATTTAAAATGCCCTTTTACCTACTTGATGTATAGTTTATTTATTCTTCAGTTCCAAATCACATATCACTTCCTATGCAAAGTCTCTTATAACTCCCCCAAGTAGCAATAATCACTCACTCTCTGTGCAGTCTCTTTGTGGTTTTCCTGCTTTACATTTTTCATACTTAGCTGTCAATTGTTTATTTATCTATGTGAACATGACTTAATGACATGTTCTTTGAGTGCAGAGACTGTGCCCTATTCCTCTCTGAGTCCTCAGCATATGTCACAATGAATAGAACATAGAAAATTTCCAGTTCAGGTTGAATTATTTATTACATCCTGTAAGCCATGTGCTTAATAATACATGGTTAGTTGATGAGAAAAGATCATTAAAGACTGGACGAAGGTTATATCATAATAGGATCATAGCTCACTCAGGAACTTATTACAGATGAGTTCCAAAGGATGCTACTATATCAGATATATTATATAATCAGAACCACAATATATTTCATTGAGGATGATGTATTGTTTTGGAGGAAGAGTAACTATGTAAAAATTTGGAAAACTAACTTGTGTTTTGGTGTGTACGTTTTGTTAATTAGAAGTATTCACTGTTGAAGTATCTTTTCAAAATATATTGTGTTTAACATCATAAAAATAGAAAAAAAAAAACCTCTTCTTCATACCTAAACAACTCAACTACTCCTAAGAAGAAAGTAACAATCTGTGTATGTGTGGGTGTGTGGGGGAGTATGTGTGTGTGTCCTTTATCTGCATATAAAATACACTGAATGTATGGTTTCTCAAGGCTTATCTCTTAGATGAATTTTCTGTGTCTCTTAATTAATGTTACTCCAAATTAAAAATATGACAGTTTAGTTAACCACTGATTGTAATATGTAAACAGGAGTTTTAACTCAATCAGTGTTATATATGCAGAGCTGAGAAGAATAATGATGAAGCAACTTACCATAATTACTCAGTTGCATCAACAATCTTATTGAAAAGCAAGTTAATTCAATTTGAATTATTGGCTTCTAGGTTAAAGTAAAAATATAGGGAAAAAGTAGGTTTGTCTGCTCTAATATGGTGCATAGGCAAACGTTATGTCACAAAGGAGTATACAGTTTATTTAGTTTTTATAAAAAGTCACCTCTTCTTTTTCACCTTAAAGAATATGTAGCATGGCTTTGGCTCTATTTTAAAAGACTTCCATGTAAAAAATAGAACTTGTGGAGGAAAACTGTATTTTTAAAACATTGAAAAAGATATAGAGGAATTGGTGTAGGAAAACTTTATTTTTAGAACACTGAAAACTGTTGGGTCCATTTAGAGCACAGTTAAGGTAGGTAATTAGGAAGTAGATTGGTCTGAAAGAAAGCTATCCACTCTGGACTTAGTTATATTACATCTCCACTGAAACGGGTAGCATTTTAGAATATTGTTCAGGAAATAGTGATTAGTAAAATGCTGTCAAGTAAAACTTGAGTTTGAATCCTTTATTTTAGTGTCTTGATAGAAAAAGCCAATGTTCACTTGACTTATTTGAAAATGAGCTAAATGTTTTATAAAGACTCACTCTCACTTTATGAAAAACTCTTGAATCTTAACTACACGAAAATAGCTATGTCAATCCTGTTGCAGTCATGAGTGAAATTGTTAGTAAAGGAGGGAAGAAAACTAAACTGTTTTCATGAAAAACAAACCGTTTGCTCGAAATTAAACTATGGCGTAATGCAGATAAAATCATTCTGTTCAGCTATGTCTGGTGAAAAAGAGAATGAGGGGTATGATGTGAAGTAAACTCCTCTGCTTTGTGTAGGCTCTCTTTTAGGTCCCTGAGGAAGAAAGATGCCCCAGCATAAGACTAAACCAATGTATTGATTTTATCAAAAGTCGAGCTTTGGCCTCATATCCCATTGTGGTTGCTTGAAATAGTGACTATATATGAATCACAGACTGATTTGGATTGTTTATTTGTAGAAGAAACTAGGATCAGGTTGAGTAGCTGTCTTGATCCATTTCTTGTAGGTTTTCACCCCAATTTGGGCCTCAAGGATCTTACAATTTTGTAGATAAAAAGATAGGAAAAATGAAGATTTCTCAAAAGAAAAAAGAAAAAAAAATCCCCAGGGTTTAGGACAAAAACCTTAACATATGTAAAAAGTCTCCAGAGATACCTATTTATTAAGGATTACCAGATGGATATACACAAAATCCATTCTTTTCTGTGATGTAATATACCACTTGGATTAAGGTAGGCTATTTTAAAATCAGGTATTCGGTGCTTGGGTGGCTCAGTTGGTTAAGCAACTGCCTTCAGCTCAGGTCATGATCCTGGAGTCCTGGGATTGAGTCCCACATCAGGCTCCTTGGTCCATGGGGAGCCTGCTTCTCCCTCTGACCTCTCCCCTCTCATGCTCTCTCTCTCTCTCTCTCTTTCTCTCTGTCTCAAATAAATAGAAATAAACCTTTAAAAAAATAAATAAAATCAGGTATTAAGTCACTTATTCCCAATTTAATTATGGTGCGAGTACCATCCTCTCTGGTGTTATTTTAAGCATATGGTTAAAAAAATATTGCTTGGGATATATTCTCTATGAAAGCAAAGGCAAATAATGTTTGTTATTTATTTACATGGATTATATGTAGTTTCATAAACACACATTGTGTTACACTTAGGCTTATGATTCACCTGAATTAATTTTTACATACGATGAGTATCTGTGCTTTTATTTATGTTTTTCTGGCAACAGGACCAGAGAAACCTTTATTCTAGGATTAGTTTGTCCCATTGTTGGGTCCATATGACCCCTGGTCCTATGAGTTAAGAGACTTTTTTATTATGGCTTTTTCAGTATGGAAAGAAACTATTCATGGCCCTGTGGAAAATCCACTGACTGTTACTTACGTTTGGATTCAACAAGCCTTGTGTAGTTTTTTTTATATATGTTGCTATTCTTTATTCATCTGTGGATACAAGGTTGATCTTGGGAAGACCTCCAGAACTATCTATCCTTGAATATTCTCCTCTCTGGTATGCTTTCCTACATACTCTATCTTCTTTGGCCTCCTGGGAACCCTAACTCTGTGTCCTCCCCTCAGGGAAACCAGTTAACTCTGCCTTGGTTTCACCTTCTTGTTCTGTGCCATGTGGATACTCCACAGGCAGTGTGCGTCTCTTCAGTGCTAAGACTGTGATAAAACTTTCAAAGGAAATTCTTACCTCTAAGTTGCTGTTTTACTTGTAGCATTTTCTTCATACTCTTTTCTTTTAGGTTTAAATGGCTCCCTAATTTACCATTTTTCAAGGCATGGTCTTTACCTGCTTCACTAGATCTTCTAGATGTTGTTTATAGTTATTTTAATCTCCAGTTGTTAATTCCAATATGTTTATCATTCCAGGATTTTTTTTTTTTAAACTATTTATTACCTGAGTTGCTGCTGCTTCTGCTTCTTACTTTTTTTCTAATTTTTTTTCTTTTTCTAATTTTAATCAGAATTCTGATTCTAATTGTTCTGATTTTTCTTCTTCTCTGGTGTTTATTATAATGTTTCATGCTAACTATGGAAAAAACAAAACTGTAGAGCATGAGATAAGCAAAATTTAAGCCAAGACATTGGTATGATCTCTTGCCTTTGTTGTTGTTTGTTTTTCTTTAAGCAACTAATGATGGACACTGTATCAATAGATGCATTGCCACCATAATTGAACTGGTATAGCATTTTATGATTGGCATAGTTAACATATATTGGAATATATACCTTTGGATTTAAATTACTAGGTATTAAACTTCTTGTAGAAATAGGAGATTTCTTGGTTTCGTAAATTAATAATGGTTGAATGCAAATGAAATTTATACATGTCTAAGGTATTTTTTTTTCAATTATTTTGGAAGTCTAAACTTTTAAAAATGTTTGGAAAAATATAATACCTAACTACCCTCTAGAGAATATTTTTAAAGACTAACCAGAAGAATAAAATTATATTTATTAATTTATAGTACATAATTTAATTCATATTACGTTAAGCACACTTGCTTCACCTATGTTACATAAATATAAAAAGAGAAAGAACATTATGAGAAATAGAAATATCGAAATCCAGAAGCAGGTGATATTTTTTTTCCTAAAAAACAAAGAAACTGTTGTCATCTGAACAAACATTAAATAATTACCTACTGTGTGCAAGACACACTGTTTAGTAGGCATTTAAAGATTATAAAGATGAATAAGTCACACTTTGCTCCTAAGGGGATGAGTAATTTATTTTATTTCAATATCTTGGTGAATTATTGAACTTATCAACAATGGTTGGTTGAAAATTTAAAACTAATTATTTTCTTTTTCTTTCTTTTTATTTTTTTTGGTCCAACAGGCAAATTATATGCTTGGAAATATGCAGCTCTTCTTCTTTGTAACTAAATATACTTTTGTTTTGTTGTCAACTGACGGGAAGAAAATTATTTGATACATTATTAAGTTGACATTATGTGCTTCAAGGGAAAAACAACTCTTATAGTGAGTCATTTTACATCCAATTGCTATTTCTATGAAGTACTTTTATCTGCTATTTTTGTTTTAAAAAATCTGCATAATCACAGAAAAAGCATGTTACTATCAGACTAAAATATATTTTAAATGCTCTTTTTAAACATTTGATTTCCTTAAAATTAAATAAGTATGTAAGATCAAAATATTTAAGGACTCTTTGAATGTGTGAATTCAAATGTTGATTAATGATGATATTTATAATGGATTGTTTATCTTTGGTCATATAGCAACAATGTAGAAATTCTAAAACTATCACTCAGAAATTTGATGTTTATGATGTTATTAAGTAACTACTGTATAATATCCTAAGCACAAAATTTGGGATAATCA
>CM053611.1:81940297-81950789 GCA_028646535.1 Procyon lotor
CCCCCCGGGGTCTCTCTTCCCCGGGTCGCTTTAAGCTCACTTTTTCCACACGTCCTACCTCTTGAAAGTGGTCGATTTTCTGCTCCTAGAATTGCTGTTCTTATTCTCTTCTCTCTGCTGTTGTGTTTGCCGGCTTTTAGAGTGATTTCCTCCTCTTTAACTGGACTTCTGATTCCCAGGGCTCTCTGTGCCTCCTACACCTCCGCCATCTTGCCTCCCTCTCGAGAAATCTTAATACTAAAAATTCACATAGTCATACTTGAACTCTCCCTTGTGTTACAATTAGTAACCGTGAAGAAGAGATTTTTAATGCTAATTCAGTTCTCTCATTATTCTGGGTACAGTGGAGATTAAACTCTCTCACCAACTGTACAGAAAAGAATTAATATGGCAAGCCTGGGACCACTATCCTTAGAACGACTTGCTTGCAAGGTTGAACCCTGGCTGGCATCTGGGAATTTGGCTTTCAGGGTGTTCCTAATCAACAGTTAACTGCTAAGGATAATTTGCTGTGCCTGGACATTTAAGTAAACAATACCACTTAATGCTGAATACCTACTTTTCTTTTATGAGTCTGGAAATTTGATACCTTCTAGGCAGAGAGTACTCATGTGGCTCAACCCCAGTGGAAATTCTGAGCACTGAGTGTCTAACTTCCCTGGTAGACAACACTTCACCTGTGCTGTCACAACTCATTATTAAAGAATTAAGCATGCCTCATGTAAATCCATTGAAAAAGGACCCTTAGAACTTGTCCCTGGTTTCCTCTGGGCTTCAGCCCATGCATTTTTTTCTCTGTTTGTTGATTTTGTTTTGTTTCCTTTCTCTATAATAAATGTTAGTCACAAAATACAACTATACATTGAGTTCTATGCATCCTTCTAGGGAATCACCAACGCTAGGAGTAATCTTGAGGAACACAATACATTCTCCTCTGCATTTGGGTGGGGCAGTGTAACTAGCCTGGTTCCTACGTTGTTGGTGGAAATGATATTTGTCATTCTGGGCTAAAGCATTAAATTGTTGGCTGGGGCATTCCATTGTTTCTTTCTCTCTGAGATGCCAAGCAATAGTATTCCAGAGAGTGAAGATTCTATAAAGCTGAGGCTGGGAATGAAGATGACATGGAGCAAAGCACTCAGCTGACCCAAGATAGAATATGCATTGTAAGAAATGGATCTTTGATTTTTTTAGCCACTGATATGTTAGAGTTTTATGTTATTATAGATAAACAAGACAATTTTGACTGATACTAAGTAGATATTTAGTTACATAGTAACTAAATAAGGTTACATAGTATAAGATTACATAGTACGAAGGGTATTTCTATCACAGATTAATATCAATAATCACTTGTCATACATGGAAAATTGCACTGCCTGTCATTCATACTTAAAATTTTAATGGCCATAGTTTATTTTATTAGAACAAATTATCCTCTACTGCATGCTTTTGTCATTTTGTAATAAATGGTATTAAAAGCTTGGAATACTTATTACAAAGAATCTACATAGATTTATTTTTTTAATATTTTTATTTATTTGACACAGAGAGATCACAAGTAGGCAGAGAGGCAGGCAGAGAGAGAGGGGGAAGCAGGCTCCCCACTGAGTAGAGAGCCTGATGTGGGGCTCAATCCCAGGACCCTGAGATCATGACCTGAGCTGAAGGCAGAGGTTTTAACCCACTGAATCACCCAGGCACCCCAAGAATCTACATATATTTAAATAAACTATAATTTATAAGAAAATAGTCATAAAGTTTTCTAACAGTTGGTAATATCTACAATACTCATCACTTGAGAAAGTTTCAAAATCAGGGGTAGGCAGACATTAACAGTCCCTTAATGAAATGATGACTGGTTTTAATGGCATGAAAGGATGTTTTTTAACCTAACCATTTTTTATTAACATTGAACTATGTGTTGATTACATACTACAGGGCATGGGTCATTAGCTGAGCTTAGTAGTAGAAGTGTCAGCACAAAACTGAATTGGATGCAGCTGGATAACCTAACCTAGTATCGTATTATTCACAGTAATAAACATGTCCAAGAAATTTGCCTTTAAAGAAATGTTTAAATGTCTCTAGAATATGCTTTCTTTCAGAGAAAATGTATAGGCACAATCTGACTTTACCTCTTTTCATGGAGGTTTCCAATTGGAGTGTGGATATCTCTGTCTTTACAAATAGTTCACTGACCAAAAGTAAAAGCTAGATCTTTCATTGGTTCCTCTTCTCTAATCTGATTTTCTCACCTTTTTTTTTTTCCACTTAAAAACTCAAGAATTAATCTTCCAGTGAAATCTTAGAAAAGGTGAAGCCTAAATATTGCTAAAGAGTTTTGATGTTACCATATTATGAATTTTAAAAAAGACATAATGAATTGAAATATACTTTTTAAGTTTCCTTGTTTTGCCAAAAGCTAGATATATTTTTTTAAAGATTTTATTTATTTGTTTTTGCGAGAGGGAGAGAGAGTGCGAGTGAGCACAGGCAGGGGGATGGGCAGAGGGAGAAGCAGACTCTCCGCTGAGCAAGGAGCCCAACTCGAGCCCAGAACCATGGGATCATGACCTGAGCCAAAGGCAGACGCTTAGCAACTGAGCCACCCAGGTGCCAGTGGCTAAATATGTTTTTATTACCAATTTACATCCTAATTTAAAATGTAATAAATAAAATAGAACTTTTTATATGAATATATTTTACTTTATGGTATAAATGCTGGTGCCTAGAATGTGTCTGAATTAGGTCATAAATATGTATAAAGCCAATAAAGACAGCCTTTCCTAATTCTTATCTATGAAATGTGATGTTTTTCAATTCATTGGAAAAATCTGCTGAATATAAAGATCTTTGCATTCTACAGCTTTATAACTAGCCTTCGTTTAAAATTAACAAATTAGGGGTGCCTGGGTGGCTCAGTCTTTGAGCGTCTGCCTTCGGCTCAGGTCATGATCCCGGTGTCATGGGATAGAGCCCCGCATTGGGCTCCCTGCTCCGCAGGAAGCCTGCTTCTCCCACTACCATTCCCTCTGCTTGTGTTCCCTCTCTCGCTGTGTTTCTCTCTGTCAAATAAATAAAATCTTAAAAATAAATAAATAAATAAAATAAAATTAAATTAAATTAAATTAACAAATTAATCACAATGCCTTTATTCTATTTTACATCCTAACCAGATCATGGTTCTTTTTCTGCTATACCTATAGAAATATTTAACTTAATAATGTTTTTAAAGTAAATATTATTTAGAATAGTTTCAGATTCACAGAAAGTTGTGAAAATAGTACAGAGAATGACTATATTACCTGCACTATTTCTCCTGTTAACCTCTCATAACAGTATGGTCCACTTGTTATAATTAATGACTTGACATTGATAAATTACAATTAACTATAGCAGAGACTATATTCATATTTCCTTAGTTTTTATGTTTTTTTCTGTACCTGAATCCATTCAAGATATCATGTTTACTCATTATGTCTTCAGGCTTTTTAGGCTGTGATAGTATCTCAGAATTTGTGGTGAATGACCTCAACACTTTTGGAGACTCCGGGTCAGTGGAATATCCCTGTAAAGGGATTTCTTTAATGTTTCTGCATGATTAAAACTGGAGTTTTGCTTTTGTTTTTGTCTTTTTGGTATGGGGGGAAGAGAAACACCATGGAGATAAGGAACCAATTTCTTCACCTCGTATTTCTATATAACTGTTTTCGCAGTTGACTGAAATAGGGTTTGTCAGCTCCCTCCACAGCAAAGGTACTCTTTTCTCCCTTTTGCATACTATAACTTTTAAAATGAAGTCTCTATGTGCAGCCCACACTTGAGTAA
Organism: Procyon lotor; assembly: GCA_028646535.1. Lineage (NCBI taxonomy): Eukaryota > Metazoa > Chordata > Mammalia > Carnivora > Procyonidae > Procyon > Procyon lotor. Next base: position 81,944,129 of record CM053611.1, read on the forward strand.
TAGTTACGCTTCACCTTGTTGAGGCCAGAGTAGCTACATTAATTATTAAATTATATTCTAACTACATCAAAAATAATTTGAAAAAGTTTGCAGTCATCACATAATCATCTTGACTACTGAAATGATTCCTCTAAATGAATTCCAAAGACAATTGTCTATTAGTAACTATACATATTCCCATTGTTGGAATATTTTTTGAGACACTGAAATCAAACCCAAAGTCCACTCCAAGTTTTATCAAGCATGTGCCTAAAATCATTAGGGCTATTGTGGTCCCACTAACATGATAGAGGATTTTGGTACATCATACTTAAACTACACATTAGATTCCTCAAATATCCAACTATGTTTTTATTGCATTGGAGATATTTTAGTCTAATTAACACATTTTATAAATAAAATAAATTTTATATCAAACTTTGACAGGTAAAGTGTTACTGTATAAATTAAATATAGGTTCCCTGACTCCCAAGGCAGTGATTTCTCTAGTCTGGTAATCAACTGTTTTTCTTATCTTGTTGAGTGCCAACTTGATCATCAAATATGGTATAGTTACAGGCTGTTAATCTCACACAAAACCTCACTTTTTCCACTCTTCCCTCATCTCAAGTAAATAATATGTCTTCAGTATTTTATAGGTTAAGTCAAATAATTTGTATGACTTTCCTGTATTTTTCTCTTTTTATCTCAAAGCATCTGAAATCATTGCCATACCCATCCATTTATTACATAACTGACCCTCTGTATGATTTTGTTCTCTTTTTTCTTTTTTTTTTTAAGTAGGCTCCATGCCCAGTGCGGAGCTTAATATGGGGCCTGAACTTACAATCCTGAGATCAAGACCTAAGCTGAGACCAAAAGTCAGACACTCAACCAACCGAGCCACCTAGGCACCCCTATACAACTTTTTTTCTTTATCCCTGTCTACCTCAGGGATACAAGATGTTGCTTTTTCAAAACAAACTTCTTCATATTACTTTACCAGATTTAATTTAAATGTTAAATTATAGGAAAAGTATCATGACTAAATATTGGCTAAACATTAGACAGAATACAAATATAAACACAGAGTAGTGTCTCATTTGAAAAAAAAAAGTTTTCTCATTATTTATTAATGTTCATTATTATGCCAACATCCCCTCCCATTTTCAGTGGCATCTTCTACTCCTTCAAGTCCCAGTTTAGGTGTCAATCCCTCAACAGTGCTATCTTTGATTCATTTGGATGCATTTTCACTTCTTCTGCTAATCCTCCTATGACTTAAACCACTGAAACAACTAACAAATGAAAAGGTAATGTACTGAATGCAGGAAAACATTTACAAGTCATATATTACATAAGGGGTTAATATCCAAAACATAAAAAGAACTCATACAACTCAATAGCAAAAAAACAAAAACAAATCCAATTAAAAAATGGGTAGAAGAGCTGAATAGACATTTTTCCAAAGAAGACCTACAAACAGCCAATTGAGCTGTGAAAAGGGGTTCAACATCACTAATTATCAGGGAAATGCATATCAGAACCACAAAAAGGAAAAAAAAAACACAAGCTATTACTTCACACCTGTTGAAATGGTTATTATCAAAAAGACAATAGATAACAAGTGCTGACAAGTATGTGGAGATAAGGAAACCCTCATGCACTGTTGGAAATGTAAATTGGTGCAGCCACTATGAAAAACAGTAAGGAGGTTCCTCAAAAATTAAAAATAGAACTACCATATGATCCAGAAATCCCACTTTTAGGTATTCACCAAAAGGAAATGAAAAATGGAATCTCAAAGAGATCTTTGTACTCCCACATTCACTAATAATATTCATAATAACTGAGATATGGAAACACCTAAGTGTTCATCAACAGAAGAATGGTTGAATATAAAGAAGAGGTAGTGTATATATACAGTGAGTGGAATGTTATTCAGCTACAAGAAAGAAGGGAATCTTTTGCATTCCTTGAATCTTGCAAATAGAATGTGATATAGGAGACTATGGGTTCGTTCTGAGACTATATATCTAGAAAACTTGCACATGTTCAGTTGGAGCCTTATGATATTTGAACAAGTCTAGGTTAGTCAGCTAGAAGATAACAGATGGTATATAGAGAGGCCCTACTCATGCCAGTTGTGAACTGGCAACCCCATCCAACCTACCAACCTAGTCCATCAAGAACAAAAGAGCCCTCACTTAAGCTGAGCCCAAATTGTCCAACCGCAATTGTTAATTCATTAAATCTTAGATTGTTACACAGAAGACAACTGATAATGCAGCTAACATTAAATATATAGCATTATCATAGAAGTTGAGACATTTGCCCAAAGAAATTCTGACAGGAAAGTTACAGGTCATACTATACTGAACCTTTAATACATTCTAGGTAATCCTGACACTTGAGGAACCACAAAGTTGAAGGCAGAGCCAAAAGACTTCGCAGAGAAAAACAAGAGAATTTGGTTGCTCTCTCAGTCTAAGAGAGAAGCGGAGAAACAACTGAGGTTTTAAGCTTGGGCTAGAAAGACTCATATACTCTGGATGCTCTGATGAAAGTTCTAAAAAAGAGCTACATTGGGCATGGGTAGTTTAAATTGATTTTGTTTCTGGATCTAGCAAACTTTTCTTATAATGTGTAATACAGAATGCTGGATTTGTAACCAAACATTTACATAAGATTTTGGGATCTTATTCTAAGTTATTTTAAGAAAAAAAATTACATACATGTGCATGCATGTGAGAATGTATGTTCATGCACATACACACATACACAGAGACACACATACCACCTACATACAGATTAGTCCACAACTAAGAAGGAAAATAAATATTGAACAAAATTCCACAAAGGGTTTTCGTGAGGCAATTAAGTATGCTGACTCTTATTCTTTCAATACAAATTATTTATGCTCAAGGACATTTTCTATTGACTGGACATAATAAATTCTGTACTCGTATCTGACAATAGCTAATATCTGAAAGACATTAATATAATAGCTACAAAAAAGACCATCTGGATTTCATACATAGTCTTTAACTGTTTGCTAATCTATCTCATTTTTTTTTCAATTTTCCTCTATTAGGCATTCATTTTTCTGGTAGGCATGATCCCCCACATTTCCAATGCCAGACACGTCCTTCAACCAAGATGTTTTCACAGGTTACCAGGTGAAACCGTTAGCAATTGGGCTGCCACCTGTGGCAGAGATTACCCATGTCCCACATTCATTTGAGTTATGGCCAACTGCATCATACATAACTCAGCCATTCTTAACACCCCTTTCCTAAACGTTCTCAGAATCAGCTGTGTCATTTTGGGTTGTCTGTAAGCCAACACCAAGACAGGAATAAAAAAGCTGGATAGTTTTGGTGGGGAAGCCTATAAAGAGTAAACTAGAAGAAAATGAGGAGAGTGAAGAGCCTCCAGACCACAGCACAAATAGGGTATTTGTGAAAGGAGAAAGAAAAAGGAAGGATTGGGGAGAAAGTAATTTAGACTACGGCAAAGTTGTAAGAATGTCTCAGCCAAATCAATGCGGATGGAGTCTTTGTGCATATCTTGCTCATTTCAGGAATTCCACATCTGGCAGAAAGGGGCCAATACTAAGATCCTGCTGTGCTCTATCACCTGCTAGGAAGAGCCCACAGTGAAATGTGACTTTGGTAGGAACTTGGTTGTAGATCCACAGGGACCTGCAGTTGTCAGCTGGAGCTGTCAACTATAATCCACATTCTGTAGTTTCTCTTAAAGTAGTGCACTGAGCACTGCACTCACAATAACCCTCTCTTTTCACTTGGCCTAATCCACTATTATTTGAAGATTCAGCTCCTACACAAGTTCCTGAGAGGTCAGCTCTAACATCTTCCACAGACAACATCTAAGTCAGGAATCTTTCCTCTCTTCACTCTGTACATGATCCTGTCCTTGCATTTTATTTTGTTTTAAAATAATCATTGACTTATTCATGTCATACAACTGTATATAAACATTTTTGAGGTCAGGATTTATATCCTCTTTATCTTATATTTCAAAGAATCAGGCAAACTGGCACAAAATATATTACAGAAGAAAGGAATGAAAGATACAAAAACAGTGGTAAAAAAAAAAAAAAAACAGCAGATTTTACTTCCCTTATGTAAGCATGTAAGCACTTAGATTACACTTAAATCTGGAGACAGCTGATACCCTCCTGCCATGATTGTCACTGCTGAGGTAAGAAAGGAGCCCTGGGCTTAGAACCAGATGATGGACCGGAAAAAAAAAAGAAAAAAGAAAATGAACCAGATGATAGATCTAGACTAGATATTTATTGACAAAATGTAATTGATTGGAACTGTATTCATAACAATTTCCACAAGTAGGAATATTAATAAGCATTTTACTTCTCTGGTATGAAAATAAATGAGATACTTTTGATTACAGATCCTAGACCAATACAGAAAACTTTTAGCTACAACTAGTTAAAAAGGCTTGAATACATATTGATAGCGTTAAAAACGAGACAACAGTCCCTAAATGGGCCATTTGCTAAGCTCCACGTCACCAAACACAGACTTACACAGTTTCAGCTTTCCCAGAAATGGGATCTAAGCCAGTCAATCAGGAATCACGTGATCAGTATTTGTTCGGGGTCCATCTGCCCGATAGACCCCGCCACTCCCTAAAAGAAAGTAACTTCAATAACCAACCAACCTGCTTTTTTTTGTTTTGTTTTTTTGCTTAGTTTAACTTCCTTTTCCCGTCTCCCTTTTGCCCGTTAAAGTCTTTCTCGTATAGCTCCATGGAGCTCCTTTCTATCCGCTAGGTTGGATGCCCTCCGATCCAAATTGATTTTGCTCACAAAAACTCTTTAAAATTTTAATACGCCTCAGTTTATCATGTACCAGTTCCGTGAGTGACGCAGAGAAGAGGGAGCCTGAGGGGCTCGCCCTCACCGCGCCGGCCCCCAGGAGCAACGAGCAACCAGACCCGGGGGAGGTACCTGCTGAACCCGCGGAGCTCACTGCTGTCTCGCTGCCTCCGGAGGTGGTGGGTAGGTCCTTGCACAATCCTCAAGCTTTCCCATTATGAGCTTTCAGGCTGTTTGCGCACGTCCTTCTCTGGACTGAACCTGGAAACTGGCCGGTCCCGTTGGGTCCGGCTTACAAATCCGACCGGGTCCAGGGTCCGACTTAGAAATTGGACCGGTCACCGGGTCAGACTGAGTACAACTTGGACCGGGCGCAGTGCTGGACTCGAGGTGACACAGAAGCTGGACTAGGTCCGGGTTGAACTGGCTGTGACTTAAGGGGCACTGGGTCTGTTGTGAAGCCTCAGGTAAATAAAATTTGGTTTTAAAGGTTGAACAAGCAGGATAAACTTGCCAACGATAATTTTGAGTTACAGTGGCCACAGTAAACAGAGGCCCTAGAGTAAAGGAGGTCTCACTATAAAGGATAGAATTTTTTTTTTCTCTCTCTTCTGCAGTTTCTGGTGACCAGGATGAGATCGCCAAGACACCTTGCTCACTCCAGAGCCACCAGACAGAAACCTGGGAAAACTGGCAGAAGCTGGCAAAGGGTAAGAATCCTTATCAAAGTCAGCTCTCCCAAATTTCTCTGTGATGCCTGGTCAAGAGAGAAAGGTAAAATTTCACATTGTCCCTATCCTTCATATTGTAGGGAAAAAAAAAAAATGGTAAGAACTAGATCTTCAAATTGTGACTTGTAAATTTGCTTTCAGGTACCCATTAGTTGTTAATAATTTCTCTCCAAGAACAATCGCAGACTTCCTGTTTTGTCTCATTTTTCCCCTGAGGGGTTGACTTGGTTTTCTGCCTGCCTGGGGCATGCAGTTTTATGTGTATGCAGACAGCTCAGATGTCAGACTGGGGTCCACAAAATGTGCCAGGACAGAAATGTGGATTGCACACCATTTGCAGCTAAGGTCCTACCAACTGTTGCCAGCTCTCAGGGGAATTATTTAAATCTTTCTTACTTTTGGTTGTCTTTGGGAGTGGCTCTGGATCTTGGGAGGGCAGTATCTTTTGCCCCCTCTTTGGGGATGCCTCTTAATGTCCACGAGGTTGTTCAATATTGCCAGGAATATTTACTGTTTGTCCCTGCTGAAACCAGACACAATATTTGGAAGATATTCTTAAAAATTTTAAATAGCTCCATTTATCTTTTAACAATAAATAGATAAGAAAGAGGGCAGAAGGAGAGAATGGCAGAGGGAAAGAAAAAGAGTGAGGAAGGGGAGAGAGAGAAAGAGGCAGAGAGAGCAAGAGTATGCATGTGTATAGTCTTCCAAGAAAGAAAAATTGTCTGGGGTCAGAATCACATAGGGACTTGAAAACATGAACTAATTTAACTGCCCTGGGGGCTCTTAGCAAGCCCTGCAGCCTAGAGATTAGTGTCATACTGTTTGTTGGTACTCAATGCTCTCCCACTCATTCACAGCACTTGATACCAGCATAAAAGCTAGAAAAACCTGAACCACATTTCTCATATTCCCTTTCTAGCAGAGTTCTAGATAGATCCCCATAATTAAAGGAAATAATTTGGAACATGAAAATATAGAGTTTAAGATTTCCCACACTTTTTGGGACCCTCTTATCAACCATTTCAGATCCTAAGAAGCAGGTTCTAGACCTTGCAACATGTGTGGAAGCTTCTATTTCCTTATGCTA
>CM053611.1:81950889-81966702 GCA_028646535.1 Procyon lotor
AAAGAAAAATAAATAGTTCCTTAGAAACTTAACCTCAAAACAGAAGTCTGAGATTATTTACTTAATCAGGCTAGATTAGAAAGCATAGTAACTATATTGCCAAGAGATAATGGCATACTGGTAGTTCATGGCATGTAGCTTCAGTAATGAAACAAATTATTTAACATGTCACCTTTCAAAGTAGTATTTTGAGAGACAAACTGGCTTTTGCATTGGAATACAATGGAGAAAATAATGAAAAGCACAAGTTTGGTGGCCCAGTCTTAACTGCACCAGGGAGTGCACAGAAAGAAAATTACAAATTCAAGGTTCGAAATACACAAGTCAGAGGGCAGGGAATTTCTTTACCAATTAGGTAACATATGTTATCTATTGCAACCACAAGACGAATGATCTGAAAACCATACCCAAAGGTGACCTTTCAGTTAGCAGAATTAACAACACATATTGAAATCAAAGTATCCCTCGACCTCTTATTCTAAAATCAGAACTTTCTAGAGAAAATGAGAGCCTGAACATTGGAATGAGCATATTTAAGACTATAATGATTTTAAATAATTTGAACCCTCAAAAGACACTGAGTTCCCTTATCAACAAAAGCAAGGTCTCCGGGCAACTGGGTGACTCAAATGGTTAAGCATCTGCCTTTGGCTCAGGTTATGATCTCCAATTCCTGGGATCTAGCTCCATGTGGGGCTCCAAGGTCAGCAGGGAGTCTGCTTCTCCCCCTCCCTTTGCCTCTCCCCTTGCTTATGCTTTCTCTCTCTCTCTCTCAAATGAATAAAATAAAATCTTAAAAAAAAAAAAAATCAAGCTTGCTTTCTCTGTTTGTGGAGTTTAGCCTCTCCATTCTTGAATACCAAATAAAGACTCAACTTGTGATAAGTAGTTACCTTAAAGAAAAGTGGTAAAGTCTGGGGATTATGCATGAGAAGGTATTCTAAGACTGTTAGAACAGGGAAGAAATACCACGACACTGGATCAAGATGAACTTGTGATATTGGGTTTGAGTAAATGAAGATACAAGGCAATAATGTAAAAGAATTAATTCAAAATCTTAGTAGGCTAAGAATTTGAGCGTTTGTCACATGTGACAGTTTCAGCCATTTTCTAATGATGTAAATTTGAGCACTCATAAAACATGAGAGCTTCAGCATTTATAAAAAACTTACAGTGGCTATACTATGAAAGCAAAGATCATGGTGTTAGATATAGCATTGAAATGAGTTTTCTGGGATTTGGGGGGAGGTGATGAGACTCAGGAGTCACATAGTTCAAGTGATGATACTTACAAACCAGAGACAAAGCAGGCAAATTATAATAATTAGATAGCAGAGCAAATTGTGGTATTCAGTGTTAGTGTCTATTGAATTGTCCATCAACTGCCTTGTAAAATATTACTTAATCTGTATACTAAAAGATTCTAAATCTATATCTGGTGGAAGAGATCTAACATGAAATACCATAATGGAAAATCAGTGTCCCACAATGAATTTCTAGACTTGAGCTCGTTCATACATGTGGACTCCCCTGAATGATGTACGGAACAAATCCCCTTTAAGAAAGCTATTGCAACACTGTAGCAAGTGTGTAATTTAATTATTTCTCCTCAACTTTCCTAAAGGAATTTGTAGCATTTAACATGATGACGATACTGGGAGAAAATCCAAGACAAAACAGGAATGTCTGCTCATAGGCTATGCACATTTACAATAATTCCTAAGCTCCCCAAACACCATGGTGATCTATTGACAGGAAAATTATGAAGTTCAAATGACTGATAGAGCTGTGAGCTGAATCCACTTAACAATAAGTCCAGCTGATCTGTGAACATACCCTTCAATTTCCCTTCAGTTCTTGAATGCATAGTTGAACACAGCCTACTAAGCAACTGGTTGACTGGACAGTTGGTGTTCAGATACATAGAATAAGGACATTGTTGTAGGAAGACCCAAGTGGAAACCCATTGGATCTGCCTGCCATTGCATAGCAAAATGGTGACCTGAAAACAAATACTGCATTCTTGGGTACTTGAAAAAAGAATATTTACCACCACTGTGTAATTACAAAGAGTTAATCATGAAAATGGATTTAAAATGATGAGAGAAAAAAGACAGCTTACATAAAAGGAAAGACCTATACGAATTACCTACACAGATTATATACAAAGCAAGACCTATATGGACTTTTCATTAGCCACAAGCCAAAAAACAGTGTAATAATAACTTAAAAGTACAAAGTGGAAATAAATGTCTATTTAGCATTGCAGCTAAAGATTCAAAAATGGAAGTAAAACATGAGTGTTTTAATTTTTAAAAAATGAATGAGCTTATTACCTAAACACCTTAACAAAAGACACTTCTAAAGAATGTTATTCAGGGGCACGGGGTGGCTCAGTCAGTTAAGCATCTGCCTTCAGCTTAGGTCATGATTCCAGGGCCCCAGATTAAACCCTGCATCAGACTTCCTGCTCAGGAGAGAGCCTGCTTCTTCCTTTGCCCCTCACTCCACTTGCACGTGCTCTCTCTCTCAAATAAATAAATCTTTAAAAAAAAATAAAGAATGCTATTCAGGCAGAAGGAAAGAAGCCAGAAGAAAGAAGATACAGAAGAGAATGGTAAGCAAATGACTTGAGAGCAAATTTCTCTTACAATGCTAAAACCATTATCTTATAATGTGAACAATTGATATATAAAGAGTACATAAATGTAAGTAAGAGCCATCCCTCTTATCTAATACAATATACGACATACTGGAATCTGTTGGTTTCATTCCCCACAGTTTCTTCCATACGTTTTTACAGTTACCACTGACTCAGCAGTTTTCATACCTGTGCACTGCCATGTGACTATTCAGATTTCACGCAACTTTCTTTCCTCAGATGATTACACAGAGGTACTTCTTAGCAGATTTTTCCTGAATTATCAAGATCTAATTTTTCTTCCCTTTCTTCTGATTATGGTGGGTTTAAATTGCGCTTGACAATCTTACTTTTACTACCTATGTGCTATGTAAAATTCACCTAATTATAGGAAAATGTAAGTTATCGCAAGAGAATATAAGGAGAACACTCAGTTACAACATGTATCCTAAGCTAACAGGTTTTTTTTTATTCCTGAATGCAAAAGAGAACATATAATTCTGTAAGATGCTTTACCCATTGAACAGCTTTGTTTACAACGTGTATTTTAAGTTAACTTATTTCTGCTCAGCTAAGTCTTATTCTCTTTGCAGGATCTTCATTTTTCATCATTTTTTTTTCAAATTTATTTGCCAAAATTCTTGTTTTAATTGAAAAAAATCACAACTCAGTATTACTTAGGTCAGAACTGGTATTTAGAAGAGGGGAAAATGCCCCTATGTCCTAGGGCAGGAAGAAATATAACATCATTGGAAAGAATACCGTCTGACTGATAGGGTATCTTGGGGTAAGGATAGTGGCAAAGTAGTTAGAGGTGAAAAAAGGGAATCTGAGCTGAGACTTTTATTTGAGAACATGTCTAGTTCTGTTATCTCAACAATTACAAATAAACACTGAGAACTGGTCACTACTCCAATAAAAAAAAAAGTATGTATGCTCTCCTGTTAGGAGGTTAATGTCATTGTCCTTTTAACAGAGGGATAGTGAATTTATAAAATGAAGGAGACCTTATTACATAAAGTTTCGGTTGGATACACAAACTATGAGGTTTCAGTAATTTGATATTATAGTTGCATAATTATAATAATGTCTTGAGTTGATTGCTTTGGAAGATGGATTATGATGTATCTAATTGAGTTGAATCCTTTAGATAAATTCCATTAATTTCACTTGCTGAACACCAACGGTTGTGTAACTTGAGATTAAAAAAGCATTATTATACCAGTTATTACAGTTTATTCCAAGACATATACCACTTCATTTACTAGAGAGTCAAATGCTAACCAGGACAAAGGGTCAAAGATACAATAGAAGTAATTACTTTCACTTGCACAAGATCTAGTGAGAGTATGAATCTAACTGCTACAGCTCATTCCCTAGCCACACTGTGTTGGAGGGCCATGGTTGTATATCTGAAATGAAATATTGTCAGATATTTCACATAGTAAAGTCTTAAACTACCTGATAAGTTATTAAGGAAACCTCATAAACTTCTTGCATGAAAGATATATTGAGCAGTCCATCTTTCACATACAGTATTTGGGATTGAAATATCAGTGTGCATCCTGATCCCTGATCTCTGGACAGGCTATTAATTATGTTATACAGATAATATTTTTCCTACATGCTCCACAGTGTAGGGTTTTTTTTTTCTGATTGAAGATGTATTATTGAATGACAATATTTGAATGGCATATAAAATTATATAAATCTTTATAAAATCATAGCCAAGAAAAGGCAGCTTTCTTCAATGCCAATTTTATAACAAGACAAGCAGAGATTTAATATTGAAAGTTTTAATCAAATCTGTGGGATGTCCTTAACCAGCCTTCCTCACTTGTCAAATTATAGTCCTTCTTTACTATTCTTGGAGAGTAAGGTACTTGATTCCTGTGGCTCTTAATTGTCTCTTTCCAAACTTCAAAGGGAAATTAAAGACTTTTCATATCACTTGAGAAATAAAAAATGTAGGCTAGATTAACTAATAAATATTAACAGCATTTAAAAAAAACAAACAGAGCAACAGGAGTAAAACATTGACTTAGACTGTACATCACTTTTAATATGTGTGCCTTAATACATTGCAAAAAACCGTATCACCTATGAAATGTATTAAATTATCTTCATATGAAAATTGTAGGCATTTTTCCAAATGCTCTAACATATGATTTTGTGAGGACCTGTCTTCCCTAACTAAAGTATTAGCTATTAGCATAGTTTATGTAAGTTTATTTTCCAAATGTGTGCTATTCTGAATATTATAAATTCCAGTATGTCTATGGTCAATGAGAAATATTAATAAAAATAACATAAGAGAGTGCCATTAATATATAATTAGCTTTTGGCAGTTTCATCTGGATTACTTTCAATATCATATATAATGAAAACACTTTTGCTCTTTCAGTTATGACAAATGCTATGTGGTTTGGTCAAGCTAAATACATTTCATTTTGTGCACTTTTATTGTTTTTGTTCATATGCATAAATCCATTCATTCATACAAACAATATTGACTTTATAGGCAATAAACAAAACAGATACTGTTCCTTATATTATGGAGCTTATATTTGGTTGAAAATGAGAAACAATAAATAAATAAATAAATAAATAAATAAATAAATAAATAAATAAACAAGATACATAATAATGACAGGTCATAAGAGATTTTTTGAAAAGAAATAAAAGAATGTAAAGGTATAGAAAAATTCGAGAGTTCAAATGAGATCTCTTAGAAGTTGGACATGGAAAGTATCTCTGTTAATACTGGAGCAGAAAATTTTAAAAGGAAGTAAGTGGATCACACAACACTCTATTCTAGGCAGAGGAAGTGACAAGGGCAATTGCTGGAAGGTTTGCAGATGCTTGGGATGGTCAAAAAAAGAGCAAGCAAGATACTGGCTGAAAAGTGAATAAAAGGAGGAAAAGGAAATTGGAATGGGAATAATAAAGGGCCAGATTTTCTAGGACACGATAAGCCACGTTAAGGACCTTAAAGGTTATTCTTTTTTTTTTTTTTTTAAAGATTTTATTTATTTGACAGAGAGCAACACAGCGAGAGAGGGAACACAAGCAGAGGGAATGGTAGCGGGAGAAGCAGGCTTCCTGCAGAGCAGAGAGCCCGATGCGGGGCTCGATGCGGGGCTCGATCCCAGGACCCTGGGATCTGACCTGGGCAGAAGGCAGACACTTAACGACTGAGCCACCCAGGCGCCCCCTTAAAGGTTATTCTGAATGAGAACCACTAAAAGTTTGTGAGCAAAAGGATGACATTATCTGACACATATTGTAACACACATTTGCTGCCCAAGATGGAAATGGAGGTAAAGAGGAATCAGAGAGAAGAGTTCATCTAAATCTGGAGTAATCTAAATCTAAATCTCAATAATAAACTAGTGTCTCGAACATTATATCCGTTATATATATCCAAACGTATATAACCATATATGTCCACATGGTTTCCGGTCTCATCTGTACTTGACATATACACACATACCTGTGGAGTAGTGACTCTCTATGGAGTTCTCCTGGAGTAGACATTCAGTCATTGTATAACTCCCAGGGTTCTCTCTCAGCCCAAGTCCCAACTTTTAGTAAATTTCCCTCGGGTGTTGGGGAGTGGAGGGGAGCCCTATCTGAGCAGAAACATAAATATTTCTTGTACAGTCTCACTGTATATTGATTCATTATATTCTCATAAATTTATATATAAATGTATATATTCATTATATTCTTATAAATTTATTCTCATTAATTCTCATTAAATTCTCATCAATTTAACCTACATATTCTCAGTAAGATTTCACTCTTAACAATATGGATATTATAAATTATTAGCTCTGCTAACATTTGTAATTTTTTTCTTTTTTTAACTTGTATCTTTTAAATTTTCTTTAGTGATTACATATTGTTAATTTTTAAATAACTAAATTATATATATATTATTTTCTGGGTTTTGCAAATTTTTTGTCCAATTTTTTTTCTGGAATTTAAGAAAAAAATGGTCATAAACTTAATGGCTAAATCATAGTTTATTAACTATTTCTATGGATTTCAATAACTTGAACATTTTCTATACAATAATAATGGAACTTTTAGTATTTTCTTCAATGGCTATAGGTGTTGTTATACATAGGTTAGTATTGTTATAGACATCTCATCATTCCAAATTTGCTCAAATTGGGTGGTAAATGACCCTTTATTCAGGCTGAAGGTTGCAGAATAACTACTCACCAACCACATCAAGAAGTTCCAGTATTAAAAATTGGCACTGTGACTGTGTGGGACGCCTGGCTGGCTCAGTGGGTTAAAACCTCTGCCTTCTGCTCAGGTCATGATCTCAGAGTCCTGGGATCAAGCCCCACATTGGGCTCTCTGCTCAGAGGGGAGCCTGCTCCCCCCCACCCCACCCCCCACCTGCCTCTGAGTACTTGTGATCTCTCTTTCTGTCAAATAAATAAATAAAATCTAAAAAAAAAAAAAAAAAAATGGCACTGTGGGACGCCTGGGTGGCTCAGTCAGTTAAGTGTCTGCCTTTGCCTCAGGTCATGATCTCAGGGCCCTGGGATCAAGCCCTGCATGGGGCTCCCAGTCCAGTGAGAAATCTGCTTCTCCCTCTGCCCCGCCCTCTCCCTCCACTCATGTGCTCACGTTCTCTCTCTCTCTCAAATAAATAAATAAAATATTTTTTTAAAAAAGACATAGTATGCTATAATCTATACAGTTTTCAGGAGACTAGGAAAGGGGAAAGACTTCAATAATTCAAAACCTTTTATTGCCTCTGTGGCTAAAACTGAATATTCACTTTGGAGACTTTTTAAAAAAATAATATGCATTTAGGCTCTTCCCATATTCCCTCTTGTAGTTTACTTCCAATAAGGAGATATTTCTACATAAAGAAGTATTTCCAAATAAGATGGAATATTCAAAGTTTATATAACGTGTTCTTGCCAAAAATCTTGTAGAATTTAAGAATTGGAGTTTATCAATATTAGTCTGAAAACATCCTTTTAAAATACCATTTGATCCAGGGCATCTTGGTGGCTTGATCAGTTTAGCATCTGCATTATGCTCAGGCCATGATCCTGGGGTATTGGAATGGAGCCCCACAACAGACTCCCTCCTTGGAGGGGAGTCTGCTTCTCCCTCTGCCCCTGCCCCAACTCGTGGGTGCTCTTTGGTGCACTTTCTCTCTCTCTCAATAATAAATAAATGAAATCTTAAAAAAAAAAAAAAAAAAAAAGCATTGCTCAATCCAGCCATGTACCAAATAGTGGATGACAATATTTATAGCGTAAGTAATTATTCTTGTATGTGGCCCATTCTGGGGGTAATGGGGCACAGTTATTGTCTATGGCTTTAGTGTGCAAAACTCCCTATATAACTTCACACTTCATTGAAAACATTATGTGAAAGGTAAATCCAGTCCCTTTTCTGTAAAAACAGTCTATCAGTTACCTTTGCTTGGAAGCAGCTTTCATAATTGCTCTCTATGATTTTTATAAAATTAATAATGCCTTGTAAATATCTTAGTTTTCACTATAAATTTTGGGACTTTATTCCAGACTAGTTAGGCAGATGACTCCAAGTATATTCCCAAGGCTGGACATAGACCCTAAAATGAGCAAAAATACAGCTCTAAATTTAAGTAGAGATTATGTATGCTCGACCATCATTCTTACAGATTAATAGCAAAGCAATTTTAATTTCTTGTTCCTTGACCCTTACTGATATGCTTTTGAAATCACTCAAAAAACCCTCTTTAGTAAGGAACTTGGGAGGCTATACTGTAACTGTCAGATGACCAATTGAATGGAAAATTGAAATAGATGGGGAAAAGTGTTTCCACTGAATGATTTTGCACCAGAGTGTGGTAATCACCTTGGTAATGTTTGGCTAATGCCCTTCTTTTCTCCATTACCTTCCATAAACTTCCATCATGCTTCACTTCCTTTCCAGGACTCAGGGTGGCTCTCACTCCTCCCTGTACCAATTTCATTTGGTACCAGTCCATTTCACACCATTCCAACAACTTTGTTCTCATCAGTTTATGCTCACTATCTTTTTTAATATCTTACATTATAAGTGAGCTATACCTCTATTTCATTTCCTCTCTTATGTATTTAAAGCAGCCTCAAAATTCATGAACAAGGAATGAGTACATAAAAAAAAGAAATCTTAAAATGAATAGAAAAACTAGAAATACCTGTTAAAATAACAGACTAAATCAAAAGAAAAAAATTCACCAATCTTATTTAACTTAACATTTCAAAATAAAGTTATATGAGAGAGCAGATGGTAGTCTACTGATCATTTAGACCTGCATTCAGACTGCTCAGTTTATCCTCTCTGGTCCATAGGAGATCTGACAGTGTATTCCAATCCTTAGCCCAAATCCTGCAATAGAAAAAATCATCCCCTAAAAGAGAGGCTGGAAGAGTGTCTAACGTTTATGTCATCAACAAGCAAGTCTTTTTCACTATAAGTATTTAATGAATACCTAAGTGTGTCAGAGAAATACATTTGACTTGAGAATATAAAAATGAACAAAACCTAATTATCATCCCTTTATTTGTTTAAATATTTTATTTATTTATTTGAGAGAGAGAGCATGGAGGGGGCATAGGGACAAGCAGACTCTCCACTGAGCAGGGAGCCTGAGATGTGTGGGTCTCAGCTCATGGGCTGGGTCCCAGGACACAGAGATCATGACCTGAGCCAAAGTCAGATGCTTAACTGAGACACTGAGGTACCCCACTTATCATCCCTTTAAGTCTTATAGTCCAGTGTGAGATTAAAATGATATTAGAAATATGCTACATATGCATTTGTGTGTCTTATCTGATTGTTCAGTCTAATAATTTCTCACTTCCTCAACCAGATCATAAACTTCAAGAGTAATTATTTTAAATTATGTGTATGTTGCTAGTGCCATGACATGCTTCCTTTTCTTCCAACTGCCAGGATAATATGGTAAGGGCAGAGAAGTCTGCAGGAAACTTTATTGGAAAGCATAGTGCGAAGCAAAAGGGTAGGGGTAGGTAATATGATTTTCTAAACTACCCAAAAATTAAGGGTAGAAATTAAGGGTAGTTAAATTAAGGGTAGCCACATTTATCTGGCCTAGTTTTTCTTCATGCAGCATTAATTCATCTGTACCTTCACAATTAGGGTTCTACATTCAAGAGAATAATCCATGTCTCATAATCAGCAATTTGGAGCTGTTTTCAGAGTATTTAAAGGACAAAAATCTTGTCTTGATACATTATATAGTGGTTTTTGTATCCTTGAATACTCTTTGTATTTTTTAATCTATTGAACAAACTGATTAGCAATGTAAAATTTTCCATAGAGTTGTCGGTGTTTTGGCATATTGAATCCAAGGATATCTCAAAAACACCACAACGCTCTCCTCAATATCTTATATGCATACTCTATGTGTATTATTAGAAGAAATAGAAAACCGTATCAATTATACACAGGTAATTGATGATAGGTGAAAGACCTACAAATATATATCCCAATTTCAAAGGAAAATGCAACACTCTCCAAAACAAAATGAAGTGAAATATCAATGGGAAGTGCACAATCTCTTGGAAACGCCCTATCCAATAAGAGAAACACAGAAATATCAAGGAAAACACAGAGGAAATAATAATGCAAGAGAAATCACAATGGCAGATCTAAGATTAAGCACTTAATCACAATTTTCTTTTAGTAACTCCACACTTTAAGTTTCTTGTGCTGGATAAACTATGACCAACCCCAAATCATCCCTCCCTTTTATGTTCTCACTAAATTATAGAAGAGAGTGAGAAACTAAATTTCCTAGAATCTCCTTTCCAATATGGACCTGGATTTGTTTTTCAAGGAGAGAAAATCCCCAGAGATTTGGAAGGCATTTAAAAAAGGAGGGTCCAAATGTTATCCAGTGGCAGTAGTAGCTTATCTTTGGTTGGGGATAAGAGTCAAAGAAGCTTCTTGGTGAAGACTTGAGAACCACCTGCAGTTTGAGGGTTGCCATGAACTTCTTAAAGAGTGTTCAGACCTGAGAGGCACCTGGGTGTGGCTCAGTTGGTTAAGTGGCTGCCTTTTTCTCAGTTCATGATCCCAGCATCCTGGGGTCAAGCCCCACATTGGGCTCCTTGCTTGGCTCCTTGCTACTCTGCCTACTTGTACTCTCTACCTCTGTGTCAAATAAATAAAACCTTTAAAAAAAGAAAGAGTCTTCAGACCTGAGGTGGCTATTCACAAGGATGTGGTGGAACCCTGATTTTGTCACCAGAAGCTGACTGGTGGCTGCTGATTGCTTCCGTTACTCTACCAAGGATTGTGAAAGCACCAATTTCCTTACGTGAAAATATTTAATACCTAGAATATATTGAGGGGCTTCTGGTTTCCTGAAGAAAACATGAAAGAGCTGTGGTGAACAAACTGTGCTACGTCCACTCTTAGATGATTACTAAGGAACAAAAGATGAACTTTTTAGCAAGATACAAAAAGGCATGGATGGATCTTGAATGTATATTTCCAAGGGAAAGAAGTACAACTAAACATGCTACATGCTGTATGATTCCAGCTAGAATATGACATTCTGGAAAAAGTCAAACTTTATAGATGATAAAAAGGTCAGTGGTTACCGAGGCCTTGCAGTCAGAAAGGAAGGTTTGAATAGGTACAGTTCAGGGGATGTTTTTAACACAGTGATATCACTGTCTATGATACTATAGTAGTGGTTACATAACCATATACACTTGTCTTTCCTATAGACCTTTACGATATAAAGATGGAACCTCAATGTATGCAAATTTTAGAAAATCATTTTGAAGGTTGGAGGATTCCAAGAGAGAATAAAGAATGTGACAAATCAGCCTCCTTATATTATAAATGTATGAAATAACTTCACTGCCATGTTTAGGGGTCATTTGTGGTGCGCTCGGCATTTAGAAGTGAGTAGAATTGGGGCGCCTGAGTGGCTTAGTGGGTTAAGCTTCTGCCCTCGGCTCAGGTCATGATCTCAGGGTCCTGAGATCGAGCCCCACATCGGGCTCTCTGCTCAGCAGAGAGCCTGCTTCCCCCTCTCCCTCTGCCTGTCTCTCTACCTCCTTGTAATCTCTTTCTCTCTGTCAAATAAATAAATAAAATCTAAAAAAAAAAAAAAATGAATAGAATAGAGAAGGCTAAAGGCAAAAAACAAAACAAAGCAAAAAAACACCACTGACAAAACTGCCCATAAACATTGTAGTTATAACCATCTACCATGCTAAGTGAGGTTAGTAAATTATGATACTGCTATACCTGTATACTAGAATTGAACAATTAAGTAAATGGATGCTGGATGGTGGAAGGAAGATGCATCATAGAGTGGCAGCAGTCTGATAAGCAAGGGAAGGAGGCTACAATAATCTGTGTATGGATTAGAGTTGGAGGCATCAGTATTATGTTTAATTTAATATAGATACAGATGGTTACATATAGAAATGTTTACAGATGCCAGTGTATCCCCTGGTAAGCATACACACATATTTCCTTGCTCTGTTACCTAAGAGGGCCTAGAAACAAGCCTCAGCAGCAACAAGAGCATCCACCACACTCATCCAGCTATCAAATTCTATACTCAAATAAAAAGAACAAGGCTCCTTGGAGAAATGGCCAATTCTGTGCCAGGAGTAAGATATTTAGAAGATGAGCCTGGCATACCTCATTGTGCCAAAATGTAAGAAAATGCTAACGACACAAATATGAAATTGCCAAATACATAGTCCAAAAAAAAAATAAATAAATAAAGGACTATTACATCTATGAATGTAGAAAAGGGAGAGTTCTGAAAAACAAAGACACAAAATGAGTGTTGACAAATATTTTAAAACTTTAAGCAGTTCCATTTTGAATGAAAATAACATTTATAAAATTATCTTTGTTAAATTAATTTTATACTTTTGTTTCCATTTTAATGTTCTACAAAATAATTTTACTACATTTTGAAAAGTGTCTGTGATTTCTGAAATAAATGACACATGAACAAGACTTCATGTCCTATAATTATTCCTGTTATAACGGACCCTTAATATTAAAAAAGTCAAGTTATTCCATTCACACTACATTAGCCAAGACTAAAAAAATTTAAACTGAGCAGCAAATTGATGTGCTTTTTATAAGACAATACATTTCACAATTCCTCAAAGAAACTATTGATCCATTACTGGCAAAGCAGAAAAAAAAAAATAACCCTCAAACTCTGGAACCAATGTACTAATGTAGATTTATATGGAACAAAAACCAGATCTCTTCAGGCTGGACTTAATCACTCTACAAAGAAAAAAAAGTGTATAAAAAGGATGTTCATAAAATCTTTTCTCCATTACTTTTTTCCCTGTGATATTGTTTAAAATGTTTAATGCTTTTATATGCTTTGAAGTTTTAATAAAACATTTTCAAAAAGTTTTCCCAAGTTTGTATTGTATAAAATAAATTTCTACTTACTAAGTGGCTTCCTGACATTGACCATTACTGAACATTTGAGTACCTGCTACATTTAAACGAAATAGCCCTAAAATACTGAGAGTCCAAGGTGCCATTTTGGCAAATGGTGAAAAAGAAGGGAGTGGTTTTTTAAACAGTGAAAATAAAATTCTTATTGAAAAAAATTACATCTCTGGAATGGTTAGAAGATTAAGAGAAGGATTTCATTGTCAATTCCAAAGAAACATGAGGTTAACCATTATGAGACAGTCCTTCTGTCACACACTACTTCTGTGACCTTAAACAGTTTATTAAAATATTATGATCAATCTGTCCCCTTGTTATTGTTCTTGGACAATGGATTGGAAATGTAGTACAGGTGGCAACTGACATGATTTATAAAATTATTAGTAACATCATTTACCCTATGCCGCTCACTGGAGTCATGTAATAATCCAAGTGAAATCTCAAATCCAGCTGGAGGGAGTGAATTTTGATATACATTTTAATACAAAAATACTAAAGTGATCATGTATATATACACACACACACACACACATATATATAGAATATATATAAATATATAAATATAAATAATTGTGTGTATGTTACATAAATAAATTTATATATATATCCTTTATGAGGAAAGAAGAAAAGAAACTAGTTAAGTTTGAAAATCTTGTAATTACTTTGCCTATCTCAAATGAAAGCCCATAGCAAACTATTATTTTAAACACTTAGAACCTTTTTAATTGTGTAAATTATTTACTAGTAAAAATTATGAAGTTTGACAATGCCAGGTGTTAGAGAGACTATAGATAAAGTGATCTCTTATATATTACCTGGGTGCATGTGTAAATTAAGTATCCTCTTTAAGAAAGAATTTGGCATTAACTTGTAAAGCTAAACATTCAAACAGCCGATAAACCACCATTTCAATTTTTAAGAATATAGCAAGAGAAAGTCTTGCACATCTGCAAATAAGCACAAAACTATTCATAACAGCACTGTTTCAGATAGTTTGCAAAGGGGAAGAGGATATTCCAAAAGATAATTTGTAAGACTTTGCAACAATATTTTGAACTAAGAAGCAAATATCAGGAGATTACATAAAGCATACCTTTTTAATAAAGATTAAAAAACCTAAGCAATATCATATTTAAGCAAACATGTATATGTGGTAAAACTGTTTTTAAAACAGTATTAAAAGTCCACCATTTTTAAAAAATTTTATTTATTTATTTGACAGAGCACAAGCAGGGGGAGCAGCAGGCAGTTGGAGAGGGAGAAGTGGGACCCATGCAGAGCCAGGAGCCCCATATGAAGGAAGGAGCCCCATGAGGAACAGGGAGCCCCATGTGGGGCTTGGATCTGAGGGATCATGACCTGAGCTGAAGGCAGCCATTTAATCAACTGAGCCACCCAGGTGCCCCATAAGTTCACCATTTTTCAAGTAGTATTAAAAGTTCTCTATTGGGGCGCCTGGGTGGCTCAGTGGGTTAAGCCTTTGCCTTCAGCTCAGGTCACGATCTCAGGGTCCTGGGATCAAGCCCCGCATTGGGCTCTCTGCTCAGCAGGGAGCCTGCTTCCCCCTCTCTCTCTGCCTGCCTCTCTCTGCCTACCTGTGATCTTTCTCTCTTAAAAAAAAAAAAAAAAAAAAAAAAAAAAAGTTCTCTATTAGTGGAATCTGTGTGGCTCAGTTGCTTAAGCATCTGCTGTTGGCTCAGGTCATGATCTTGCAGTCTTGGGATCTAGCCCCTTAGCACTCTGCTAAGTGGGGAGTCAGTTTCTCCCTCTCCCTCTGACCCTCCCTGTTTGCGCTCTCACACTCCAGCTCTCTCATTCTCGAATAAATAAAAATCTTTTTAAAATTAAAAATAAAAATAACTAAATAAAAAAAAGTCCCCATTATATGTCATGGGTGTAGGGAAGAGACATAAGTAGAGGACAGTATAGGGAAGGAACAAGTAAACATAAGATATTGCTAACATTTCAGTTCCCAGACATGCTTCCTAAACAATAAATGTCCCAAACAATAAACAAGTAAACAAGTAAAAAATGGATCACCCACTGTATGATCCCAACTTTGATGTTCTGAAGAAGGCAAAACTCTGGACATTATAAAAAGAAGAGTGATTGCCAGTGGAGAAGGGGAGAGAAAGAAAAAACAAAGGCAAAAGCACAGATTTTGGGGGGCAGTGAAAATATTCTATATGATACTAGAATGATGGACACATGGCATTATATACTTCTCTAAACCCACAGACTGTCCCATAGGAAGAGTGAGCTGTAATATAAAGTATGTGCTTTAGATGATGATAATGTGTCGATGTTTGTTCATCTGTTGTAACAAAAGTACCACTTTTGTGGGAGAGGTTGACAGTGGGGGAGGATGTGCTTCTGTTGGGACAGGAGCAGTAGGGGAGCTCTCTGTAATGCCTCTCAATTCTGCAGAGAACCTGAAACAAGCTATAAAAAAAACAAAGCATTTAAAAGGGAACTAAATGTGTCCTCCTATATACATATTGAACCTTGGATTAAGTTTAATTCAAGTCTAAGTAACTAACTTCTATTTTAAAAACCCATCAGAATAATTTACTAAATTGAAAGTGAATAAATAAAATGATTATCTGAAAAATACATAAAAAGTGTTAAAGTTAATTTTTGGTTAAAGGAAAAGCCCTTGACAAACTTGAAATAGATGAGAACATCCA
>CM053611.1:81966802-81987624 GCA_028646535.1 Procyon lotor
TTTATATAAATATATCAAATTTTCTCAAAATTATTCATGTTGATGGTAAACTCTATTGTCCTATAACCTGAACCAAACTATATGAAAACTTGATGTATGACTGAAGTGATATTACAGAGGAGTACAAAATGAATTCTCACCTTTTCTTTTTAAGCTTTTATTTATTTATTTATTTATTTAGATCACAAGTAGGCAGAGAGTAGGGGGGTGGGGGGGGAGCAGGCTCCCTGCTGAGCAAAGACTCTGATGCAGAACTCAATTCCAGGAGATCATGACCCAAGCCTAAGGCAGAGGGTTAACCCATTGAGCCACCCAGGCACCCCTAAAAAATGAATTCTTATCTCATACCATGTGCATGGATCAATCCACTTGATTCAATAATCTGAATGTGAAAAGCAAAACTTTAAAATTTTTGGAAGTACAGATGAGAAGAAATCTTTAAAAAGGTACGATCAGGACAAATCTGAGAAGAAAAATATAAATAAATTTAACTACATTATAGTAAAAACCTTAATGTAGGAAATGTATAATTAAACATCAAGATAGAAACTGAAGACTTAGCAAAGATATTTATAATGAATACAATAACAGAACATCAGTCTCCAAAATATACAGAATAATGATTAAGATCAATAAGAGGCAAATGGCCCCCCCAAAAGAGCAAAGCATAAATTCATAAAGTTCATAAAATTTTTTGAAGTCATAAATATAGTAAAGAAATGAAAATCTAACCATAGCTAGAAATTATTTTACATCTAACAAATTGACCACAAAATATATACGTATTAAAAGCTGACAGTTCCTGCTGCTACCAAGAATGTTGGGTAATAGAAAATGTTTTCCACAGATCTAGAGATTATACCAGTCTGGAATGCAATTTGGCAAAAGCCAGTAAATTTTAACAGTGCGCATAAAGAAATGCTTGGAAGATAGCAACATGATTCCCTTTGCAAAATGGACAGCAGAAAGGAAAACATAACCAAATGTATATATGGATATATATATATATCCATGGGCAACATCAAAAATAAAACTAATTGAAAATGTATCCCCATAAACCCCAAAATACAACGGGTGGAGAAAACCCCCTCCACAACAGGTGGAGAAAAATGACCTATAGCTTCAAGGCAAACACTGCATCAGCAGGGGGAAGAGAAGTGTGTCTACCAGAGCTGAGAACAGAAGAACACGAGTATAGTCAAAGGTACTCACTAAAGGGTGCAGAAAGTCAACTAGTGGGGAACTGTAACTGAAGCTGAAGTTGGAAGAGTTTAGTGCATGCACATTTTAAGTAACTAAAAGAGTTTTGAAGCAAGATCTGACGGAATCTCTATTATTTATCTACTGCTTCATAACAAATTACCATGACCTTAGTGGCTTAAAATAACACACATTTTTTATTTCACAGCTCCTGTGTGTCAGAGTCTGGGAGCATGACTTACACGGGTCCTCCACTTAAAGGTCTCAGAGGACTGCTATCAAAATGTCCAATCGATCTGCATTCCCATCTGAAACCCCTACTGGGGAAAAGTCACTTCTAAGTTTATTCAAGTTGTTGGCAAAATCAATTTCCTTGCAGTTTTTAAAGGGAGTACCCTGGTTTCTTGCTGGCTGTCTCCTGCAGGATACCCTAACTTGTTTGCAATGTGGATCTCTAGGAATGATCTCTTCCTTAAAGCAAGGTAAAGGAGAAAGTCTCTAAAGCAAGTCTGCTAGTACAGTGTGGTTCTAGATGTAACACAATCACAGGAATGGCATATCATTCTTTTTACTCTAGTCTGTTGGTTAGAAAAAAGTCAGAGTTGCTGCCCACACTCACAGAGAAAGGATTACACAGTTATGAATACTATGAGACAGGGATTATGGCAGACCAAATGCCCCCTTTGTCCATGTCAGGGCAAAAGAACAACAGCCACTGAAGCTCTCCTATAGAACAAAGCCCCATATTGAAAAAAACAAAAAACAAAAAAACCTGAGAGATATGGATTTCAAATTTGAGGTAAATAACAATTGAAGCTGAATAATATCCATAGAGGAAATTTTTTAATTATTGAAAAATATACCCATGAAACAGATGAAAAGTATAAACTAATATTTCAAAATTACCTAAAAGTAATTAGAAAGTGATAAAATATATGAAAAAAAGCCTGCATTATTTAATTAGATAAACTAACAAATATGTGATAAACTCAAGAAAGAAGATATAAAATAGTAAAAAATTATATATTTTAGAGTGGAGGCAAACTTTTAAGAAAATTGGTAAACGACTTTTACTTAAAAAGTAAATTGTGAAAAAAAGTAAAATTTTTAAAAATGAATAGAATTGAAGAAATTCAAGACTTTGAGAAAGGAATGAGTACAGAAAAGGTATATATCATAACCCAAAGGGAAAAATTCAAAAGAGATACATCATAAACCTTAGCATGTACACCCAGTAAACATAACTTCAAACTACATAAAGCAACAATTGACAAAAGAGAAGAAATCTAGATTGAGAGACTATCTAAATTATTCAGAGTACAATTTATGACAAAATGGAATTAAACTAAAACACAATATCAAGAAACTAGAGAATCCCCATTTAATTTGAAATTAATCCAAGGGCTTGAAAATTTATGCATCAAAGGACTAAAACTGAAAATCAGAAAATTTTAGGTGAACTTTAGGTGAAATAAAATAAAAATACAGTGTATTAGAACTTCTGAGAGGCAAAAGAGATATGCTTACAATCAAGATATGCTTGATTTAGAGCGTAGTTACATATATTAGAAAATGAGGAAGGGGGCGCCTGGGTGGCTCAGTCGTTAAGCGTCTGCCTTCGGCCCAGGTCAGATCCCAGGGGCCTGGGATCGAGCCCCGCATCCGGCTCTCTGCTCTGCAGGAAGCCTGCTTCTCCCGCTACCATTCCCTCTGCTTGTGTTCCCTCTCTCACTGTGTTTCTCTCTGTCAAATAAATAAAATCTTTAAAAAAAAAAAATGAGGAAGGAAAATCAATTATTTAAAGTTTACACTTCAGAATAGAAATTTAAACTTAATAAATGTAGACATAAAATTAATAATAAAAGTAAAATTAAATAAAATAGTAAACAATATTTTATTTTTAATAGTTTTTGTATTGTTTTGTTTTTTATTATTATGTTCAATTAGACAGTATATAGTACATCATTAGTTTTTGATGTGTTCAACGATTCATTAGTTGCATATAAATGACAAATACTCCCAGGAAGATTTAGAAAAACAAAATAAGAAAATATACAAGTTGTCAATAGCAGCAATGTAAAGGGGATCCTACTATAAATTTTAGACCCTTATGGGTTTTTTTTTTAAGATTTTATTTATTTATTTGAGAGAGAGAGAGAGAGAGAGAGAGCATGAGCAGGGCAGAGGGAGAAGCAGACCCTCGGCTGAGCAGGGAGCCTGATGTGGGGCTAGATCCCAGGACTCTCGAATCATGATCTGAGCCCAAGGCAGATACTTAACTAAATGAGCCAGCCAGGTGCCCAACCCTTACAGTTTTTAGAAATAGAGGAAATATTTTCTTTTTTCAAAAAAGATATATTTATTAATTTAGAGGGAAAGCATGAGCAGGGGAGAAGAGCAGAAGGAAAGAATCTCAAGCAGACTCCCCGTGGAACATGGAGCCCAAGAAGGACTCAATCTCAACACCCTGAGATTGTGACCTGAGCCAAAACCAAGAGTCTGATCCTTAACCTGCTGAGCCACCCAGGCACCCCAGAAATATTTTCTTTTGTTCTTTTTTAAAAAAAGATTTATTTATTTATCTATTTTAGAGAGAAAGAGAGTGTGCAGGGTTGGGGCAGAGGGAGAAAGAGAGAAAATCTTAACCAGGCCCCATATGGGGTCAGAAACCAAGAGTTAGACACTTAACTGACTCTACCACCCAGGGTCCCCTTTCCTTTTTTTTTTTTTTTTTGCTGAAGAAAGTATAACCTTGATTACAATATCAGCGAAGGATCTTCTAAGAACATAAAATTATAGAACAATAGACCTTGTGGATATAAATGCAAAAATTCTTAAGAAGATAGAAATTAAATTATATCCTGCAATATATAAAAAGATAATATATCACATAACATAAATCTGAAAGTGATTATTATTCATAATATGTTATATATATAATGCATATATAAAAGAATCTTTTTTTTTTTTAAAGATTTTATTTAAAGAGACAGAGAGAAACACAGTGAGAGAGGGAACACAAGCAGAGGGAATGGTAGTCGGAGAAGCAGGCTTCTTGCCGAGCAAGAAGCCCGATGCGGGGCTCGATCCCAGGTCCCTGGGATCATGACCTGAGCCGAAGGCAGACGCTTAACGACTGAGTCACGCAGGCGCCCCAAAAGAATCTTCTATAAAGAAATAAATAAGTGGAAAACTCAAGAGAATATATGAAAAACACTGCAACAGGGTATTTCACAAAGGAGATATCTGATAGGTCAACAGACACATAAAATACCAGTATATACCTACCAGAATGGTTAAAATGAAAGAAGAAGATACCAAGTGTTGGTGAGGATAAAGAGCAATTGGAACTGTTGTATATTAGGGGTGAAATATTGGCAACACCACTTGGAGACTTCTTTGTGTGGACTAAAGCTAAATATCAATATATGTGCAACATATTCTATTCTATTTCCCTCTTCTTTGTTACAGAAAGGCATACATGTGTTCACCCAAAGACATGAATTTTCAAAACAACAGTATAATTGATGCCAAATGCAAACTATTTAAATAGTTAAATGTCCATCTAACTATAGAATGGATAAATTATATAAAGTATATTCTCCCACAAGAATAGCATAAAATGGGAAAGAATGATCCACAAGTCAGAACATAAATACAGGGCTGAGTCTCAAAACATAATAAAAAATGTAGGCAGACAGACAGAAAAAAGTTATGCTATATTCATCCATTTATATATCAAGTAATCCAGAGTATTATAAATCAGGGTAAACCTCTCTTTATCTGGAAAGGAAACATGAAATAGACTTCTGTATTCCTGTGTTTCCTCATCTAGATATGAGACACAGTGTTTATTTTATAAATTTGCAGTGAGTTGTACACCTATGGTAACTTCTCTGTTCTATGTCCCACATCAATAAACAGCTAAAGAATTGGTCCATGTCTTCAGAGTGGATTCAGCCAGTTGGTCACCTGGCCCAGGCAAACAAATAGAAGGAAAACACAAAGTAGTTTTAAAAATATCTGTTGATTTCAGAATTTTCTCAATAAACTGAGTTCACATTACAGCTTACCCCAATTCTGACTGTATATCCTCTAAGCCTCCAAAATAAATCTCACTTTCTATGTGAAATTGAATAATTTTTGTGATGACTACATAAAAAAAATCATATATAAATCCCTTAATCCAATGCCTTGAATACATGAAATATAGAGTCTGCCCATTAGAATTTATTTTATTTTCTTCCCAACTTAAAGAGGTTTGCAGTCATCTGTGTAACCTATAAATACATGATACATAGACAGTTTTTAACATACACACAATCAATTAAATATCCTTGGAAGCCATCACAGTTTGATGTCAGCTCCCTGCATGTTCCCCAAATACTCCAGCTTGTTCAATTCATTCTGCCCTTTAATTTAATGGGAATTGGCTTGAATACTATCTTATATATAGCCAGGATTTCGGAATTCTTACTTTTACTGAGTTCCTCATGGCCACTCTGTTCATATTTTAATTTCCCTTTATATTTTAACGTACTAGACATTTCACTACTCTCCTTGCTCCTAACATACTGCTGATTCAGTTATGAAAACTTCATTATACTTAGGTATGAGCAATTCAAAATTAAGAGTTTATAAGATTATATAATGCAGTTTCTGTGTTTAAATAGAGTTTTAAAGGATAGCAAGGATCTGATTTGATTTGGAAAAGACAGAACCCTGACAAGTAGCCATATCAACTTCCTATGAAATGACCAGGAATCTTGATTCATTTAAAAAAAAAAAAAAAGTCCTGCATAGAAACAACAAAATGAAGGAAAGTATAGGATTATATGAGTTTTACTTTAGGTTTAAGCAAGACATGAAGAATGGAGACAGCTGGGGCGCCTGGGTGGCTCAGTGGGTTAAAGCCTCTGCATGATCTCTGGGATCAAGCCCTGCATCAGGCTTTCTGCTCAGTGGGGAGCCTGCTTCCCCCTCTCCCTCTGCCTGCCTTTCTGCATACTTGTGACCTCTCTCTTGTCAAATAAATAAATAAAATCTTAAAAAAAAAAAAAAAAGAATGGAGACAGCTAAGGATAGACCTCACAGATAGGCCCTGCAGAATATCAGTAGAAAGACTATGGCCTCAAAAACAAAACAAAACAAAAACAAACAAACAAAAAAAACCTCAGAATGTGACCTTATTTGGAAATAAGAGTTGTTTCAGTTGTAATTCATTATGTTAAAATGAAGTCATTAGGATGGTTCCTAATCCCATGACTGGTATCCTTATAAAAAGGAGAAATTTGGACACATAGATGTTATGTACAAGCCAAGAAATGGTCAAAAGTAGAAAAAAGACATGGAACAGATCCTTCCTTAGCACCTTCACAGGGAACGTGACCCTGCTGACACCCTGATCTTGGATTTCAGGACCCTAGAACTGAGACAATTAATTGCTATTGTTAATCAACTCAGTTTGTAGTACTTTGTACAGCAGACTTAGTAAATTAATGCAGTATTCTATTTTCAAATTAACTTTTACATAATCTCTTATGTTCAAAGGGTAGAGGATTGAAGTGGTAGTATAAGGGGTTGAGGGGATGTGCTTGTATAAGACTGTTACTCCATTCTACATAGAAATGGACTTTTCAAAGTGGATTCTCTGGGGAAAGACCTTATTGGGATATTGTGTTTTGATGTATGAGATATGCATCAAGAGCAAGACTGAAAAAAAATTGTGAGCATATCTCTTATGCAAACAAATGGTGAATATAAGTAATTAGATAAGGAAAGATTGCATACTGTCTAGTAGACCAAGAAAGGCCATCACATCAAAAGACTTCTAACTCCTATAGCAGATGAAAAGCTTTTAGTTTGGAGAAATCTAGGTAGATAGAGACCATTGACATAGATAGGCTTAAAGCTAACTAAAAAGTCATCAGATTAGATAGTTCTATATTATTGTGAGGGGGACGAATGGATATAAATAACAATTTGTGATAATAGTGGTGATAATATTTGTCATGGAAATAATCAGTATGTGTGGGTAAGTATCATTGACAATGCAATGGAGTTAAGTGGCATAAGAAGAACAGTAGCAGATTTTACTTTTAGATTAATATTTTTAAATTTAAATTAATCTTTATGTTTTATAATTTGATTAAATGCCACACTACTATTAAATAGTGTGAGATGGTTGTAGAAATGAAAAGAAGCCAGGTACACACTATAGATACTTTTAAAGAATTTTATTAGGGGAGATGTTTGTAAGGGGTAAAGGGGAAAAAAAAAGTCTGGAAAGAAAACAAAAGTAAGTTCAAGGAAAATTAAGAGACTGTGCTCTCAACATTAAAAAAAAAAAAAGCTTCTAAATTGAGTGGTGCTGTGTGAATCTGGAATTTAGAATACTCGTATTAAGTCCATACATAACAGAGGTGACCACCTAATATAATGATGACTATAGATCACAGAGGAGCAACCATGAGCACCAAAGAATAATAGCAAGGAAACACAAATGGAAAGGTTGCTCATATATTCAGTCCACATAAAATGGATCTGAAATATGTAAGATCAAGATTTTTTTTATTGTCCCCACACCCCTATCCCTCAAAGAATTTTTTGTGATAAGGTGTGGATAAATGGAATTTTGCTGCCTTCAAATGCCATGTTCAGTAAATATTTTATTTTGCATCCAAAAGTACATACAAAGATATACAATTTTTACATGTAGGTAAGAGTTTAAGAGCTCTTATCACATTTTAGTTATCTTCATCAATACCTGGTAATGGGAAGAAATGGGATTTAAACTGCTAAAGTGACAAGGTGCTGTGAAAACAGAAATATTGAACAATTTGGAGTAAGAATTTTTTTTAAAGATTTTATTTATTTATTTGACAGGGAGAGAGAGATCACAGGTAGGCAGAGAGGCAGGCAGAGAGAGAGGGGGAAGCAGGCTCCCCGCTGAGCAGAGAGCCCAGGGACCCTGAGATCAGACCTGAGCCGAAGGCAGAGGCTTTAACCCACTGAGCCACCCAGGCACCCCTGGAGTAAGAATTTTTAAATTGAAATTTGTAACCTGTCATACATTTACTAAATAAAAGTTTAAATTTAACAAAAGAATTTCTGTAATCTATAACTCTGCATGCTATGTCTATTGAAATTTAACGTCCTCAACTCTTGAATAACCCAAGTTAATTATGTTGCTTTTTTTTTAAAAATGGTATACACAGTCCTGAGTTTAAGGGGTAGTGTGTTGGGAGCTGAAAAGTTACTAAATTATCATCAGGCTGGCTAGCCCTCAGCTCAGGTCATGGATCTTGGGGTCCTTGGATTGAGCTGTGTGCAGGTTCCCAGCTAAGCAGGGAGCCTGCTTCTCCCTCTTTCTCTGCCCTTGACCTCTAGTGCTTGGTCTCTCTCAGGCTCTCTTCTCTCTCTCAAATAAAAAAAAAATTAAAAATCTTAAAAAAAAAAACAAAACTAGCTTTTTCTCCATTTCATGTTTTTTCTATTCCAATCTGCTAAAATGTTAATGTGATGATTGAGTTTAACACCCCATTTGCTATGAGACAATAGGAAAAAAAAAACTGAAGAATCTAGAACTTCATAACTTGCTGGTAAAAGTATAATATTGGTAAAATCACTTTGGAAAACTACGAATATTGCTATACAGAGCCCATTTATTCCCCATCTTGACTAATGAAAGAAAAGCACCAAGCCTGTTTGTTCAACTCATTTGTTCCAATCACCCTGGGGACTCTCTCATAGCATATCAGTGTGTACCCTGAGTCACACAATAATATTACTTATAAATTGGTTAAAATTAAAAATAAAGGAATATTTAATAGTAGAAAAGCGGGGTTAATTATACAGTAGAAACCAAACACTGCATGATGTATTAAGCTGGTCTTTATTGTTTGGATCAAAACCTCACTTACTGTATTCTCTCTTTAATCGTGAAGAGTTTAGTAAGAATAAAATAAATAAAAATAAATATACATGCATTGTGAATCTATTTCCTGAAACAATATGAAACCTCCAATGTGCTGAACCTAAGAACTCAAAATAGTAATGTGGGGGCGCCTGGGTGGTTGGTCGTTGGGTGTCTGCCTTCGGCTCAGGTGATGATCCCAGGCCCTGGGATTGAGCCTCGGATCGAGCCTCACATCGGGCTTCCTGCTCAGCGGGGAATCTGCTTCTCCCTCTCCCACACCCCCTGCTTGTGTTCCTGCTTTCCCTATCTCTCTCTGCCAAATAAATAAGTAAACAAATAAGTAAATAATCTCAAAATAATAATGTGATAACAAAAACCTTAAATGTTTTGATGTCCTAGACACTAGAACTGGTCTATAAGTCCATACCTAGATGTCTCAGTGTCATTGCAGTTAGAAGTTGTTCAGCAGTATCTCTCTTATCCTCTTAGTTACCAGTCTGAAGTGTGCCCAGATTTCCTAGTTTGTGCCAGATAATCATAGAAAACATTTTAAAGATATCTGGCAGTTTTAATGTATAACTTCTGCAGTAATTTAGCTACTTCTAGATACTTAATGTCTCTCATTTATGTTTAGAAGTAGACAAATTATACTAAGTATATTTTATTAATGATTCTCTTGACATGAAGCATTAATTAGGCACCTAATAAATTCACATTAATAGGAGAAAAATCTGTAATTAAAATGATAAAAGCTTTCTCCTGGTAATCAAGTCATAATTCCAATTTTTTCAGATGTATCAAATATAAAAATTACAACTATTTCGGGATGAGAACTGAGGTTGGTTTATCTCTTTTTTTACATACTACTATCATACCTGGAAATATATCAAAGTGTAAATTGGCTTTTCTGCACAGAAAGAGTAAATAAAGATGAATATATTGCTCATTTCAAATGCTATGATCCCTGCTCCCAATTTGTGCGTTTATTCTAAGCTGAGATCCTATGGATGTCTTTGCGTAGATGGCATTATTTCAAATGATATCTTTATGTAATTTTTCTTCCTCAGAAGTCCCCACATTGAAATGCATTTGTGGAATTCAGCCATGCATATAAACAATAATTTTTCAAATCCCTGATTAAAAAAAATAAAAAAGCCTTTTTCTGGCTATTCCACAGAACGATGTCCAACTAAAGTGTTATAATTATCTAATTAAATGATAACCAAAGCAGTGAAGAAAATTATTGTCCATTGACAATAAGAAAGAAACACGAAAACAACACAAATAAGCGAAAGGAGCAGCTGTGGAACACCTGTAACCACATTTATCTTTTTTAAAGAATATAGTTGTAAAGTACAGAGAAGTTGAATTTTGAAATAGTTGCTTTCTCCAGTCTTCTTTAAATACCTTTATCTTTTGGCCCTAGGGACAGCAAAGTCCCCCAATTTTTTCTCCATTTCATTGCTGTTCCTTCTCCCTCTCCATCCCTGCCTCCTCTTCCAACTTTGACATGCTGGAGTGTCTCAAAACACTTCTCAGATCTCCATTCTTTTCTTTTTCTTTCTTTCTTTCTTTCTTTCTTTCTTTCTTTCTTTCTTTCTTTCTTTCTTTCTTTCTTTCTTTCTTTCTTTCTTTCTTCTTCCTTCCTTCCTTCCTTCCTTCCTTCCTTCCTTCCTTCCTTCCTTCCTTCCTTCCTTCCTTTCTTTCTTCTCTTTCTTTTCTTTCTTTTCTTTCTTTCCTTTCTCCCTAGGCTATTTCTGACTTGAAATATCATCCACTGGTGTCTTTGAAATAAACATCTCTACCAGGGACCTCTCCCGTAAATGGTAGAATCTACATTGGTACGGAGGTTACTTGGTTGCTTAATAAATAACTTAGATTTAACATTATCCAAGTGAAATGAGTAATTTCTATCCCTCTCTTTAACCTTTCCTGCCCTATTTTTCCTGGATCAGTAACTGTCATTCCCATTAACTCATTTGTACAAGCTTAAAACTTAAAAGTTGTTGGTCTCTCCATTCATTCTTTCATTACCACATTCAGTCAGCAACATCTATGGGTGCTACCTTAAGAAGACTTATCAAATGCAATTCATCACTACCTCTCCTGCACAAGTCACCTTACAGCCATAATCTCCTAACCATTTTCTTGATTCCAATAAGTCTAAAAGGCAACTCAGGCAACTCCTGTGATCTTTTATAAATGATAATCATACCTGTCACTCCCTTGCTTAAAGGTTTGTCTCCATCTCATAATAAAATCCAGATATTTATCTCCAAGTTAAAATCCAAATGAATTATAGGGCCTTACATGAGCAGTTTGTCATTAGGAAGAAGCCTAATCCTGTTAACTTTCCAACTGTTTCTCCCGCTTATTATGCTCAGGAAATCTTGCATTTTTCTCTACGCCTCTAAAATATCAAATTCCTTTCTGCCTCATGTTCTTCGTACTTGGTGTCCCTGCTCCCAAGATACTCTTTCTCCAAGATCTTTGCATGGTAATTACCTGACTCCAGAAAAGTCTCTGCTTAAATTTCATTCCCTCAGAGCCTGGCAAACTTAAAAAAGAATCTGTTTAGTTAAGACTCTCCAACCACCAAGAATACATGCTTGCTTCCATATCCAACTTTAATTTTCCTCAATATTTATCCATAATATATATAGAAGGATATATAATACTTGATTGGATTATTTGCTGTATGTCTCTCTCCCACTAAAATTTAAGTGACAAAAAGAAACATTTTTTCCACCACTCTGTCCCCAAATTCTAGAACAGGCCAATACTGGCCATTTAATAAATCCTACAGAAATAAATAGAGTTGTCCTCACTTTAAGGATTAATTTTTAAAGCTTGGAGTACGTAAGACTTGTCACAAATACTGGATCAAAGCATAATTTTACGATTGATCCATTTATGCTCATATTTTTCTTGTTTTTAGTAATGTAATAAGAACACACAAACACATTAGGTGTCAAAATTAGAGCCCAAATCTAGACAATAACTTAGCTACGTATAACTTGTAGTCAGTGAAATTTTATGACTGGGGCAGAGTTTTCAGTACACCCCCCCAAACTCATCTTAAAAACAGAATACAGCTAGCTAAAGAAAAAAATTCAGTAACAACATCTTCAACAACAGGAGGTAGCAAGTTATCCTGAAAGTGTTAGAAAAAAGTCCTTGAGGAGAAAAAAAAGTCAGGTTCTATACAAAATTAAAAGCTGTGCAGAGGTAGCAGAGGGAAAATAAAGAAAAATTCTGAGGATCCTAAAAGCCCAGGGTGAGAAAAATCAACCACAAATACTCACACTAAGAAAATCCTTAGCAAGTTGAGCAAAGTTTAACAGTGAAATGGAGAAAAGAAGGAAAAGAAAGAAGGGAGGATGGAAAGGAAGGAAGGAAAGGAGGTATAGAGAGAGGAATAAAGGAAGGAAGGGGGAAACGGGACCACCAATGGGTCAAGGGGCAGAGATGCTTTGGAAAGAAAAACTAAAAATCGAATAATCGAAAAACTAATAATCGAATCAAATAGGGCAGATAAAATAGAGGCAAAGATTCAGTTATTTGGTGGTACGGGATTTCAGAGAAAGCAGATCAGAGAACTGTGGGATGGCTATTCAGAATAGCCATATGTTAAAATTTTCAAGATAACAACATAAAAGAGAACTTTCTACTAAGGTACCCACTCCCCCTAAACAGAAGCCTCTTCCTAAAGTTTAGGAACATCCATCTCATCTCCTTCTGTACTTCTCTACCACTATTTCTATCTCTGTCATCTATCATTGCTCTATCATATATGTTAAATACTTTGAGTTCATGCTGATATCAGTATAATAGCTCAGGGTATATTCTAATCTTATTCCATGTTTGCAACTCCCTGCTCCAAAAGTTACAAACCTAGCTCCTGTTATCAGACCTAAAATACTGAGAACGTAATTTCAGAATTTCTAAACTGCATCACTGCGAAAAGCATTCATAACTAATTAGGGTACAATATTTGTTTATCCTTCTCTTTTGCTTAGGTAAAATTCGCATAAATAAAATGCATACATCTTAAATATACAATGCGCTGACATTTGAAAAATCCATCCATACACGAAGCCCTGTCTAGAATAAAGAATATTTAATCACCCACAAAGTCCCACTCAGTCAAGCCTCTCTAAAGATAACCACTTACTACTTTTCACTACAGCTGATTTCTCAGTGTTCTAAAACTTCACACATATGGAATAACACTCTTTTTTTTAAAATAAAGCAATACTTTTTTGTGTCTGCCCTTTTACACTCTGCATAGTATCTGTGAGGCAAAACCATGATGGAGGTGTCTCAGTAGTTAGTTTCACTGTATTGCTGAGTAATAATCCAATGAATGAATATAACAATGTGTTGTTTATTTCTTAATCTGTCAATGGCCATTAGAATTGTTTTCAACTTTTGAGTATTAAATAAAGTTGTTGCAATTATTTTTGTAAAAGTTTTTTATGGGTATATGTTTTCATTACAGGTGTGAAAAATAGAAGTAGGTATATACAATTTTATAAGGAATTGACGACCTTTTCCCAAAGTAATTGTATCATCTGAAATAGTCCTGTATTAGCCATTCAAATTGTGGTCTAATGGGATCTTATTATGTGTGTTTTATTTGGCTTTATTCTTATCACTAATAAAGTTGATCACTTTTACAAGTGTTCGTTGGTGATTTGTCTCCCTTGTGAATAATGATTTCAGGGCTTTTAACTATATTTATTGCATCCATTCCTTATTCATTCATTCATTTTAGAAACAAGTTCTTTATGTTTCTGAATATATACACATATATTTAATGCCATCAATTTTCTTTTAACAAGGCTTTAATTGTATCCTAAAAAATTTTATACGTAATTTTTCATTTATTTAATTCAAAATATGTTTAATTTCCCTACATATTTCCTTTGTTCTGTGTGTGCTTAATTTCCAAATATTTGAGCATTTGAGCATTTATCATATATCTTTGTGTTAATGGTTTTTAATTTACTTCCATTACCTTCTATAAAAATACTTGGTATGATTTCTCTTCTTTTAAATATTATGAAGTTTGTTTAATGGGCTTGAATGTGTCTTAGCAAGTGTCTCATGTATACTTGAGAGGTGTATTGGTTATAAATTTCTGCATAACAGATTATCAAGAAACTTAACATATATGTTTTATCATAGTTTCTATGGGCCAGGTATCCGGGCAAAGCTTTGCAACATCTTCTGTTTCAGGGTCTCTCACAGGCATTATTCAAGATATCATTTGGCTATAGTCATCTAAAGTCTCAACTGGGGAAGAATGCACATCCAAGCTCATGTGATTATTGGCAGTAAACTGAAGGCCAGAGTTTTGTGCTGGTTTTTGGCCAGAGGTTGCCATCCATTTCCGGCCACGTGGGTATCTCCAATATGGCAGCTTGCTTCATCAAACTATACAAATCAGCAAAACTATAGAGAGAGCTGGCTGGGAAAGTAGAGTCATATTTAACCTAATCATATCATGTGATATCATCACATTTGCTGTTTTCTGTTCAATAAAAGCAATTATCTTAAGGGGAGGGGATCTCACTAGGGCATGCATATCAGAAAGTAGAATCTCTCACTTTCCACTCTCTACTCCATTGTATGAAATTGTATTAGGGAAGAGAAAAAGTGATCAAAAGGCTACGTTGGCCTTACCTTGTGTGGTCCTCTTTCTCTTAAAGGTCCTCTGATACGTCCTGTTTAATGCCTGGAAACTATCACCTCATATCTTGTCCACTGCTACAGTTGATTTCAGTGGTGGATAGTGTTGGCTACGTGGTCATTACCAGAAGGAGAATCACTTGCTGGTATTTTTATTTGGAATTGCATTGAATCTGTAGTTCATCATGGAGATAGCAGATATCCATATCCAAACTAATGATATTTTAATAATATTGAGTTATCCAATTCAAAAGCATGGTACTTCTCTCCATTTTTTAAGGCATATTTTTGTTTTTCCTCAGCAGTGTTTTGTAGTTGTCAGGGTCTTTTTTTAATTTTTCAGTTATTTTTTCCAATTGTATATTCCTAGCACATACAGAGACAATATGTTTGCATTGATCTTCCATTCCACAACTTGCTAAGCTCACTTATTATATCAAATAAGCCTTTCTAGGCTTATCCGGATTTTCAAACTAGACATCATGTCCATTATACTCTGCATGAATAAAGTGGGTTTTACTTCTTTTTCGAAGTTTGTTTAGTTTCTTAAACTTGTCTATTGTATTAGCTGGAATCTTAAAAAAAAAACAAAAAAAACCAGAAGTAGTGGCAGTGGATTTTTTTTCCTTTTTCATGATTTTATAACCCTATACTATGTCTGATGTTAGCAGTAGGATTTTCATAGCTACATTATTATTATGAGGAATTTTCCTTCTATTTTTGGTTTGCCAACAGTTTTTATTATGAAGTTTGGTTGAACTGTATTAAATAAGTGTTCTGCCTCTATTGAAATGATCCTACATTTTTTTTCTTCTATTCTGTCATATCTATACCTAAGCGTAAGAAAAAGGAGGACTCTTAAATGACATAGAAGCCAACGTAATGTGTAAAATTCATCTGGATCCAGATAAGTAAAAAAAAAGGTGGCTCAGTCAGTTAAGTGTCTGCCTTTGGGTCAAGTCATGATCTCAGGGTCCTGGGATCAAGTCCACATCAGGCTCCCTACTCAGTGGGGACACTGCTTCTTCTCCCTTTGCCTGCTGTTCTGCCTACCTGTGCTCGCTCTCTCTCTCGCTCTGTCAAATAAATAAATAAATAAAAACCTTTTTTTTTTTTAAGTCTAACATTTAATTTTGGGAAAAGTGGGAAAATTTGAAAATAGACTTTATACCAACAATTACTAATTTTATATATTATTCTAATGTACTGTATTACATAAGAAGCTTTTTATGGCTTCTAAATATATATATGTGAATTAGTTAGAGGTGAAATGACGTAACTAGAATTTGTTTTAAACTGCTTCTGTATAAAAACCCTGACACGGGGCGCCTGAGTGGCTCAATGGGTTAAAGCCTCTGCCTTCAGCTCAGATCATGATCTCAGGCTCCTGGGATCCAGCCCTGCAATCCTGCTCTCTGCTCAGCAGGGGATCCTGCTTCCTCTTCTCTCTGCCTGCCTCTCTGCCTACTTGTGACCTCTCTCCTCTCTGTCAAATAAATAAATAAATTCTTAAAAAAAGATAAATAAAATTTAAAAAAATAAATAAAAATCCTGACACTAAAAAAAAGGTAAAAAGAATTGGGAAAAAATGCTTGAGAGTTATTTTTAGGTTATGGGTGTATGTGGACCCTTTAGTTTTCTTTGGAATATGTGGAAAATTTTTGGAATGTGTTTAAAACAATTGGAATGGCTAGCAAGAGTATCAGTTTCTTGTGACTATATTTTTAAGGTTTTGACATATATGCATGCACATAAACACAATCTCCATTTCCTCTAATTATATCTTGAATCTGTTTTAGGATTTATTCAAGAGACATTATGGTTCCATAATAACTAATTAAAAATGAAAAAGTATGAAAATGCTGCAAAGTATAATTTTCTATGTATTTGTTGAATTATTTTATTTGCTAAGAATAGTCCATATTTTGTTCCATTTTCTTTTTTTCTAAGATTTTATTTATTTGAGGAAAAAAAGAGACAGTGCAAGTGAGCATGAGCAGGGATGAGTACAGGGACAAGAGAGAAGCAGACTCCCCACTGAGCACAGAGCCCAACCTGGGGCTTGATCTCAGGATTCTGAGATCGTGACCTGAGCCAAAGGCAGACACTTAACCGACTGAGCCACCCAGGTGCCCCTATTTTTGTTCATTTTGAGTGATATATAATAGTTGACTGTGTAAATGGACACTTATTTTTTATTGTCTTAAGTCGTTTTCTTGTTTATGAATGCTCGATTCCTTTTCTAGGAGTTTGCTTTTGAGAGTTCTGAGTTATAAACATCCTTGCACATGTCTCAGGGAGCACAAGGGAAATTATTTCTCTTGAGCAGATACCTTTCAGTTATTTTGCTATAGACAAGTACACGTATAAATTTATAATTATGAGATCATGCTAAACCATAGCACCAAACTTTTTTAAAGTGGATATATTATTTCGCTCCCAATATGAATGTATCCCAGTGATCAATATCCTTCTCAACATTTGTTGCCAGGTTTATTTTTCAATATAACACTGTATTTTTGCCAGTAAAATGGATATACAATATTATCCCAGCTGGCTCTGATTTTTATTTCCTTGAACACTAATGAAGTCTAACATCTCTTCATATATTCTTTTTTTTTAAAAGATTTTATTTATTTATTTGACACAGAGAGAGAGATCACAAGTAGGCAGAGAGGCAGGCAAAGAGAGAGGGGGAAGCAGGCTCTCCACGGAGCAGAGAGCCCGATGCGGGGCTCGATTCCAGGACCCTGAGATCATGACCTGAGCTGAAAGCAGAGGCTTTAACCCACTGAGCCACCCAGGTGCCCCCTCTTCATATATTCTTGTCCATATGTATATCTTTAGGGGTTTTTTGAGATATCTATTTATGCCATTTTTTCTCCCTTGCACTCTTTATACTTTTCTTAGTGATTTGTATAATTTCCTGATATATTTTTGATACTAATCTATTTTCATTATGTGTCTTGCAAATATATTCTCCAGGATCACAATAAGTATTTATTGAATAAATGAATGAATAAATTTTGAATTAAAACACTTCTTCAAATACTGGGTTTTGAATTCAGCAGCTACGTAAATTTGGTAAAGTTATTTAATTCCTCCATATTTTAATTTTCCATGTTTATACTTATAATACCACTGTATCAGTTTTGATTTCACTAATGTAATGATAAAATGAGATTGTGAAAAAATTGAAAAGCATTTTATACCAGTGAATTATTTCTCTTATGAATATTATTTCTCTTATTAATATTAAATAACAGATCAATACACGCATACATACACACACATACATATGTACATAGCTGAATCAAAGGATAGATACAGATAGATACAGGTATAGATAGATATTTTAAGAATAAAGGAAGTCCTATACTATAATATTTCTACCATTCTAGCATTCAACCATAGAGCAAATTATTTTTTCTGATATAGAAACCAAATAATGTTTCTTAGGAAAGTATATGTTTTAAAATTTTTAACCACAAAAACAGTTACATATTTACATGTAATTTATGTCTTTCTTGAAGTAGCATTTTGAGAGTCCAACATAATATTCAAGATTTAACACAAATTAAATAAGGATAAGAGTTAACTTTCTCTTCTGTTTGCAGTATGATCTCGTCCAACTTCTGTTGCCTTTTCCTTCAAAGAAACATACCTGTGTCCAGATATGAAGGTGACTAAATCCTAAGTCCTTTTGCTGAGTTGCAACTAATAACACATGACTGACCAAGGAAAAGTTCACCCTGGACCAAATCACAGGTAATTTTATTTTCATAAATTGTCTTGATCCCCTTTCTCTCTTTATTTGATTTGTCCAATTTATCAAAGTATAAACAACCTAATTCTTTATTTGAGAGGTTAGTAATATAATATTTTACCTAATAAAATATATAAAACTATCTTAGAGTTTTACATAAATGATGTTTTAATATAACCATGAAAATATATAGAACTCAAAGGTAATATTTAGCATGTAATTTCAAATTTATTTTAATAGCTTATTCTTTAATAAAAATGGCATGCTGCTGACTGAATTATGTTGTATTATTTTCAGGTTTTGCTTTTGGAATGTTGTCAGAATTGTTCACTTGCACTATACAAAGCAAGTCAGAAGGCAAATGATAAACTGAAAACTGGACCTAATCCAGATTTTTAAATGCAGTTCATTTAAATATATTATTTCCTTAGATGCATGCTATTATTTTAGCTACATTACTGTTTTAACAGACAAACTGTCCTCATGTTCAAGTTAAAATGATTTGAACAAAGGTATTTTATGCATCAGTGCTGTTGCTCACATCATTCAATAACCTAGAGATTTTCTACTAGATTTGTGAAAAAACATGAAAAATTTAAACATGGATGGTTGACCCCTCCCCATGCAATGGTCATAGAATGGCGAGAATAAAGTTTAGAAGTAAGATGAGAATTGGAACATCTAAACGTGACCTTAAGCTAAAGAACCTTTAATACTAAGGTCCTTTTTTCAATGGCCTATGGGGGAGCCAAATTGGAATAGAGAATACAGAATTATTTTGTCAGTATGTAGATTTTCTCTAATTGGATTAGCCTACCAATTTCTGAAGAGCCCTATCTCAGTTATTAGGGCTCTATAAGAAATAACTCAATAACTTTGTAGCTTAAAAGAAAAATATTTCCTTTGCTTATGACAGCTTATCTCTGTTGTACTGAGCATCACCTATGGTGGCTTAGAGAATGGGGCTAGAAGCAATTGAAGGCATGCTGAGAACATGTGCGAACACCTGGGGGGTGGAACACCTGGATTTCCTCAGGCAGCTCTCTATCTCTCTGTGGCTTCTTCATCTGATCCTTCCAGTGCAGTGATTACAGTCTACCCAGATTTCTTACATGCCAACTCAGCCTCCTTGAAAACTTGCTCAGAAGAGAGGCAGACAGAAGCCTCAGAAGTCACGAAGCATCACTTCCATCATTACAGATTGGTCAAGGCAGCTACAAAATCTATCCATTTCAAGGATAGAAAATATAGACTTCCATCTCTCAAAAGAAGAGCCCCAACATAAAATTACATTTGCCTTAAGCTCTAAAGTGGAAAAGACAGATGCTGAAAGAAAAAAATAAATAATAATAATGCGGATACAACCTAGGCTAAGGGAGGAATGAGAGGATCAGGATCAACAACAGAACAGGTCAGGGAGGGAAACCACTAACTGAAAGTATGGTGGATCTAGGAAGATTTTACTAGTTGCACTATGATGAGAAATTACCCAGAATCGGCTCAGAAACACAGTACCAAGTGCTATTTCGACTTCTGCTTCTCTTGCAACCTAAGTGCCTGGAAGAGGAATCAGCACCAAAGAACAAGGCATCTACAAACACAGAGCTAAAGAAAACTCCCTATCTTAAAAATATTGAGCCTTTCATAAGAGTGAATTAATGGGGGGGGCCACAGTGGTTACTTAATTTTTTTAAAAGATTTTTATTTTATTTATTTGTCAGAGAAAGAGAGCACAAGCAGGCAGAGTGGCAGGCAGAGGCAGAGGGAGAAGCAGGCTCCCCGCCGAGCAAGGAGCCAGATAAGGACTCCATCCCAGAACTCTGGGATCATGACTTGAGCAGAAGGCAGCCGCTTAATCCACTGACGCTTCACCGTCCCCACGGTGGTTACTTTCATTAAAACTCCATGAAGAGAACAATAATGTCTACCAGGACAGCATTGGTGGTTTAATACTTATGACTTATATACTTAGATGGTACTTTCCAGTGTGCTGGCTAATCTAGCTTAGTACATTAAAGCATTTTCTTTCCATTCATGGGCTCTAAAAAGCCTTCCCTTTCTCAGTCTCTCCAGACTATTTATTGAACCTGTACCTTTCACCTCGCCTGCCCTTATTCTGACTGTGTTCTTTCCCTGCACTTGCCTGTCCTGCACTTGTGGCTTCAGAACTGACCTTGACATCCCCCATGGGCTTTGTCCTAAGAGCATAGGCCAGGCCCATTCATTATCATATCCAACACTAAT
>CM053611.1:81988124-82087932 GCA_028646535.1 Procyon lotor
AAGCTTTATCTTTGATGGTCACTTCGTTTTAGATCTCATTCAGGAACAATTTAACCAATTATAATTTTGAAAGCTCTGGGATTCCAGGGACCATCTCACAGTTTATTAACATGATCTTTTACTACCCTTGGTTCCAGCTTATCAATCTAACATTCCCCCAATTCAGCACCATCTTTTCTAGTACAAATTTCTGCATTGGAGATATTAGTTTCAAACAATAAGACTTTGCACTGAATAATTACCTCAAAAAGTACTTCATTGGGGTGCCTGAGTGGTACAGTCAGTTAGAAATCAGACTCCTGATTTCAACTCTGGTCATGATCTCTGGTCAGACCTCGTGAGATCTAGCCCCCTGTTAGGCTCCATGCTCAGTGGGAGTCGGCTTCAGATTCTCTCTCCCTCTCCCCTGTGCACATGCTTTCTCTCTCTCTCTCTCTCAAACGAATAAATCTTTTTTAAAAAAGTAATCCATTAAAAGGATATTTGGTAAGAGAGCACACTTGGAAGAAAACCGATAGCTTAAGATCTGGAAAACAGGCAGAAGAAACAAGCAAGTCTTTAGCATAACACTAGTCTTATGAATACATCAGTACTTCTACAGCCTAACAATGCACAGTGCACAGCCCAGTTATCCGTGCCCACTATGACAATCTTGGTCTATGCAAGCAACTGCTGCACTGCAATAACTTCCCTCCCTGGAAATTTAGTTTCCTACCTGCAGTCTCTGTTCTCACTCTCAGCCAGAATGGAGTCTTCTTGAAACTTAAGTTTTTACATAATTTAGTATTCAATTATTATATGTCAAGTATACCTAATTTAAAATGCTAGTGTTTTTGTTGCAAAAGAGTCTGGGACAGTGAGGAATTTACTTTCCTAGAGTAGGATGCAAATCCCACCGATACTAATAAAGTGGAAGATAATACAAACAGGAAGAAGGTTTAGATACATGCCAAACACACACACACACACACACACACACACATAAAAAACACACTTACCCATTATCTATATCTACTTAACTCCTATACATAAAAAGCTGATTAGAAGAAGATACTCAAAATATTAATGAGGCAAGTTCTAATACGTGGGATACCTACAGATATCCTTTATTCTATGCATCAGATAAAATTATGGCCTGTTTTAGGGACACCTCAGTCAGTTAGGTGTCTGCTTTCTGCTCAGGTCATGATCCCGGAGTCCTGAGATCCAGCTCCGCATGGAGCCTGCATCCCATCCAGCCAGAGTGGAACCCCACATCTGGCTCCCTGCTCAACAGGGAGTCAGCTTCTCC
This sequence comes from Procyon lotor, assembly GCA_028646535.1. Lineage (NCBI taxonomy): Eukaryota > Metazoa > Chordata > Mammalia > Carnivora > Procyonidae > Procyon > Procyon lotor. The sequence goes on from CM053611.1 coordinate 81,989,416, forward strand.
CAATGCCCCTCCCCCTGCTCCTGCATGTGCCCTCTCTTTCTCTCCTTCCCTTTCTCTCTCTCTTGCTCCTCCCTCTCTTAAATAAATAAAATCTTTTAAAAAAATTATGATCTGTTTTTGTAAATAAGTGTTCATTGTAACAGAGCCACACCTATTATGTATATATCATCTATGACTCCTTTGCATTTCTGCAGCAGAGTCAAGCCCTTGCGACAGATCACAAGGCACACGAAGCCTAAAATACTTCCATTCGACATTTAAACAAGTTAACTAGCTGCTGTGCTAGATCACGGTTATTTTCTGAAAGCTGGAAGTAAAACAGGATATACTATGGTAGTCTTACAGACCACTTTAACTTTTAAACTTTTTGTGTTTTTTTTTTTTTAAATTTATGCAACGAAAAATGAACCTACATTTCTCTTGGAAAAAAAATTTCCATATTAAAATTGACTAAAATAAAAAGGTAACAGATTATTGAGGTAAACCACACGTAACATTGCTAATGAAATTTCAATACAAATGTGAGAAAAGAAAAATATATAGCACATAGATTAAAAAAAACACTAAAATGAGTGCTCAGAATTGAGTTCTTCAGGGGACTGAATTTGTTTTTTAAAGACTTGTTTGAAAGTCTTGGTTTTCAATAACAAGGTGACAGACATCTAGGTGAAGAGGCAGCTGATTCAAGGAAGACACTTCACAGACTTAAAAAATACAGTGTCTCGAAATAGACATCCTAAGTTTATAAAGGTTTAGTTATTTACAAACCTGTTTTTTTTTTCACATTACCTTTCCTTTGTACCTTAATTTTATATGTTTTTTTCTACATTTTAGAAACTACCAGGCTGAGCAAACATAATTTTGTACTTCCTAGAACACTAATTTGGCTCCACAAAAGAAAATGTAACCCGAACAGTAACAATCTGTCATTAAGCAATGGCATTTTCTCTTGAGCTGTGAACTGCAAAGTGATACAGAAAACAGCAGAAGCGATAAATTTAGGGCATCTGCAATTTTTAAGCAGTTTCCATAATAACTAGCCAGAATGTTTCCTTTGTTTCCTGGCTAACCACCAACCTTTGCATAACAACTGTAGCTCATTATTGATCTATTTGCTGGAACGAATCATAGAAGGCTCCCCCAACCTCAAGAGTAGGTTTCAATATTACTGTTTGTCAGCAAATGATCTATTAATCCAAATTTTGTTTTTGGGGGGAATATGTCCAATAGAAACTTGTGAACATTTTGATAATGCATCTGTTGACCCACAGTTCTATGAATCCAATCTCTACAGTCCCATTTTTCAAAGTTTCTTCTAAAACTGAACCATAATCAAAATGCCCTGATGGCTCATTCTAGGGAAGAAATAAAAAAGCCTAAGTAACATAATCTACCATTCTAGCTAAAATAAAATCTCACATGTGTTTGACAAGTGTTACTTAATGACATTTCCTATTAATATTAAAAGGAAATATTTTTGTTGTCGATCTTATTTCCTTTACTGTATCAATTTAAGCCCATTAATACTAACATAAATATTCACTTGAATATTATAAAAAAAAGGAAAGAAAACGTATTATTTGGAGACAGAAGTAAGTTATAGTTAAATCATTTATTAAAGCCAGTAGAGATCTCAGTGTATCTGAAATTAAGAGATCTGGGATAAAACGTTGTTATACAGATTAAATCTGCTTATAGAACTAAGTTGTAGGAATTGAACAATTACATGACTTAACAACAATAAATAACATTTAACAAGTTTCTTTTCTTTTCTAGGTTTCAGGTTCTATGCTAAACACTTTATAAGCATTTATCTAATCCTTTTAAGAACACTAAGTAACTGGGTAGTATGTCCCTGTTTTACAGATTAAAATCTCATTTTTGGAAAGGCTAAAAATTTGCCCAGAACTGCATATCAGAACAAATATATGAACATAAAAACATTTCTAGAACTTGAAAGTATAACAAAGTCAACTCAACCTTTTTTTGACTATGCTTTTAACAACACAGGGGATCAGATAAACTAATGGCATCTTACAAAAGGATAACCTTAAATCCACTCTCTCTATTCATTATCCAGAACTTTTCCCCATTAGTCAATCCTGAACACACATTTATTTGCTCTGATTTCTTTAGCCTCTACAAAGGCCTGTGTGGATTAGATCTTTGGGTTGTTTCTTTAGCTTCCAAGCCACCTTTACCCTGGATTTTACCTCTCCATCCATTAACACAAGTGGGCTGTACTTTGCAGTTTGCCTATTCCTGGAATCCCACCTACCAGGTCCCGTATTGCTGGGAAAGATTCCAGCACTTAAAACAAAATTCTTGCCTATTTTAACAATTTCTAAGATGGCAAAAATGAAAAGAGTACATAATTTAAGGAATAATAAAAGAAAATGATGAGTGAAAAATTTATCATGCAATAATAGTAAGTTAACATTGTTCATAAGCTTCCCTCATCTTTTAGTAATATGTTGAAAATCACACTCACATAGTCATGAAACTTTCTTCATTGATGGAGAATCTAAATTCTTATCCACTTAATCTATGAGATTCAAGCTCAAAATGTGTCTGAACATATCTTTTATTTCTTTATTTTATTGTCCCATTTTTTTCCTCCCTAGGGACTCCACTCCCCAACCCCAGCCTCCTGTCTAAGGAAAAGAGATCTGATAATTACTTAGATATGTTATCACTGCCAGGTACACTTTACATTTTTAAAAAGAGGACCACCATGGTAACCCCAAGGAAATTGTATCACACACCATTCAGAAAATAGTAAGTTCTCAATGAACGTTAATTCTCCTCTTAAACTCTAAAAACTAAGACAAATGGTGCATTTGTGGACCGAAGCTGTATGTCATACTGATAATCTAGTCTTCCATATATTCTCTCCAAAATTCTTATCTCAGATTTTCCCACTTATTCCATATTGATATGTGAGAAATGTTTTGCTAAAATCAGATATTCTCCCCTTTGTGGTAAAGTTCTTTTTGTGGTATGTTTATTTAAACTTTGTAAAAATCCACTTTACCACAATGATCGGCTGTTTGTTTTACTCATGTTTTGCCCTTTCTAGCAATAAGTATGTCTTCCTGATATGGGTTTTCTAAACGTATTTCAACTTCAACTATAGTTCTTAAATATATATCATGTTGCTAGCACTTAAACTTAAAACACTATTTATTATTTTCATTGCAGATAATTGTTCAGGTTTATCAAAAGTGAGCTTAGTGAAAAAAAATATATATATACATGAATTCTCTTTAAGAATCTTTAAGTGAATTTTGATTTAGTAGAAGAACCAAATAAAGTCTAATTATGGTAGGAAATCAGTATTATCACTGAGGTGTCCAAAACATGCGTTCATTTAATTGACTTTAAATTATTTCTACTACTTTATTTCTATTGGGATTTATGTTCCTATTTCTAAATTAAAAAGTAATTAAAATTGTTATCTGGCATCAGTACATCATGTCCTGTGTTAAAGAATGCAAAATGTATTAGGTAAAATTTCAAGTAAGAACAACAAAGGCAAGAAGTTTGATATGTCTTTAAGATGGATTAGCCATACAAAGGAAGTATGAGGGGCCAATTCCAAGAGACCCAACTACTCAATGTGCATGTTTTAATATCATATTCAATTCAGTTACCACCTGCAATAGCTTTTATATGGGCCATTCAGCCTCCTATGGGCATGTGGATGAAGGTGTGATTAACTGAAGTTTATTCCAAGAAATAAGAAGATAGATAAATATAGGTAGACATATATGTATGTATTTCTTTCCAGAAAAGAATATATAACTTATATATATACTACAATAATATATAAAATAATGTATGTCTGTATCTGTATATATGTACACACACACACACACACTCACACACTTTGGTCTTAATGGATAAAGAAGAAATTGTTATTAAAATCCTCCATGAAATAATTTTTATTTCATAAATTTTTATCTTCGATATAGGTAGGAATAGAATATTAACTATGCAGATGTATAGCTTTCATTCAAAAATTATATATATATTTTTGCATTATTTTCTTCCCCGTGTCCAAATAGTCACTTTTTTATGGGGAAAACAAAACAAAACAAAAAACTCTTTCCCCCTTTTCACCAGACTACTCCTTTTCACCAGTCCACTCTATCTTCTGTTACATTTGGCTATACCAGAAAAATGTGAGAAGATGGTCCACAGTCATTAACTGATAAGGCAAAGGCAGATATATGTACTGAAAATGCCCAAGGGGCAGCTTGAACTTCTAGAGAGGCTAACCAATGAAGAAACTTACACTCTGTAATTAAAAGAGAATCAACTTTTATCCAGGGAATGCAATAAGTTAGTCTTAATGACATTTGACAGGGGAGACTAAGGTCATCCTAAGAAGTCTGATTCTGAAGCCCTCTGGACTCTTTAAACTCTTTTCCATGAGATGTATCTTTCATAGAAAACCTAATTTGATATGCCTTAAGGTTACCAAAGATGAAGAGAATAAATTGTTTTAGTGTCCAGAAATTTTTCCTTTAACAAGGGTTGTTGATACCCTGGTCAGAAACCATGCCTAATTATGTGTTCTCTATAGCACTTAGACCTCGATTCCTGTTACCTCACAAGAGCAACAGGGGGTGTGCATGGGTCCCAGGTTCTTTGCTAGCCCTCTGCCATGTTCCTCTGCCACCTGTGATGCCTTAGCTAAGGCTGTTCCACTCAGTCCAAAGGGAAACAGTCCAAAACCAATTCAGTTATCTTTGACTTAAGGCTTCCACATGCTGAGAGAATAGTAGGGGATACATGAATGTTGATTTTCCTTGAAAAGTCAGGATCAAATTTTTGTGCCTCTGTCTTTTTTTTAATTATTTCATCTCTCATGAACAGATCATTGTAGCTCTAACCAGAAACCATTAAAATTAAGATTATCTGATTATCTTTGAACTTTTCTGCAGTAGCAGAAATTATTCTAAGCATTGTAATTTTTGTATGACATGGTCTAGTGACATAAAAGATGGGATTCCTTTTCTTTTTTTTTTTTTTTTTGGAATTTTCAAATGACTTTTTGCACATAATGTAACATCCAAAGGTCTGTAACTATATTTTCTAATATAAAAAAATATATTTTCTATATAGAAAACTATATTTTCTAATATGGCACAAAAAAGTACACAGCTAGGGGCGCCTGGGTGGCTCAGGGGGTTAGGCCTCTGCCTTTGGCTCAGGTCATGATCTCGGGGTCCTGGGATCAAGCCCCGCATGGGGCTCTCTGTTCATCAGGGAGCCTGCTTACCCCTCTCTCTCTGCCTGCCTCTCTGCCTACTTGCGATCTCTCTCTGTCAAATAAATACATAAAATCTTAAAAAAAAAAAAAAGTACACAGCTAGTTACTAAATCTGGAATTATGTGAAAACTATCATGCCTGCTTTCTTTATAACAGCCAGTAATCAATGAGATGTCACCACACACATATACATACAAATATATGTATATATTGAATACAAATGGTTAAAATTCAGGGTTGGTTTTTTTTTCACATGCATTGACATTCATCATGAATTTCAAAAATGCTTTTTTTAAAGCTCCGTAAGTCTAATAAGTATGTCAGCATTCTTAATACTTTGTAGTAAAATATAATCAAGCTGCAAGAGCAGTAACAAAGAATAGAAGGTAAGTAATTTTCAGTGAAATAGCTATGCTAAAAGGCTGAAAACTTGTAAGTCACCAAATACAGTCTTTTGGACACTGAGAGATTATGTCAGCACAATTATGCCTCTGTAGAATATCACACCCTTAATAATTAATTAGGATAATTGGAAATTTGCAAACTATAATAATTGGTCTTTATTTTACCTAGGCAGATAAGTTAATTAGGTTAAATAAAAAACCTTGTAAAAAACGAATTAACAATCAAATCAGTCTAAAATTTGGTTTTCTGAAAATATGATCTTACCTGAATCCTATTATGCAGAACTTTGTTTGTGTTTGAATTTGGGTCAGTGTCGTTTATATAATTTTCCTAGCATTCTTGGCAAAAGACAGAGATGACAATTCCTAGTGGAAATTAAATTATGCATTAGTATATGTGTTATTACATCCATTTATTTATTTATGAATATTTATAGAATGCAACTATATACAAAAATATTGGCCAAGGAACTGAGGATTTAGCAGTAAACAAAACGGATCACAATCTGCCTTCACGGAGCATGTAATGGTATATATTTTCTTCTTTGAAGGTAAAATGTTCAAATATTTATTTTATTTATATTCAAAATAACCCACACACACATATTCAATTTAAAATGTAAATATGGAGACTAAGAGATCTAAAGAGATGACTCCTGACACACTCTTGACTGTCTGCTCTATTTGCTTAACCATATAGGGTTTCTTCATAACATGAACGTTCAATTATTCTAAAAATCATTTTGTGTACATACCTACTTAATTTCATAGTTTAAGTGATAGAGTATCAAAGTGTCATTAGCAGGGAAAAAAGATCTACAATGATTACTTGCTAAATGAACCGGTACTGTCTTTTACATTTCACAGTGGATGAGATACTGGATATAAGTTACAAAAATGAGACCACGAACACTGACATTTCCCCTTTGATATGTATTGTCAGATTTGTGCCTGTATGTAAGGAACTACTTCAAATATAGAACACAAAATAATAAGATTTGAATATAGAAAATGTAAAAAGTTAAAAGCTTCCCATCACTTCCATATATATATGTATATGTATATGTATGTGTATGTATATATGTGTATATGTATATGTATATGTATATATGACCTCAGCGTCTGTTTCTGGGCAATTGTAATGAGGTAAGCCACAGCACCCTAACCTAACACATGATATTCACTGAACTGAAGGACATGTACGTGTGCTCAGCCTTCCTCTGAGAAAGCTTTAAACTTTCCCCATGTCCATTGTCTATATTATTTTTCTTTGTTTGGTAACACTGTATTTGCATACTACTGAAAACACAAAACTGAAAAAAGGATGAAAAACCTTATAAAAGAAATGTAAAAAAGTACAGTGTGCTCCACCCCCCCAAAAAAGACAAGAAAATGTACAGTGTGAAGTCCTCTCCTATACCCCATTTCCAGCTTCATTCTGACCTCCCTCCCAAAACAGAAAGCACTGTTTGCTCTGTGAGTATTTTTCAATCCTCCTGTCCCTGGGCTCATGTAAACATAATAATACTTTGTTTCCTAGGGCTGCCATAGCAAATCACCACAAACCAGGTGGCTTAAAACAATAGAAATTTACACTCTCACGGTTCTGGCGGCTAGAAGTCTAAAATTAAGATGTTAGCTGGGTCATGCTTACTCTGAAGGCTTTAGGAAAGAATCTTTCCTTGCCTTTCTTCTAGCTTCCGCTAGTTGCTGACAGTCTTGAGTTCCTTGGCTTGTACAGGAGTGTCTCCAATCTGTGCTTCCATAATTATATGACATTTCTCCCGGTGTGGCTGTGTCTCTATTGTCTTCCTTTAAGAGTTCCAGTCATACTGAATTTCAGCCCCCTCCCCCTATGCAGTATCACCTCATTTTAACCTAATTACATCTAATGACAAAATTCTCTCCACCAAATTTTAGTGAGGTTCCTCTGAGATCTCTTCCAGACTAGGTTTCAGCCTTGCCCAAATCCTTCTTTGGCCTGCCCACTCTAAATTTATCAAAGAATCCTGCTAGGTCATCCACCACCCCACCCTTGGTATAGGATCTCTTGATAACTGATCTTAGTCCTCATCCCCACCTTGATAATGTGATCACCTTGCCTTGCCTTCATCCAGAATCCTGTTAAGTAGGTTTAGCAAGAATCCCCTTCCCTTTGATGTCTGCTTGTAGCAGCAGTTTTCATTCCTTTGACTCCCTCACCCTGCTCCTTGGCTACATATCCCTTACTCATCCTTGCCATCTTCAAAATTGAGCTCTGTTCTATACTAAAGTCTCTTTCCCCATATTGCTAGAGTTACTGAATAAAATCTGTCTTTATTAATTTAACTAGTGTACAGTGCTGGTCCTCTTTAACACTGTAAAGCCCCTTTTTCCAAATAAAGTCACATTCTGAGGTTCTGGGTGGACATGGATTTGGAAGAACAATATTTAACACAGTATGCACTAAAACCATTCACACCTACATACACACAAACACATATGTTTGTTGCTGTTGCACTAATAAGTTTATCTCTATATCTTGCTAAATAAATTGGTCCTCTGCTATTATTTAAGATTTCTGTGGGACTCCTAGATGAGGCAGATCATTCATCAGATAAACAATACTAAAAACAAATAAATAAACAAACAAAACTAAGCTTGAATATAATTATGGGAAAGTTAGCCATCAACTTCTATGCACCCCCATGGAATAAGTGTTTCTATTATACTGCCTTCCACACTGTATTAAAATTATTTACATGACTGTATCCCCAGTGGGATTTTGAACTACCTTAGAGTAGGAGCTATGTATAATATTTCTGAACTCTTAGAGTCAGATATGGTGTCTAAGACATGGTAGGCATTTAGTGAAAGTTTCAGGTTGAGCCCAAATTTGAATTCCAACATATTTAGGTGTGTCTAGTGAGCTGATGAAATGATCTCAGCAGAAGCTTATTTACTTGCAAGGTCAAAACCTCTTTGAAGGACTCTTCTTAAGGAAAGCAGGAATCAGTGAAGCAAGAAAAATAATGCACGAGAGACAGTGATGTTGATTAGAAGACTGGGTCTCTTTCTCAGATGCGTCTTATGCACCAGCTCATATTTGACAAGTAATCCTTATAGAGTGGAGGGAGACTACGAATTAGATTTGAAAGATCTATTTCATTAAAAATCATATAAATTATGTGGCAGCAAGCAATACAGTTTGGATAATCTCTAATACAACACATATGAAGAAGGGATGTATCTTCTCACTTACCCTATCTGTGGCCTCAGAAGTCTATCACTTTTGACAAATACAGATATTCAACAGTAATCTAATTTATTGATGACCATTAAGTGAGATGCCCTCAGCTAAATACCAGACATTCTTTTTTTTTTTTTAAAGATTTTATTTATTTATTTGTCAGAGAGAGAGCACAAGCAGGCAGAGAGGCAGGCAGAGGCAGAGGGAGAAGCAGGCTCCCTGCCGAGCAAGGAGCCCGATGTGGGACTCGATCCCAGGACCCTGAGATCATGACCTGAGCTGAAGACAGCTGCTTAACCAACTGAGCCACCCAGGTGTCCCAATACCAGACATTCTTAAAAGGCTGTTTAATGGTAGACACAGAACAGCAGTCAAATCAGTTCCCTATAATGTTGACGGGCTGGTAAGAGTTACGTAAAAATGGAGTACAGAGATGACAATGTGTTACACTTTAAATCAAAACAAAATAAACAGAAGACCACATTTTAAGTTTAAGATGGGGCTCCAGGGTTTAAAAAATGAGGCTGATAATCTTATGATATCTTATCAAAGTTATGCTTGAAAAGAATCAGACACAAATTCATAAAGAGCTAAAAAACGGTTGTAATTTCAAACCTGTTAATGCAAAACAATCATATGGTGACTGAAATGCATAGGAACATACAGTATATTTTTTAAATGGAAGGATATTATAAGCACAAATTATTCCTAATGTTCTCCGAAATGGCAATTCCAAATTCATGAAGATTATAAAGAAAATGGTGTGTGTTCTTAGATGTTATCTGGTCTAATTATAAATCTGCATGATCTTTAGACTATATGAATCTAACATTTAGGGAGAAATGTAAGTAGCTAGAAAACTCATAAAATTCATTTAAATTATCTTCTGAAACTTCTAGAATCAAAATTTAATGCAAAAGCCAGTTGAGAAAGTTGTAAGGGAAGTTTTTTTTTTCTTTCCCTGAAGTTTCAGTTAATTATAATTTTTGTCAGAGAAAATTGCTTTCATTTATTCTTTTCAAAGATCGATCCTTTATGTGTGTTGTTCTGTATTTCTACCTGGCCAGGAGTTCAAAGGCACAAAGTAAAGCTAAAGCTTCTGAGGAAAGCATTTCAAAGTTTAACATTATTACCTGTGGATTTAAATTGCAGCAGTTTCCCAAGAAGTTTATCAGTTTATTTTCATATCCTTTAAGTGGCTCATTTATCCAAATGTTTAAATGAGAGAAGAAGATACAAAAAAAGACAAGGAGGGGCAAATTTAAAGAAGACCTTCTCCATATAAAAGAATAATTCCCTTTTATCGTGGGCAGGCGTGTCTAAAATGGTGATTTTCGCAGGAAGCCTAAAATGGAGTCACCAAAATGTAGACACACATGTCTTGCTAGTTGGTTCACTGCTATTTTCCTTTAGCTCAAATATTACTTTCTTAGGATATCTTCCTCTACACTCTGTGACTTTATTAAATTCTTCAATATTACTCTTCTATAATATCATGAGTGTGAAATCCTTTCTTGGTATTGATCTCCTTCAGAAAAATAGACCTCTATATACATATGCTCACACCTTATCTGCATCTTTTAGCATTAGACCAGGGCTCTAATGGTTGAATTTGAATACGTGAAGGAATGAATGATCCAGTGCTTCTTAAATTCTCTCTCCACTACGCATATTCATAAAGCTACTCTACCCAGATTACTTGCTTGATACAGATACAATTGATGTCAGGCCATGTATAATTACTGGATGAAAACAGCTGACACACACACACACACACACACACACACACACACATACACACACATGTACACTATCTGCATTTATCAATTCATCCACAGAGACTCCCTGACCGTATTTATATTTATTGTATGTCAGTGCTTGGCCAAAAATAATGGGTTGGCACGTAGTTTATGTGTAATCAAAGGAAAATATAATGAGGGCTTATCCTTATGGAAGATATTCCTCCCTTAACACTTAATCGTAGGGTTGATCAATGCCTTTGGTTCTGCAGAGGAAAGAAACAAAACAAAACAAAACAAAAAACCAGTACATTTTGCTTTTAACACCATGCCTTTGGCACACAGTTCATTGAAACCCCATTAAAGTGATGTGTCTTTAGAATAAATTAGAGAATGACTCAAATTCTCTGCTTGCTATAATTAAAGCACAAGCTTCATGATCCCACATTCTTGTGGACATGCCAGTGGCATTTGCACTCAGGCTGTTTGGACAGAATACCCATGTGAGCATTCCCTGAAGTGAACTATCCAACCTGAAAGCACTGTGAATTGGTCTGTGACTTCATCACTACATTACAGAACCAAATAGAAGCTTGTCTGAGGTGGAGGACAAAATGCTAAGCAGAAATGAGACTTTCAAAATTTTTTTAATTGCTCAAGTATAATTAAACAGAGTTATTTACTTCAGCCTTGGAGAAAAAGATGGTATAGTTTCATGTACACGTGTTTTTTTTTTTTTTTTAAGATTTTATTTATTTGACAGAGAGAAACACAGCGAGAGAGGGAACACAAGCAGAGGGAATGGTAGCGGGAGAAGCAGGCTTCCTGTCGAGCAGGGAGCCCGATGCGGGGCTTGATCCCAGGACCTGGGATCATGACCTGAGCCGAAGGCAGACGCTCAACGACTGAGCCACCCAGGCGCCCCTACACATGATTTTTTAAAAGTAGTTTGAAGTATAGATTGATAAGAATCATTTGTGAACACATATTCTAAAACTCTTACAAACTTTGAGGTGAATAGAAAGTTTCAACAATTATTCTCTGTCCTAGCTTCACATTTATTCCATTGTCATCAGAGTGTGAAGAATTTAATGTCAGTGAGCAATTATGATAGGATTCATTTACTGGCTGTTTACTATATGCCAGACATTTTGTGTAATAGCCTTATTCCTCAATATATTCATTCTAATTTTGAAAAGATTGAAATTTAGGGACATTCATTTATGTCCATAATGTTATGGAGCTGACTTTGATCCAAACCCAGACTTGCTTACTGACAGCCTCTGCTCTTTTCGTTTTACACTGTAAAGAAATAATCTTGTGTTTCTCCCATACTACTCACAGGACCTGTCTGTAGCCAGGTCACGGTGTGAAGGCTTTCCCCACACTGACCAATTGTCTGACACCACCTAGGTAACCTACAATTCAATTCTAACACTAACCAGAGTAACTATAGACCCCAACGGGTTAAGATCTCAGTTCCACAAGTTTGGCCTCTACTTCAGATGCCAATCACAAGCAGTGGGTGTTCCTAGCTGACCCTCTTTTCAACTTGGCTACAAACTGGAAGTTCCCAAGCCTCCCTCTCTGGGTTTGTTAATTTCCTAGGCTGTCTCTCAGAACTCAAGAAAACAGTTTACTTACTAATGCCAATTTGTCACAAAAGATATTTGAAAGGATACAAATGAATATCCTGATGAAGAGATGCATAGGACAATGTCTGGAAGAGCCTTTTGCGCAGGAACTTCTGTCGTCCCGTCCCCAAGTTGGGAGTGTTGCCCCCTCCTGGCACATTGGATGTGTTCAACAGCACACAAGATCTCTAAACCCTGTGGCTTGGGGATTTTTATGGAGGCTTTGTCAGATAGGCATGATCAATCATAACCTTAATTTCCAGTATCTCTCCCCTCTCCAGAGAACAGGAGGTGGGGCTCAAAGTTCCAAGCTTCTAATCATCTGTTGGTTTTTCTGGTGACCAGCTCCCATCGAAGAGCAGGTCCACCAAGAGTTACCTCATCAGAACAAAAGACACTCCTATCACCCAGGAAATTCCAAGCAATTTAGAGCTCAGCGTCCGACACTCCTATCACACAGGAAGTTACAAGGGTACTTTCGCAGAACACTGTGTCAGGAACTGGGGTCAAAGAGCAAACGTTATCAGGAACTAGAGGCAGAGACCAATATATTTCTATTTCTTATTATTTCATGAACATGTTGACTACCAAACATTCAGCTAACTAATATTATCTTCTAAGTATCAAAAATGTTACGAAGACTGGATTTTATTTTTTTATTTTTTTAAGATTTTATTTATTTATTTGACAGAGTGAGAGAGATCACAAGCAGACAGAGAGAGAGGGGGAAGCAGGCTCCCTGCTGAGCAGAAAGCCCAATGTGGGGCTTGATCCCAGGACCCTGAGATCATGACCTGAGCCGAAGGCAGAGGCTTTAACCCACTGAGCCACCTAGGCACTCCTGGATTTTAAATATGGAATTGTAAGATTCATTATATAATTCCTTTCATTGTTTTTTTTTTAAATCTCATTTTTTAACAGTGGCTATCAAAATCAATTCTACCTTTACTTACAGTTTAGTGGCCCTAATTAGAAAAGAAAAAAAGATTCTGTGTTGCATATTGGAACATAATGATGCATGGATGGGCTAGTCAGGACTGTAGAGATATTTACTTTTGTTAAAGAATCTCTGGCTCTCTGGTTTTGAGTTCTGCGTTGCAAGATTTTATTTCTTCTTCCTTGATGTCAGTCTCTTAGTTCTTTGGCTGTTTTCTGTCTACCTCTGGGGGTATAGTTTGAACACAACAATCTCAAAACTCTTCTAATTCATGAGTAATTAACTTGAGTGGGTTTCTGCTGAGCTTTACCTTCTTAAAAAAAAAAAAGTATCCTAACAGATTCAATGATGTGTGTGTGTGTGTGTGTGTATGTGTGTCTGTGTGTGGGGGGGGTTAATTGAATTTTTGAGAAAGCTCAGTTTCTAAGCTATTGTCTAAATAATTAAAATTTTCAGACTAATGATCCACAGATAAGACAGGTGTCACTAACTGAATGAAAGAATTATTAGATTGAAATGTGAATTTCAAACACTCGAATATTCTTTAAATAAATACTGAAGCATTCATATGCTGGTACAATGTAGCAATTAAAAGAATTTTGCCAGAATATTGCTTAGACTGACATGGAAAAAAAATTCAAAACATTTACTAAAATCCAGTTACAGCATCTTATGAAACCAATCATATATATATATACAATATGAACATATAAGAGAATCATACATCATAAAAACAACACAGACTACTATTGGTTAATAGGTTAAGAAGAAATCAATAGTTATCTAAAATGAATAAACTAATATAGAAATGTTAAACTATAGAAATATCAAAGCAAATGCCAATATAAGAAGTATAGGCACTGAAAATGATTGTTCTTGAGGAGTGAAAGGGCAAGTTTCCTGGAGTTTTTTATTGGCATATCTCATAGCATTCTTTGACCTCAAAAGAATGTAGAAAAATAGATAAATTCTTAAGACTCCTCAGAAGGAAAGGGGATAAACCCTATCTTTAAAACTATACCATCAAAATCAAAATACATCCTCATAAAGCTATAAGATCAAAAGCATATCTGAGCTTTGTTACAAAACCTCATACAGATTACACGTTTAACTAAATGGCCTACTTTTTCATTCTAATATCAATGGATCAATAATTTTTAATAATGTTAAATGATATACGGAAATGGAACTTTCCTTTTTTAAAAGGGATATGAAAACTACACTAATATTTGTGAAATATTTCTTCTGTGAACATTTTTCAAAGGCCTTTATTAAGGTAGACTTTCTATTTCAACAGATTGTCAACATTTTTCAAAGACATTTCCATTAAGGTACATATTCCACTTCAGAAACTTTCTGACTTCATTTTATTCTTGAGTTTCTGGGCTAATGTTCTGAGAAACCAAACAAATGAAAACTCATGTGCCTTTAGTTCAATGATATACATATCTTAGGATGAGGAGAAAAATGAATTGTGTCCTAAATTGCTGCATTTAACGGATTACACTCCAAAAATCTATCTATATCTTATTGAGAAGATAAAATTTTGAACTTTGAGGTTTTGAGTTAATGAGATTTAGAACTGGATGAAAACTTTGGAATGTGAGCTGATGTCATAATGGGATGAGACTCTTGGGAACCTTGCAATAGGGTGAATGTAGTTTGCATTTGGAAAGGATGCAAGTTGTTGAGGGCCAAAAAGTGTGTTGTGGTAGGCAGAATTCCAAGATAATACTTACAATTCCTCCCCTCTGTGTATACACCCTGTGTAACACCACCCCTTAAGCATGAGCAGGACTTGTGAAAACAATGGTATATTAATCCTACGATTAGGTTATGTGATAAAACAAAGGAATTTTGCAAATATAATTGAAGTTCCTAATCACTTGATTTTACCGTATTTATAATGGACATTATCATCATGGGCCTGACTTAAATAGGTGAATTTTTAAAAGAAACAAGAAGCAACAGAGAGATTTTTTTTTCTGCTTGCCTTAAAGTTGGACATAATTAAACACTCTATTCTGTGAAAGGTATAGTTAAAAGAATAAAAGACATACCACATATTGAGAGAAAATAGCTGCTTTTATCCT
This sequence comes from Procyon lotor, assembly GCA_028646535.1. NCBI lineage: Eukaryota > Metazoa > Chordata > Mammalia > Carnivora > Procyonidae > Procyon > Procyon lotor. Next base: position 82,004,730 of record CM053611.1, read on the forward strand.
AATGTCATAGCAAAATGTCATAGCTGCTTTGGAGGACAGTTTATCAGTTTCCTACAAACCTGTAGGAATTCTGGTAACACTGACTCCTTGTTTGGCCCTCCATCCTGTTCATGCCCATACAATGACTTCCCCCAGGGTTACAAGTGCCAGGCCTCTTAGAGGTTAATATATGCCCTGATCGAAATGTGGGAAGGTTGTTCCACTTCAGATAGCTATGCTTTGACCTCACCACAAGTCCCTAACTCTGTAAAAGCTGTGGATTAAGGTGCAGACTTAACAGAGAATTGCTGTGTAGTGCCTAGATCTTCCATCTGTCTCATCCTGTCAGTAAGTTACCCTGTACAAAACTGTGTAAACAGTATCAAGTGACCTGCTTCATTTTGGGGTCTCAAACTGCCTTCTCACAGCATAAGGAATACAGTCAATGATATTGCAATAACAATATTACAGATGTTAGCAGATTGTAGCAATACTTGTGGTGAACAGAGCATAATGTATACACTTGTCAAATCACTAAGCTGTACACCTGAAACCAATGTAACATTCCGTGTCAGCTATACTTAAAAAAAGGTGGGGGGAGCTTCTCCATCTGGAGGATACTTTACTGTTCTTCCTCCACCTTCTAACAAAAACTAAGCATTTTCTGCTGAGTACAGTTGATGTACAATGTTGCATGAGTTGTGGGTGTATAGCATAGTGATTCAACTTCTCTATCCATTTTGCTATGCTACCATCTGTCACCACACAACACTAGTATTATAATACCATTGACTATATTTCCTATGATTTGCCCTTTAATCCTGTGATTTATTCATTCCAGAACTGGAAACCTACATCTCCCACTCCCTTTCACCCATTTTGCCCATCCCTCTTCCCTCTTTCTTACTATATGATCCAGCAGTCATGCTTCTGGGTATAACCCAACTGATTAAAAAATTTATCTCATTACAAAAGAAAAAAAAAACCACTACATACAAATGTTTACAGCAGTGTTATTCATAACCAATATAAACAATAGATAGATAGATAGATAGATAGATAGATAGACAGATAGATCATTAGAGTGGTACATTCATGCAATAGGATGCTAATAAATGATATAAAGGAATGAGGTATCAAGCCATATAAAGATATTGGTGAACTTTAAATGTATATTGCTAAATAAAAGGAACCAATCCAAAAAGCCTGCATACTAGATGATTTCAACTACATGACATTCTGAAAAAAGCCAAACTATATAGATAGTGAAAAGATCAGTGACTGCTAGGAGTTTGGGGGAGAGAGGGCAGGATGAACTGGTGGAGCACGGTAGGTGATACTTGCCTTGGTTTACTCTGGCTGCCATAACAAATTAGCATGGACTGGATAGCTTTAACAACAAACATTTACCCATCACAGTTCTGGAACCTGGAATTCTCATACTGGTGATGTTCTCACATGCCCTTCCTTATGTGCATATAAGCAGAGAAACCTGAGTGCCTCCCCCTCTCCTTATAAGGGCATTAGTTCCAACATGAGGTTCCCAGCTGTATGACCTAGTCCAACCCTTCTTACCTCCAAAAGGCCCCATTTCTAAATACCATTACACTGGGGGTTAGAATTTCAATATACAAATTTTGAAGAGACACAAATATTCTGTTTGTACCAATACTGTAATGATTGCTATATGACATTATACACTTATCAGAACCCACAGAACTGTACAGATGAACTGTAATATAAACCATGCCTTTTAATTAATAATAATGTATTATTTGCTTGTTATTGTAACAAATATACCACACCAATGCAAGATATAATAGTGAACACTAATTTGTCAGGACAGAGTGAATCTAGAAACTCTCTGCATTTTCCATTCAATTTTTCTGCAAACCTAAAACTGCTTAAAAAAAAAAAAAGACTAAGAAAAATCAATAGATTTTTTTGTAATTTTTCCACATAATTCACCAAGTAGCTTCAGAGCAAAATTCCAGTTTAGCATTTTTTTATATTTGGATAAGAATAACACAAACACAGGCAAAAAAGACAAAACAAACAAAAACATATTGATTAAATAATTCAAGAATGATGTTACTATTAAAATATAAAAAAAAACGTATTTGTGGGAATTACATGACCAGCAGTTCTTAGGCAAGAAAATACCAATGTACATACATCAGTTGTGAAGAGCAATAAAACAAAACTAAAAAACTTCTACATAACAAAGGAAACTGTCAACAAAACAAAAAGGCAACCTACTGAATGGGAGAAGATATTTGTAAATCCTATATTTGATAAGAGGTTAATATCCAAAATGTATTAAAGACTCATACAACTCAATAACAAAAAACAAATAATCCAATTTGAAAATGGGCAAATCTGGGGGCATCCAGCTGGGTCAGTCAGTTAAGCAACCAACTCTTTATTTCAGCTCAGGTTGTGATCTCAGGGTCATGAGATCAAGTTGGGCTGTATGCTGGGTGTCAAGCCTGCTTAAGATTCTGTCTCTCTCAGGGAGCTTGGTAGTTCAGTAGTTCAGTTGGCTAAGCATCTGGCTTTGACTCAGGTCATGATCCCGGAGTCCTGGGACTGAGCCTCACCTTGGGCTCCCTGCTCAGAGAGGAGCCTGCTTCTCCTTCTCCCTCTGCCATTCCCCCTCTCCTCCTACCTGCCTTCTCTGGCTCTATCTCTCTGTCAGATAAATAAAATCTTTTTTTAAAATATATTATTGATTTATTTCACTGAGAGAGATCACAAGCAGGGAGAGGAGGAAGCAGGCTCCCCGCTGAGCAGAGAGCCCTATGTGGGGCTCGATCCCAGGACCCTGAGATCATGACCTGAGCCGAAGGCAGAGACCTAACCCACTGAGCCACCCAGACACCCCAAACTAAATAAAATCTTAAAAAAAAATTTCTCTCCCTCCTTCTGCCTCTGTTCTTCCCCCACCTCTCTCCCTCCAAAAAAAAAAAAAAAAAAAAAAGGCAGATCTGAATAGACATTTTTCCAAAGAAGACAAGCAGATGGCTAACAGGTACATGAAACTCAACAACACTAATCATCAGGAAAATGCAAATCAAAACCTCAGTGAGCTATCACTTCACAATTGTTAGAGTGGCTATTATCAAAAAGACAAGAAATAACAAATATTGGTGAGGATGTGAAAAAAGGAATCCTTGTGTACTGTTAGTGGGAATGCAAATTGGTGTAGTTACTATGGAAAATAGAATAATGGCTACTCAAAAATTAAAAATAGAAATATCAAATAATCTAGCAGTTCTACCACTGGTTATTTACCTAAGAAAATGAAAATACTATTTAGAAAAAAAATCTGCACCTCTATGTTTATTACAGAATTATTTACAATAGCCAAAATATGCAAAAGATCTAAGTGTCCATCATGGATGACTGAACAAAGAAAGTGTCCATCATGATGGATGACTGAACAAAGAAAGTGTCCATCATGGATGACTGAACAAAGAAAATATATATATTATGTGTGTGTGTGTGTGTGTGTGTGTGTATATATATATATAATGGACTACTACTCAGTCATAAAAAAGAAGGAAATTTTGCCATTTGCAACAAAATAGATGGACCTTGAGGGCCTTATGCTAAGTGCACTAAGTCAGAAAGTGAAAGACAAATACTCTATGATATTAATTATATGTGGAATCTAAAACAATCAAACAACAGCAACAACGGGATCATAGACTCAGAGAACAGATTGATGGTTGCGAGTCGTAGTGGGGGTGGGCAAAATGGGTGAAGTGGGTCAAAAGGAACAAAATTGCAGTTATAAAATAAATGAGTCATGGGAATGTAGTGCACAGCATGACTATGTAGTGCACAGGTGACTACAGTTATTAATGCTGTATTATGTATTTGAAAGTTGCTAAGAGAGGGGTGCCCGGGTGGCTCAGTTGGTTGAGCATTCGACCTTTGATTTCAGCTTGAGATTCTCTCCCTCCCTTTTCCTCTGCCCCTCTCTGCCCTAGTCTCATTCACTCTTGCTCTAAAATACATACATACATACATGAATATATACTTAAAAAAGAAAGTTGCTAAGAGAATACATCTTAAAATTTCACCCTTTTTTTAAAAAGACTTATTTATTTGTGGGGAGAGTTGTGGGGAGGGAGAGAGAATTCAAGCAGAGCCCACACTGAACGCTGAGGAGTGCTACCTCATGAGCCTGAGATCACGACCTGAGCCAAAACCAAGGGTTGGGCACTTAACCAAGTGCACAATCATGGTGCCCCTAAAATTTTCCTCTTAAGAAAAACAACTTGTCGGGGCTCCTGGGTGGCTCAGTAGGTTAAAGCCTCTGCCTTTGGCTCAGGCCCTGATCTCAGGGTCCTGGGATGGAGCCCTGCTCAGGCTTTCTGCTCAGCAGGGAGTCTGCTTCTCTCTCTCTCTCCGTCTGCCTCTCTGCCTACTTGTTATCTCTCTCTCTCTGTCAAATAAATAAAATAAATCTTAAAAAAAAAAAGAAAGAAAAACAATTTGTCATTATGTATAGTGATGGATATTAACTAGACTTATTGTGGTGATCACTTCGCAATATACATAAATGTTGAATCATTATGTTGTACACTTGACACTAAAGTTATATGTCAATTATATCTCAATAAAGAAAAACACTAATGTATATCCATCAGTTGTAAAATACAGGTGGTTGACTAATGCCTGAATATTGTACGTAATTTGAAGGCTACCTTAAATCATCCACTTCTCTACAATGAAAATCTGCATGCGTGAGAAGGAGTGCACTCTGAGGTAGGGGGACAGTGTATTGGGAAAACATTTTTTAACCACAGAGGAAAATGGCAGATGGTTATTTTGATAATTTTGTGAAATTGAAGTATACTAGCTTTTTTTTTTACTAGCTTTTTATTATAAAAGTTTACTTCTGGGGGCGCCTGGGTGGCTCAGTGGGTTAAAGCCTCTGCCTTCAGCTCAGGTCATGATCTCAGGGTCCTGGGATCGAGCCCCGCCTCAGGCTCTCTGCTCAGGGGGGAGCCTGCTTCCCTCTCTCTCTCTGCCTGCCTCTCTGCCTGCTTGTGATCTCTCTGTCAAATAACTAAATAAAATTTAAAAAAAAGTTTACTTCTGAATAGGAAGGAAGCTTTAGAAACTGACACCCCAAATCCTCTAGTAACTATAAAATGTAGCAATAGTGGCAGTCTAGATGCTTAGCTGAAGGAACATCTCTCCTCAGGTGGCCCTGAGAAAATTCTTTACTTGATTTCTTTGTTCTCCCGTGCTCTTTGGAAGTGGCACCTATTCCCCAAACATTCCCAGTTTTCTGTTTTATAAATATATAGTAAGATTTCTCTTATTTATGTCTCTTAAAATTTGCAATGGCAGTATTTCTTGCTTTGGGCAAAAAAAAAATGTAATTGGAAATGATATTATGGTACTTCCCAGAAAAAAACTCTAAAAACCAGAATTTATGGTTTATTCATCCTTTGCCACCTGTCTTTAGCAGTCATGGAAGCAGTGAGGTAAAGCCTCCCCCAGCCTGCATTCCTGAGTCGGAATGAGGTACAGCAGAATCTATGGCTGACCATCAATGGACACACAGCATGAACCAGAAATAAATCTATATTATTATTATTATTATTATTATTATTATTACTGTTGTTATAAACTATCAGATCTGAGGAATTTTAACTTAAAATGAACAATCTATTCTCGGACATACTATTAATTATTAGGACTATAGCAGTCATTTGTTTTAACTCCATCACTATATCAATCAACTAGAAAGAAAACACAATTTCTCCTTCTGTTTCATCTGATTTAAGTTTAAGGACCTTCAATATAAAATTTTACTAAGAAATAGAAACATTCTATTCCATTCCCCAAAAATGTTTTCGTTAATTTGACCTTTAATAAAGTCTCATTTCTTTACTCAACTTTAACCCAGTAATGCTTTATTAAATCCTTCTTTTCCAATCTTGAAAAATTTTGCCTCCAATTAATCATAATTACAGTTTTCTTTCTAAAGGGTAAAGCTGGAAGAGATTGTCTAATAGGAGAGCTCTGGTCTATTAACCACCCAGGTTGAAGTATATTCTATTAATTGTCTAACAATTTTTTTAGCAGTTGGAGAGAGGGACTATGACACTTACACACACACACACACACACACACACACACACACACACACGAAACTAACAAAATTTCTGGAAACATAGTAAGTACTGGTACTCTCCCAACAGTATTATTAAGATCTCATAACCTATACTTAGACTATCTGTTTACCAGTCTTAATACCGTCACATACTGTATGAACTTTGTTACTTCTGTTCTTAGTTTCATTATCTGTAAATATCTCATAAAGGCATCTAGGGTAAAAAATATTATCAATACATTTATTCAGCATGGGGTTTTGTATATAATAAATGACCAAGACATACACTACTATTATTTTCCTATCATTATTTTGCCTATCTTTTTGGAAATCTTACAGTCTTTCCTTCTGCGATATTTGTCAATATTATTCAATATTAGCAGAAAAATCAAATTACTAATTTGCCTTTTAAAACACTGGGGGAAAAAAATAACCCTCAGAATGAACAGAATGTAAGATTCTGAACCCAGTGGGCTGATTTTACTCTGACAAGTGTCTTTTGAATGAACGAATGAATAAATGAGTGATGAATTAATTATTTCATTCAGAAAAATCTTTATTGAGTTTCACTGTATGCTCATGTCAGAGACAGAGGCAGAAATCATGAACTGAACCAGAACAAGCCAAGCTAGCCAGAGGCCCACTGCCTAAAGAGGCCTGGCTTGAGGCTGCTGGCAAGCCCATGGAGCTGACTTAAGGAATATTAGTGGGGCTATTCCTTCCCCTTGCATGTAAGGAAGCTAAGAGGGTTTTACTCTGAAAAAAAACTTTTAATTTGTGAATCTAAAGACATTTTTATACTAGACTATTCATCCAACATAGAATAAATCTAGGTATAGAGAAGTTATGTGACTGACCTGGGACTACATGAAGACTCAGAAACTGCGAAAAATATAAAACCTTAGGAGTTCTAAATCCAAGTGGCTTTTCAAGGATATTCTTGACTAAATACAGCTCTATCCAGATAAAATGAAGCCTTCATGGAAGGAATATTTTGGACCCATATATGGTGGATAAATAAGGCAGAGTGTCAGAATACAGCAAATTCATTGAGAGGTACACTAGACTAGAAGGGTTATAATATTAATTTAGTAAGTGCTCTTCTAGAGACCTGCAGGAGTTAGAACACCTTCGAGAAAGACTTACACGCAGAAAGTAACTTATGCATTTGACAGCCTCCTCTGATAAGTTTATTCCAATGGGTCTCACAAAGATGGTTATGTGTTGTAGAAGTTACAGTTTTATTCTGGGTTTTAAATCAATGAATTTAGAACCATAAAATACATGATCCCATACATTGAGTTATCTTCATTAACTTGGAGAAAGTGTCAGGCCTGATATTTCAGAATGCTCGTTAGGCAGCACATAACTTTGATTCATGTAAGAAGTCAGAGAAGGGGTGTTAACTTCATCTACAGGCCAGGCCAGTCAGTTCACATAAACAACATTCACAAAACAGCCAGATTAAGAACCACCGTCCAGCAAAACAATCCCATGAGGCTTGTCAGTGCCTTGCTTAACAACCTTTTGAGGTCACAGCATGCTCATTCATTCTGGCCTCAAATCTGGGATTGCTCGATTCTCTTGACTAATTGTGTATTCACTCATTCAGCAAATATGTATTAGATAATCAAGATGTATCAGGTTGTCTGCTTGGATCTGGGGATACAAAATCTGTCAGAGTTAGACCTTCTCTTCTAGAAATACGAAATCTTATGGAGAGGCAAATACCTAAGGAGATAATTATAATACCATGTAGAATGTGTTATAAGAGAGGTTAAGCACAAAGTTTTATAGAAGCAGAGACATAGAAGCATCCCAGGGAAGAATCATAGAAAGACTGATAGAAACGTTGGTGATTATGTGGGCCTTGAAGGTAAGTTTACCTGGGAGAGAACACTGGAAAACAAGAATAATGAACAGGTATCACGGTGGGAAAATTTGTGGGGCATATTTGAAGACCTGACGATATTTAAGTATCATTTGGTACTAGCTATCATCTAGTCGTTTGTGAATGTATACTTAATGTTGATATTTATCACAATTAATCTGGAAATACCTTTGAGATTTAAAAAGGTACAGCCTGAATCTAAAGTAGTCTTCTTATTTTTCATTGCTATAATCAGAATATGCCAGAAATTTTAGCAGTCTGGTTTTCATTTTATGCTCCAGGCTTTAAGTAGCACATTTAAATTTGGAAAGTAAATTAGAAAGATGTTGTCACAACAAAATAAACACAAATATTCTTAGCATCATTTGAAATTTATCACATCATTATAGTGCTCATTATCAATCAGACTTTTTATTCCATAAGAAGTAATTGCTTCATGGAATGGCATGATTTTGAACTTTACATACCAGAATATAATCTTAACTCTAAAGCATTGTATAGTTTTAATTAAATGTTTATCAAGCCACTCTATAAATTTGACTTCAAAAATCCACACAAATCTTTTTCCCTGGCTATTAGTGTTAAAGCTAATTAGAAAAAGACAGATAACACCAATTTACTCAATAATAAATGATAAAGATTGGTCAATAGAAACCACATTAAAGCTTTAAATATGAAGCAACTATAGACAACACTTGGTTTCCTTATTAAAGAAAAAACAACAAGATGCTAGCTTATGAAAGAGAATTAAATTGGATATCTTTTATTCGGAAGAAGAAACAATAGAGAATTCTCTATCTGAAATGACTTAGTGAGAATTAGAGTTCTAAGCATGTATAATAAAATGATGATTAGTAATATTTCTTTGTCCCTTATTAACAATCAAACTATGAAGCTATATGAATTTTGAAAATGTCTGGTCTATTGTCTTAATAATGAAATTTGTATTATTGTCATATTGTCGAAAAAGAAATATGTTGATAGGAATGCAAGGTGGTGCAGCCACTCTGGAAAACAAAATGAAGGTTACTCAAAAAGTTGAAATTAGAGCTATACCCTACAACCCAGCAATTGTACTACTAGTATTGTACTACTAGTAATTGTACTACTAATAAGCGGCAGAGCTGCTTAAGGCCTGGCAGCCGGCGGAACCGGCCCGGGCCCTTCCCCGGGGTACTGTCCTCCTTCCACCGGAAGCCTGGCCCGGCCCTGAAGACCAATCTCTTCTAGGCGCCGGACTCTAGAGGCTCCGGGCCTGCCCCCCAGAGGCGCCCTGCCCCTCCAGGACCTGACAGAGTCCCTCCCCATTTAAGCGCCTGCCTGGAAGTGCCCAGCTATCCCCATCCCCTACCACGTCTGACCCCTAGGTGTGCCCTCCCCAGCTTTGGAGACCAAGATAGGGCTTCTGGTCCTCACTTACCCCACCCAGCAGAGTGGGGTGCTTTTCACTGGGACGCCCCCCCCCCCCTTTCAGCTTGGTTTTCTTTGGACCAAATAACTGTGCTGGAAAGGGAGGGTCCTCAAGTAGAGTAACAGCCTGGCTCCCTCCCCTGGCTCTGCAGCCGGCTGGGTCGCTCCTCACCTTACCCCAACCCCAGCCCTGGGGTCCACCCAATGGTCGTGGTTGGGATAAGCCACCAGAAGGGTCCCACTGCCAATTCATCCCCTCCCATTCCCAGCTGGTCTGGCGCAGAGGTTAGGCCTGTTCAGAGCAATGGGGCTGGCTGCCAGGGCATCCAGACAGAGGGGTTTCCTCTACCCTGATGATGATGATGATGATGATGATGATGATGATGATGATGATTTTGGTTGTTGTTGTTCTTTTCCTTTGAAAAACTTGTAATTTATTGAGGTGAGTTTTGCTCAATCCAAATAAAACTTAATTTATTGAAGACATCATGCTGGCAACCATTCTGAGTACCCAGGATGGGGATTGGCTGCCTGCAAGAGACCGACCCGCTTGCAACCCGCAAGGAATCCACTGCAGCCCCACATCCGCAACCCAAGGTGGTATAGACCAAGAGACAGTGAGAACTAAGCAAACTAGCACTTTATGGCCCAGATCCTTCTCCCCAGGTCCAATAATATTCAACTGCCCACCCTCCTGACACCCACAAAAAAAAAAAAAAAAAATAGTAGTAACTATTTACCCTAGATACAAATGTAGTGATCCAAAGGGACACCTGTACCCCAATGTTTATAGCAGCAATGTCCACAATAGCCAAACTATAAGGCCAGATGCCCACTGACAGATGAATGGATAAAGAAGATGTGGCATATGTATACACAATCTAATACAACTTAGCCATCAAAAAAAAAAAAAAAAATGAAAACTTGACATTTGCAATGATATGGATGGAACTAGAGGGTATTATGCTAAGTGAAATAAGTCTATCAGAGAAAGACAATTATCATATGATCTCACTCATACGTGGAATTTAAGAAACAAAACAGGATTATAGGGGAAGAAGGGAAAAAGTAAAACAAGACGAAATCAGAGAGGGAGACAAACCTTAAGATACCCTTAATCATAGGAAACAAACTGAAGGTTGCTGGAGAGAAGGTTGGTGGGAGGATGAGGTAACTGGTTGATGGGCATTTTGTCTTATGACAATTTCTTGGGTTATTCATTTGTTTTATATGATTTTTATGTCTTCACGTTTTATTTTACAATGAAATAAATCAAATAAATAAATATACTTAAAAAAAGATAAAATAGATGCACACTTTCATTTTTGTAACTTAACCAAATCAATGAGAAAAAAATCTCTAACTGAGGATGTATGAAGCCGAAAAACACATGGCTATATGCAGATGTATATACATAAATTGCAAAAGTGAACCGTGGCACTTAGAAAATAAAACAACCACAAAATATAGCTCAGTACCATGTGAAATTCTCAAACCTTTTGATATTACTCCATTTTACAAGTTATGTCATTTATTTAGATATTTAGATTATATCTTCCCTCTTCAATTACAGACTTCTCATCACGATTAAGGGCAATTAATTTGAACATTAATCATCATCATCTTGATAACTATTATTACCAGTCAACAGTGTCTACTATGCAGTGCCTACTAGGGGCTAAGTATGTTTTTGTATTTACTCATTGGTCCTATTCATTGACTGATGAGCTTAATTTTATGTTGAATCATGTCCTTATTTTTTGACTATCACTTTTGTTGTGTTTATTGTACTTTAAATCATATTTTATAAATTATCCAAGGCAATATCATATAAAATAGAAACTGAAAAATTTTACGTTGCATATGATATTTAAAGACACATGAAGGAAAAAATGTAGCCGTCAATTAAATTAACACTTTTTATATAACATCAGTAGAGACAGTGACTAATTATTTGGGCCAAAAAATTGATATAGATGGTATATTTTCTTCATTAAACATTTATTTAAATTTTCCTATATTGTTGTTACTATGAAAATTAACAGTTTAGGAGAAAAATAATAAATTGCAGAGATATTTTATCCGGCGTTACTCTACTTACAAATAATGTGTTACACCCACACACACAAAAATAAAATTCAATATGTAAGAAATATGTCTCTTTTAAGCAGTCCTTACTGATCTAGAGTTTCAAATAATATAGATTGCATCTCATAATATGTTTCATAATACGAAATCATGCACTTGAATTATGAGCTCTTCTAAATTAAATTAGTTTCATGTGCTTGGGAAGAACATTCTTTGCAAAACAATAAATTTTGTTATTTTGTATTGCATTTGGGAAGAGAAATGAAAAAGGGAACAGACAACATTTAGTGGCAGGGAAGGAAAACAGGTCAATTATATATAAAAGGGGGGGCAAACAAAACTACTGGTAGATGTGAAGGGAGAAAGGCCTACAACAGGTGACTCGAATAGAAAACTTAAAAGGGAGAAATTATCAATGTTGAGGATGAAAATAAAGCAAGCAGGAAAACAGCAGCTATAAAAATGCTCAGTGCCCTTGTGATGCAGGGCACCACGGGCATCACAGATTCACTCTGGCAGGCAGACTTCCCTGATGCTCTTGGGTCCCCCTCTTCTGTCTTATTTGTTCATTAATTTGTTTGTTTTCTGTAGGCAAGATAATGTTACAAAAGTAGCTGTTTGGTTCATTTCCGTTAGGAGAGTTGATCACAAATCCCTTTGCACGCTTCCTTTCTTCTATTCTACTGCCCTCCTCTTATTCTAGATTTTTTCAGGCTCTATTTTGTCAGGTTAATTTGATTTCACCTTACTGGAAAGGATAATGCTTATAATTTATAATGTCATAACCCTGAAATGCTATTGTCTATCTTTTTAAGTGGAATATTCTAGTCCTGAATACCCTTCATAACTCATTATAAACTAACATAACAGTATGAAATAACAAAAAGCAATGTATCTCTATCACACAAACGTATTCTAAATAATGTACATGTACAGAAAATAATGTATGGATGTAAAATAACCCACGTATTTAAAATAACAACAGCATCCATGAATCACATGTAGTACATTCACTAATATTCACGTCATCTCTCCTCTCTCCCCCATATCATGTACTCTTTTGTTTTCCTCTTCTAGTAAGAGGACACAGCTACCTCAGGGCACAGCAGTCTCCTAACACACTGAACACACGACAAGCACCATGCCTTCCTGCTGAGCAAGTTTTAAACGGTGATAGGATGCCTGTTAGCTATTAGCAGGCTACTCTAGGAATGCAGTAACTAAAGTCAAGACTGCTGCTATGATCTTTGTAACTCTTTCTTGTGCTCTCTTTGGTGATGTTTTGGTCTCTTTGGTGACTACCCTTGCCTAACTAGTGCAAAAAAGTATATTTTTTTGTATCTTGATTTAAATGCTTGAACAATACATCTGCAATTTAAATGACTCTGTGATAATACACATTAAAAGACACGCAAACTAATAGAAATCATGGAGAGACAGGACAAGAATAATAGGATTTAGAAATTTTTAGCTTCTGAAGGTTCAAACTATATGTAAAAGGTTGCTTTTGTCATTACTTATGAGATGATGCATACTTCTGTAAAACAGAAAGGCTAGTTAACTATGGAATGATTATTTGACTTTAGCATGCCACTTTGTTTCATTTTTTATAATATAAAAATTATATTTTAAAACATAAATTATGTTTATTGAACTTTGAACACTTCAAATGAATTAATTGCTGAATCCTAATCCAGAAATTCCTGAAAACCTACAGTTTTCATAGTTTAATCAGTAACACTTAACAGAGTGAAATAGAAATATATCTAATGAGAATTGAAAGTTTTCTTCATTGTGATATAAAATGTGGGACTTTCTGTGGAAAAGACTATCTCAGGATTCTAATAATTTGTAAGCAGAAATAATAAGCAGCCATAATCTTCTCATCTGACTTACTGCTACCAGGATACACTGAAGGGGAAAAAAAAAACAACGAGATCTTGGAAGGAAAGTTTCTCTCTTTTAACCTGAGGTTTTAAATTTTGCTTTGTTTTGTTTTGCCTTTGTTAAATCAGGGAGTAGCTAGTTATCTCAAGCAAAAGAAGATAAAAAGGTGTTGAGTGGAGTTCATAGATCCAAAGCCAAGAGGGATTTTTAACATCAAAATAGTAACTAGATAAGAGGAATTAAAGTCACTTTGCCTTAAGTCTATGAAAGAATAAGAAAGAAAGCAAATTTGAGAGTAAATATTGTCATGGAAGAATGAATATTTTATGACTAAATCCCTTTTCATTTTACTGTAATATTATGCATTAACTTTAAATATGTCAATTAACCCTTTCAATAAAGACATTTTTGGGGTATCTGGGTGGCTCAGTGGGTTAAAGCCTCTGCCTTTGGCTTGGGTTGTGATCTCAGGGTCCTGGGATCGAGCCCCACATTGGGCTCCCTACTCAGCAGGGAGCCTGCTTCCCCCTCTCTCTCTGCCTGTCTCTCTGCCTACCTGTGATCTCTCTCTCTCTCAAATAAATAAATAAAAAATCTTAAAAAAAAAAGACATTTTTATTTTGCATAGGGTGAGAAAATAGAAATACCAGAATTAAAACTGCTGCCTCAGGAACACTATTCTTTCAAACTCAAAACTGTGAAATTAATTTATGAAAAGTTAATACAATATATGCCAGGTTTTACTGTCTTTGTGTTTTTGTGTTATGAGGTGTGTGTGTGTGTGTGTGTGTGTGTGTGTGGTGGAATACTTTGGACTCCAGTCCTCCTTGTCCACTGCTCTCCGCAAAGGGAGGGGGGCAGCAAAAGGCCCTGAGAGACTGCAACAATGTCCCGTTTCCTTCCCCCACCACCAGTAGCCATAAAAATTCACCCCAAACCCTGCAGTTTGCTCAGCCTTTGGGAGTGATGCCACTGAGCCCACCCGGCATGAATAAAGCTGTCTTCCCCCTGTGCCGCTTGAGTTTCCTTCGTCGCTTCAGTTTTCTGCAACATATGGTTCCCTGACCAAGAAACCCAATCGCGCTGGCCCATTGTTGCCACCGGTTTGGGGCAACGACAGGGTGGTGACCTAATGAGGGATCCTAAGGGAGAAGGCGCGCCCTGTCTAATTTTCATCAGTCTCCCAACCAGTCGCCTCAGTCCAGCCTGCCCCGCTGTTTCCACCTGGACTCAAAGGAGACTTGGCAGGTGAGGACCTGGTCCCAGCATCGGATTCCAGTAAGGCCTGGGGCCCCAGGACCCAGTCAGGCCCACCCATCAGGGTGGAAGGGGAGACTGATCACTTCCCAGAGACCTCTTAGAGTTCTCACAGGTAGGGACTCCCAGGCGGGGAGATCCCTCAGGTCAGGAACTCCCTCCGGGGGGGGGGGGGTAGGAGGAATTTCCAAAAGTAATTCCACAGGTCAGGGCCTCCCAAGGGGGAAGGAACTGTAATAACTTCTGAAGTGAATGTGCAGTTTGACCTGGCTTGTCAGGAGGACTGATTCTGTGGCTTCACGGGCGGGCACCCTTAGGGTCCCCAGAAGCCTACAGAGTCTGAGTGGGCCCTAACCTGTTTCTGTGGTGACCTCATAAGGTCTAGGGTGAGCCCCTTTGGGGCGCCAGTCTGGGGTTTATACAGACTCAGCATGGCCAAGAGGCACCCAAGTCTCCTCCGGGAGGGCAGACAGGCAGGCATCTGACTGGTGTCTCCTTTGGAGGGACACCCACCCTTTGTCTGTCTTTGCACCAATGACACAAGGAATGACACAGGGTAGATAAGAAAGCCCCTGCTTGTCAAGGGCAGAAGCTCTACAAAATCTACAGTCTTAGACTGTATGCTCAAAATTTTAAGAGGGGATTCTCAGGAGACTATGGGACCAAAACATCTCCTGGAAAATTAGGCACATTTAGGCTCACAGGAATGGGCCGCCTTTGGGGTTGATTGGCCCTCCGAGGGTGTCTTAAGACCTACCCACTGCCCGGGTCATTTACAAAATTATGGTCAGGACTCCCGGACACCCTGGCCACTTCCCATATATTGATTCCTGGCTTTGGGTAGCCGAAACTGCCCCCATGGGTCTGATTCTGCGCTAATAGGAAGGACCAAAGTAGGATATTTGTAACCCAAGGTTAAAAGAGCCCAAAGGAAAGCCTATCAGGGAGGCCCTGTTCGGAGGCATCAGGGACAGCAATGGGGATGAGCTCTGGACAAGGATGAACCTATCAGGAAATGTGAGGACCACAGTCCTCCTCTGACCTGGGGCCTAAAGCTGAGCTGCAGGAAGACAGTGCTCCTGCCTCTTCTAAGTGGCATGTGTGGAGAGATACCTGATTTAGCAGCTCTGACAGCCCACAGGAAACTTGATCCAGACAGAAACAGGATGTAAAATAATAAGAGCCCTATGGGTGGATGTATATGGGGTACTTGGTCGGTCAGACACCTGCCTTCTGCTCAGGTCATGATCCCAGGTGTCCTTCAGGATGAGGACTTGAAGGAATATTCTGAAGCAGCTGCCAAAACTCTTAGCTTTGGGGAAACTCCCTGCCTTTGGCCCAACTTGGTCTGCCTATCCCCCCATACTGGTGGGAAAACATGGCGTCTGCTCCTCTGGAGTTGATGAGCTCCTGAACCAGGAACCCCTTCTCTGTCCTCTGGCAACACTTACTTTCTTCTGCCTCCCCATCCCCTTCTCCCATTTCTGGACCACCCTGGCTGTGACCTGCATCACTAGTTTTTAGACTGTCCTCGGTGCCCCAGGCACCATGGCTTCTCCCTTAGCTATCAAGGATCAAGAAGAGCACCCTCTAGACCTAACACCACCCACTCCAGATTTCCCCACTGTCTCAGGTGAAAATTGATCATGGGGAGGATCCAGGTGGAACATACTGTTTGTTGGTTTCATTAAGAAACAACATTCTTCATTAAGAAAAAGACATGTCTTTTAAATTACCAGCAGTAAACATGAAACTTTAATTTAATCAAGGTTTACTGAAGGTCAGATAACCTCGTGTCATCTCTGTTGCAAGTTGTTAGCAAAAAGATAGCTACTCTGATGGTTAATTGTCTCAAAGTTTTCTTGAGTAATTGATAGCTTTCAAAGTCTTTGGTAAACTAAAACTTTAAATTTTGCTTGAATAATAAGTGGAACTACACTCATTGGATATCTGGGTGTTTTCCAAATAGGACAGAGTACTAAGTCATTAATGACTAAACATAGGTTTGTGCTTTTGACCTCTTAATGCAAAGAAACTAAGGATATTTAAATCTGTTGGTAAACATGTTTTGTGCTTAACTGATTCACAAATTTGCCATCTAAAAAATTGTGGTGTAACAGTTCACAATTGGTTACTCCTTAGTCTTCACTGGAGATTAAGGTTTCTTAAATGAAAGGGCAGAGCAAGGCTAACTTCATTTTGTACTACATCTGTCATCTTGTATATAACCCCTACATGACCTGCTCCTGAGAAAGGTCACAGAATGTCAGAACATTGCCTAGCCGGCCCTGAGCTAGTTTGACTTAGCCAATAGGAATGCAGAACCCCTAACTGCCACAGGATGTAAACCCCACCTTTTGCCCGCCAAACTTGAGACCAGAGTAATAGGCTAGTTCAAACGGTTACGATAGGGTAAATTGTAATTCAATTGGCCACCTGTGTGTGGACCGACATGACTATGCAACTTTCTGTGTGACCACTGGCCCCTATAAAACTGTTATGCCCTTTAACCTAGGCATCCAAGTCCCGACCCCGCTGTGTCGGATATACTTGGGCCCAAGCTCGATCTTGCAAATAAACCCTCGTGCGTTTGCATCGGTATTGGCTCCTCGGTGGTCTCTTGGATTTGAAATCGGGAGCATTACCTAAAGAGTGAAAAATTCTGCTAAGACTGGAAATAAGGGAAACAACTCTGTATATAAAAGAATAGGAAATATGTAAGAATGATAAGGAATGGGAATGCATTTTATTAAAGATAAAAGAAGGTAATTTTGTCCTAAATGAGATGGTTGTTTGAAAAAAATAGCTTGGGACAAAATCTGAAAACAAAGTTGTAGAAGGTTTATAAAGAGAAATCTCTGGAAATGAATTTTAGGCATGGTCAAGTTGGACTAAGATTAAAATAAATGAATTTTAAAGACACTGGCATAAGATTAAAAGTTGGCTTTCTCTTTGTTGAAAAAGACAAAGTATTCTCCAATTCTTGATCTGCTCTTGATAAGAAAATGCAAATAGTTGTTTTCTCTCCACCGGCCTAGAAAAACCAGTTTCTAAGTTTTGCCTTTATTGGGTCTTTAACACCCCTAATTCTATTTAGGCCTGTGATTTAAAACTTTCTAAGGTTTTAACAAGTTCTCACAAGATTTAAATTGTAAATGAAGTCTCTTTAACTCATTAGGCCTTTTCCTTGGTTATGCTAAGTTATTCAGGAAGTACTGCTAAACAAATGATAAACCTTGGTTTACATTTGGGTAAATACTATAACTATTCTAGAGGTTCTATGCATTTCCTAAAGTTTTAATATTTTGATAAGGTCATGACTTGGTATTTTAATTATTGAAGTGTCTTGTGTCACGGAAATAACCTGATTTCCTCGCCAGCTATATTGTAAACTCTCATCTCAGCAGCTCTTTAACTATGTCTATTCTGAGTTTTTGTCATGTATGATTGTTCTAATTCTCTTGTAAAATGAGTTTCATCTTCAGGGAGAGCCACATAAATGACTTTTAGGACAATACAGGGATTCAACATCTTTAAGATCAGAACTGAAATGAGTAAGAACTTCCAGAACTAAGTAAAACTGCGTTCAAACTGAAAAAGAATCAGTAACGTGGGACTAAATGAACTAAAAGGCCAATTATAGTTTTGTGATCCTTGTTTGAAAAACATTGTTGGTTCCTTAATGTTCACTCTTCCTGATTAAGAAAACTTAAGATTTCTATGACTTACAGAAACATAAAATAATCAGTTGTGAACTAATCAAAACATTCAACTAGTTTTCTCTACCTGAACCCTCAAATTCCAAAGGTCTCAGTAAGCATTCTTCCTACCGCAGCAATCCTAGTCATTTGCATAAGTTCAATGAAAAATCTGTTCTCCTTGTAACACAACACGGTTGGAAACATTGGTTACTTTACCAAGTAGGTAAATGACTAGAATGTCATATTTGAGAAAGACATGCATAGACTCAGATATGACCAGAGAGCTTTAAGGAGCTTAAGGTTGACTTTATGAAATCTCTTCCTGAGGAAGGTTCCAAGGGCCCCTTGGAACTGATGTCCTGATACCTTGTTGACAGAGTTCTGGCAGCCTCCTCAGGTGAGTAAAGAATGTCACTCCCTGGCAGGGGCTGGAACCTCAGGATACTTTGGGGACTTCAGGAAGAGGAATTCACCCAAATCTACAGGTATTGCAGGCATGTCTGATGGCAAGTACTTGGCTTGGCTTCTGGCCTAGAGAGGCTACTAAAAGTACAACCTAGAGATTCCTTATAAAGTTCCAGCAAAGCAGATTCTAAAAGATCTATATGAGCATTCACTGTTCTTGCTGAGCTTATGTAAATAATTAGGCCAAGTTTGTTAAAACTGGACTTGTTTCTCAAATAAGTTAGTCCTGATTTGGCTATCTCTAGAAACGTGGGTTATTTTAGAGAGAAAAATTATGTTTCAATAACACCCCTTTGTGGATGTTAAATTCTAGATCTGATTGTCTTTAAATGTTTGTTGTTTACCTAAGTTAGAAAACTTGAGGGAAACGTCAGAGGAACTACCACAGTAACTTACATATAGACAATCTTCTTGCTTGTTATTCTGTGAGAGTAATAACAGAACCCTACGGGCACATAATTATTTAAACAGCTGGAAAATGGGATTAATTCCCCAAGAATTGTGTGACTTATCACCTTGACCAGTTCTATGTGGCTGGGATAATGAAATTATTCCCTAAAAGCCAGACTATACCTCACCCCATAGGGTTAACTATGGACTTGTGAAGATAATGGAATCTCCCCATTTAAAATACTTTATGGCAGACCACCCCACTGTTGTCTTCTTTTCTGGGCATCCTTAGCATCTTAGGAGACACACACCGCCAGGACCAAATGTTATCCCTGGGAAACATCCTCGCAGATTCAATAACATCCCTCCAGACACAACTGTCCAGTCTGGCGGCAGTAGCCCTCCAGAATTGGCGAGCCCTAAATCTCCTCACTGCTGAAAAGGGAGGAATCTGTCTCTTCCCACAGGAAGAATGCTGCTACTATATCAACCAGTCTGAGATCGTCACTTCCAAGGCTCACAAACTCCGGGAATATATCCAACGTCGTCTAGAAGAACTCACATCTTGGGGTTTCAACCCACAGTCATGGACATCTTGGCTTTTACCCCTTGCAGGTTCCTTATTGTCCCTACTCCTCCTAGTCATCCTCGGTCCTTGTCTCCTCAACAGCCTCATCCGATTCATTAGAGATACTGTTTCTCAACACACGACTGCCAGTATCCTTGCCCTCTGCGGATACAGTCCCTGAAATCTAGATAATGATGATCTCTAGGGTACCCCTGCCGATCATCAAGAAGGGGGACATGAGGCGGAATGGAGACCTTGGATCCCAGCCCTCCTTGTCTGCTGCTCTCCTCAAAGGGAGGGGGCAGCAAAAGGCCCTGAGAGACTGCAACAATGTCCCGTTTCCTTCCCCCATCACCCGTAGCCATAAAAATTCTCCCCAAACCCTGAAGGTTGCTCAGTCTTTGGGAGTGATCCCACTCAGCCTGCCCCGCGTGAATATAGCTCTCTTCCCCCTGTGCTCCGTGTGCCACTTGAGTTTCCTTGTGTGCACCTCTATATATGTGTGAACTTAAGAGTGCTTGAGACTTTTTGAAGTTAAAGCTGCTGTTTCTGAGTAAAGAATAATTGGGGGAGGGAGGTTATGTTTCAAGAGTTTTGAAACACTTATTCTGAGAGAAAATTTCCTAATTCAAACTTTCACCTTTTACTAATGATGTATCTTATGTAAAGAAACATTGGGGAATACTCTAAGCCATATATACTTCCATAATAAAATTCACAAACTTTTTAAACTGTAAAACACTTATGTAATGTAAGCACTTTCATGGTACATTCAGTTCTAATCAATATCTTTCCTTACAATAGCTTACTTTAGCCAGAAATGTTTGCAGAGTAAATTAATTTCATGTTTCCATAAATAGCTATAACATTCATCATTAATCATTCAAATTGAAGATACTCAGACAATATATCAAAGTGCATCTCAATATTCATATCAATTCATCAAGTGTCAAGAAATATCAATTTAACTCTAAAATAATAAGGATAAATGTGACAGTTTTCAAGATAAGTTACTCAAAAGATTTAGATAATTGAAAAAAAATTGCCCTATGTTGAAATTATTTGTATAATTATTTTATAATTCCATCTCTTCTAATATAGATATGGCTTTAGTTGATATAGGATAGAAACCTTTCTTTTAAGTAGGTTAATATATTTCATTTAAAAATATTTAGCAATTTTCCCTATAATTAAAATGTAAGTTTATTAGTTTTATACATATTTCCAAAGAGTAAATTACTCTGAAAATAATTTTAGAGAATATTTTCTTCCTTATGTGGATAAGATAGTTATGGAAAAAAAAATCAATTGCTACCATCAAAAATAAATAAATAAATAAAATCCTTTCTGCACTGCCTGCTTAGATCTATTACAAACTTTAATGAGTAAGTAACCATCTTTATGAACTACATTTCTGACCAGCACCATCTGCTTTCATTTTCTAAACAGCTTGATGAAGCAAACAGAGATAAGCAGGTAATAAAATATTTGACTGAATCACTACCTCTAGGGCACTACCAAAATAAAAAGGCATCATGGAGATATTTAACACTAGAGATTAAAATCTAGAATTTTTTGCTTTCAGGAGATAAAGTTTCAATGTTGTCTAGCAAATTAAGATAATTAACATAACTTGACTAGGGATGTGTTTCAGACATCATAATGTAAATAATAAAACAGAAATCCTAAGACTCATTAGCTGAAACTACAAATTAAAAGGCATGGTACATGTCCAGATGGTTCTGATAAGTTAGGTCATAGGCAAAATAGGACACATATGATTAAAGCAGTATACAGATACCTACAGATACTGGCAAAGATTAATTACCAAATTCAGACAATGCTCTAAGCTAGGACAATGGGGACTCTTTTTCTTTTTTTTTTAAGTTAACACATAATATATTATTTGCTTCAGGGGTACAGGTCTGTGAATCATCAGTCTTACATAATTCACAGCACTCACCATAGCACATACCCTCCCCAACGTCCATCACTCAGCCACCCTATCCCTCCCCTCCCCACCCCAGTAATGCTCAGTTTGTTCCTGAGATTAAGAGTCTCTTTCTATGGAAAGAGCCTAGATGTCCATCAACAGATGAATGGATCAAGAAGATGTGGTATATATATGTACAATGGAATACTATGCAGCCATCAAAAAATGAAATCTTGGGGCATCTGGGTGGCTCAGTGGGTTAAAGCCTCTGCCTTCGGCTCAGGTCATGATCTCAGGGTCCTGGGATCAAGTCCTGCATCGGGCTCTCTGCTCAGCAGGGAGCCGGCTTCCCCCTCTCTCTCTGCCTGCTTCTCTGCCTACTTGTGAGCTCTTTCTCTCTGTCAATAAATAAATTAATAATTATTTTAAAAAATGAAATATTGCCATTTGGGATGATATGGATGGAAATAGAGGGTATTATGCTAAGAGAAATAAGTCAATAAGAGAAAGACAACTATCGTATGATCTCTCTGATGTGAGGAATTTGAGAGACAGGGTGGGGTTTCATGGAGGGTAGGAAGGGAAAAAATGAAACAAAATGGGACCAGGGAGAGAGACAAACATCTAGGCTCTTTCCATAGTTTGGCTATTGTGGACATTGCTGCTACAAACATTTGGGTGCATGTGCTCCTTCAGATCACTACATTTGTATCTTTAGGGTGAATATCCAGTAGTGCGATTGCTGGGTTGTAGGGTAGCTCTATTTTCAACTTTTTGGGGAAATTCCATACTGCTTTCCAGAGTGGCTGCACCAGCTTGCATTCCCACCAACAGTGTAGGAGGAGGGTTCAATGGGGACTGTTTTAAGTAGGAAATGGTCTTGGGCTCGTACTTATTTACTTAACACTGACACAGAGTATTTTTAAACTATTTCCTAGAAATAGTTTGCTTGACTTAATATGTGAAAGTCATATAATGGTAGACAGATTGCAAAAATGGATGCCGTTTTTCACTTCTCTATATACCTACTTCTTTGCCTTTTGACTCTGCAGCATCTCCTATCAGAGTAAATCTGATAGGCTATCACTAAATCTGGGATGGCCTGTGGGTTTTCTTTGGCCAACAGAATGTGTTCTCAAGAAGCCCTCCTTGCTTCCATTTTCTTCCCTGGAACATTGCCAAGCCTCCACATGAACATTTGCAGCCTAGCCTGTTGGAAGTTGGAAGACACTTGGCCCAGTTATTCACACTGCCTCAGCGAACAGCCAGTTAGGCACCAGGCATGTGAGTGAAGCCAGGTTAGATAGTCAGCTCAGGCAACCTGCCACCTGATCCAGACACATTAGAAAGCCTAACTTAGTGAGATCAGCCAAGCCTGGCCTACACTGGCAGAGCCACCCACCTGATCCACAGACTCAAAAGTGATATTAATGGTTGTTGTTTTAAGGCTTGGAAAACTAGGGCCCATATATTGGCCCACTGTTTTGTAAATGAAGTTTTATTAGAACACAGTTGCACCCACTTCTTTATGTTTTATCTACAGCTGTTTTCATGCTACAACAGTAGAGTCACCTAGCTGCAATAGAGAACTTATGGACTACAAAACCTAAGATAATTATGTAATCATTAACATAAAAGGTTTGCTGATCCCTATTTTGAGCCACTACATTTTGAGGTGGATTTTTACCCAAGAATATGTAAATATATACATTTAGCAAAATATTTCCAGAAGTGCTTGCTTTCATTAAATATAGTCTCACACCATATAATTCTTTCTAATTTATAGTAAGTTCTAGACCTTCCCAGTTTTACAACTATTTGTTAAACAATAGTTAATTATTGAGTATCCAACATAAGCCATCTCTGCACAGGCTGCAGGCAATAGAGCAATGCATTCAGACAAAAGTCTCTGCTTTCATGCAACTTACATTTGATGGCATAGAGACAAACTGAACACACATACACATATTATACACACATACACACATATGTCAGAAAAATGATGAAATACTAAAAATTTCACAAGGTGATAAGTAGAATTATCTAGATAGGGAAATTGAAATGGCCTCAGGGGAACTAGGAAAGTAGTACTAGGAACTAGGAATTTGCTATTATTTGAGCAAACAATAATTCAGAGATAATGTAGTGAGATCTGTAACTATCAAGAAGAAATTCCTAAAGAGAAGGAATAGCAATGCAGTGGTCTTGAAGCAGGTTGAGGCTGATTTGTTCAAACCACAGGAAAAAGACAAAGGAGGCCAAAGTGAGTTAAGAAGTACAGTAGATGCTGAGACAGAGAGATAATGAGTTGGTGTGAGGGCTGCTGTGATAGACTCCGTAAGGCTATGCTGACCAATAGATTATACACTACTGAGCTCTATGTAGCCGGTTCAATGTGAGATGTTATGTAAATATAAAATAAACACCAGATTTCAAAGACTTAGAATGAAAAGAAGTATCAATATCATAATAACTTTTATACCAATTACACGTTGTATTGATATTAAAATGTAAAAAAAATAAAAGTATTAAAATTAACTTCACCTTTTTTTTTATTTGCAGTTACTGGAACATGTAAAATTACATTTATGGCTCAGATAATGCTTCCATCAGACTGCTCTGGTATATAGCTTCATAGTCCAATGTCGGCTTTTACTCCAAATGACATAGGTCATCATTAAGGACAGCCTGTGATGAGGCTGTTGCAAAAGCAGTAAACTGGTTTTGGGGAATGTTTCTGGTCAGGAAAAGATGATGGGGACTAGTAAGAGAAGGATGATTACAAATAGAAAAAGTGAGAAGTATTCATATTTTGCAAATATTTTGAAAGTGGAATCAATGATATTTGCTGATATATTGAAAGTGGGTATGAGGGGGAAAAAGATGGATTTATGGATTTATGGCTTGGGTGTAGGCAACTGAAAGAATATGAGTCATTTACTGAGATGAAAAGAACATGAAGAGGAGCAGGTCTGGTGTAAGAAGGATTTGATTTGCTATATGGTAAGGCTAAAAATATTGCCTAAAACTTTGGATAAATAATCTGCACTTCAAAAGTGAGATCCAGGGCATTATACTTTGTTACTCAGCTTCTAAGTGGATTTAAAGCTCATTGAATGAATGAATGAATGAATGAATGAATGAATGAATGAATGAGGAGAGAGGAGAAAAGCAAACCAAAGGCAGAGCTCCAGGGCACTCTTAACATTGAGAAGTCAAAGAAATGAAACATCAGCAAACAGGACTGAGAATATCATCCTAGAAGGATGAAAAACAGAATTGTGTGGATGCAAGTAAGGAATTGGAAGTGATAAGTCTTTGTCAAATATTTCACAAGAGGTCTGAAAACTTATCAGTGGATTTTGCAATGTATAGGTCATCCAAGATTTTGCTAAGAACAGCCTTGATTGAGTGTTAAAAATGGAATGAGTTAAAAGGAGAAACAAAAGAAGAATGGAGATAGTAATTATTGATAACTATCTCCAGTTTTGCTATTAAGAAAAACGGGGGAAGGGTTTAATGGTAGTTAAAATATGAGGTGGAGAATTAAGAGATTTTGTAGAATGTGTGTATCACTGAATTTATGACCACACTTACTAAATTTTTAGGTTTCTCCTAACTTTTCTAATTACAGACTTTATTTTTATAACATATTCAGGTTTACAAAAGAAATTGTTCAAAACTACAAAGAATTTTCATATACCCTCCTACCACCAACCTCCTTAATACAGCTTTCCATATTATTCACATCTTGCATTAGACATTTGTTACCACTGATGAGCCAGTCTTTTTAACCTCACTATTAACTAAAGTCCATAGTTGATATTAGGGTTCTCTCTTGGTATAGTACATTCTAGGAGTTTTGAGAAATGTGTAATGATTTGTATAGCATATACAAATAAATATACAGAATAGGTTCACTGCTCTAAAAATTCCCTGTGCTCTACCTATTCATCTCTCCATTCCTTCTCCTATGCCTCTGCCAACCACTGATCTTTAAACTATCTCTACACTTTTGCTTTTCCCAGGATATCATATAATTGGAATCATACTGTGTGTAGCCTTTTCAAACTGGCTTATTTCACTTGGCATTTAAAGTTCTTCTATGTATTTTTGTGGCTTCATAACTTATTTCTCTTATTCACTGAATAATATTCCACTGTCTGGATGTACTTCAGTTTATTTATTCACTCACTTATTGAAGGACATCTTGATTACTTCCAAGTTCTGGCAATTACGAATAAACATAAACATATGTGCTCAAGTTTTTGTGTGGACATTAGTGCTCAACTTCTTTTGCTAAATACAAGGACAAGACTGCCGATCTTATGATAAGGGACATTAGGTGTCACCAAGTTCCCATATAATTTTTTATATCCAACAAAAACACCTAAACTTAAATTCTAAACACCTAAATTCAAAATTTAAGTATTTTGAATTTGCTGTGGCAAACCGGTCAATCTAAGTTTTCATCATTTCCATTTTGGCTCATTGAAGCAACTTGTACTGCTAGATCATTGGCTAAGACAGAAAAATATTACAAACCATTATAATAATCTAGCTGTAGGAAGATTAGTAGAATCATTTTTGTGGAATAGAAGAAAGTAATCACATCTGGGCTGTGCCCACAAAAATGAAGGAAGCTCATTACTTTTGGTCATTCCAACCATTGGAATGTTTTGCTTTTTCTTTAATTTACTCCCTAAAACACTTAACCCATGAGCTCATTTTGCTGATATATTCTTCGGAATACACATGGTTTTGCTAATATTCCTCTTAGACAAAAGTATAGAGAAAGAACACATGATTTGGAATTGGAAAGACCAGCATCATGTTCTATTTCATTATTCACAGTTTACATCAACTTGGATAAATTCTCCATCTTCACAGAAAATAGTTTTCTCAAATAAAAAATGAGAAATAAGATGCCTATCTCAGAGGGCTGCTGTTAAAATCAAATTAGATGAACATGAGAAAATGCTCAGGAAATGACAAATGCCAAGTGTTGACTTTTTACTCTTTTATTTCCAGACCCTCATAACTTTGGTTGCAACAATCATTATATTATGTATAAATTGCTACATTTTCACAACCAATTTCTCTCATCTTCCAATTTATCTTACAAATAAAAATAGACATAATATTCCTAAACAAACAGCATATATGGTATGTCATAAATATTGAGAAATAGGCATAGAAATGGGACAAAAAACTATATCAGTAAGTTAACAATCATCTCTGTGTGATTGAAATATATTTGATTTGCATTTTCTTCTTTGTACTTTAAGAAAAAACCTCTGCATTGCATATACACTCATCTTAGAAAATAAATAGACTCTACTTATACTTGAAAGGAATACTTACCCTTATGAAATGCCTATAATTTTTTCAAAATGATACCCATGGTGAATTTAAATGCTTAACTATTAAAAATCAATAGTCAACTACTGAATTAATATTATATGCACATTCTTAACTTGCTTGATGTTACAATGAAATATAACAGTTTTGCCTTCAAAGATGTAAAATAAATGTATATTATATACCTAAAAGAGTTACTAGAAGTGGAGTGCCTGGGTGGCTCAGTGGGTTAAGCCTATGCCTTTGGCTCAGGTCATAATCTCAGGGTCCTGGGATAAAGCCCCGCATAGGGCTCTCTGCTCAGCAGGGAGCCTGCTTCCCCCTCTCTCCCTGCCTGCCTCTCTGCCTACTTGTGATCTCTGTCTCTGTCAAATAAATAAATAAAATCTTAAAAAAAAAAAAAATAGTTACTAGAAGTTAATATATTATTACTACATAGAGTTAACCTCTAGACATATAGCCTGATACTCAATACAGATACTCTTAAGAAAAAAATCATTCTGCTTAATGGATCATTTAAAGAGTAAAAAGTGGCCTCTGTTTCAGGTATTATGCTCCTTGTAAAAAAGGACACGTTTGTTTAATAATATGGACTTAGAAACATGGAGATATAAAACAGATTGTGGAACATTCTAATGGCGCCAGTCTATCTTGGCTATGATTGTCTTAATAGTGTCATCTGTCAGCAGCTCTCTCCTTCTCCTCCACCACTGAGTAAGCAGTTTACAGAGTCAAGCCAAAACTGAGATGCAATATTAGATACCATCTGTGTCGCTCGTGTGATTTCAATCCAAATTGTTCTCAAGCCAATCATGGAACCAAGTGAAGGATTTGATTGTGATTAGGGTGAGGAATGAAAAAGACATGAAGCTAGAAGATCAGCATCAAGCTTTCAGGCACAAAGACGTGGCTTGCCCATTTTGCAAATTCCATTGTGGAAATGAGATTTAAGGCCTGAAAATTATAACATCCACAAAGATGGACAAAAATACAAATAAATGCATGTATACACATGTATACACACTGTAGAAGTGATTTTGTTTTAAAAACTATTTCAAAAAAGTGTTCTTTATAATTATTGTAGCAATTTATCTTATTTTATATATTTATTTATATTTGTATAATTTATATTTATTTTAGATAAAATATGGGATAATAAAAATTAAATGTATGTTTGCATCTAAAAATTTAATTCTAAGATAGCTATTTACCAAATACTTGAAGACTGTAGGCAAACAAGGATCAGTGTATAGACCTGTGTCCTAGATGTCTGTTCTTTAAGTGAGCCATTATCCATCCATCTGCAAAGCACACAAACTTAGCTAGCTGCTTGATTAAGAATAGTTGTAAAGAAGATAAGTCACATCATCCTTATTTTTTTTTTTTGCTCATTGATTTTTTTTGAGGGGAAAATTATCAGCTATTTCTATCTCTTCTTTTTTTTCACCCCATAATATTTTGAGCAGGGTTTTGGATTGATATTGGGTGATCGGGGGCAATAGTATGGCACAAAGCAAGATAAATGTTTATAAATTTAAAATATCATTACATTGAAATGTCAATTATTTGTATGTTAAACATGTTTTATTTATATGAACAAAGGAGTAGAAGACAAAGAAATATTTACTTTTGGAAACCAATGAACCATATCATTTTAGACTTCAGAAAATTATTTCCATAGGCATATAGTACCCAACTAAGTATATTGAACAC
Organism: Procyon lotor; assembly: GCA_028646535.1. NCBI lineage: Eukaryota > Metazoa > Chordata > Mammalia > Carnivora > Procyonidae > Procyon > Procyon lotor. Next base: position 82,033,509 of record CM053611.1, read on the forward strand.
CTTATACTGTTACCAACTATTGGAACCATTTATGTAGGTGCCATGACTTATTTAAACATTAAGTCATAAAGAAGGCAAATATGGAAATATTTCAGTGACCTTCCTTCCACTATGATTCAAAACTATTATGCATGTAGATACATCAACAAAATGCATATGATTTGAGTAAAATATATAATTTTCAGTTTGCTACTGAAACGAAAAATCACTTTATTTAAAAATTACTATCACAGCATATAATATTTATAAAGCTTGTTAAACAGAATTTAACAAAATAGATCAAGAGCAAGTGTTTTGGGGATTTGTTTTTGTTGTTCTGTTGCTATCATATTTTTTCCATAGTGGTATTTTCCAGTTACACAGTACATTATGGAGAAGTGTATTATGTTTGAGGGCAAAGATTGATTCTGATATTTATCACCTAAGTGATATGTTTGTCTTGGTAGGAAAATAATTTTAATGAGAACATAGTGTGATAAATGCATTGCCATGAGCTAGATATCCTGTTGAACAATGTACTTTAAGTGAAATGATCTGGAACAAGCTTGACACTTTCAGGAAAACTATCTGCAATTCTTACAAGATGGTTACTCCCTTATTAGTGAAGCTAAAATTATGATTTTATTATTTTATATGGCAATGCTACAAAAAAACGTATTAAAAGTAAGTTTGTGCCCTTTAGCCTCAAGTGCAAACTCTCAGAGTTCATATATTAATATTTCCATTAATAGGAAACTGCATGAAAATACCTACCATTTCCCTGGCAGCTTAAAATAGCGCTAACTAAACAGTGGCTGCTGTCCTGATTGCTTTTCAGCTGATGTGCATTGTATCCATATTCCCTTTTCCTAAGTACACAGACCACCATCTTAAGAAGGAAATAAATTTCCATTTTAGGATCCCATGTAAGAAGCTTGAAAGTTGCCACTTCTTACTAACAAAAAGCCAAAAGCTGAACTCATCTTGGATCCATAAGAGAGGGGAGGACACAGGGCACAGGGTAATAGCTGTCCCCAAGACTGAAGAGACAAGACAGGCAAATATAGGGAGTCAGTGCCTATCTGCACAGAGACTGCTGCAGAAACGGGTTCCAGTGGCGGGGTAGGACCTAACCTGAACTTTAACTGATGAATCACTGAAGGCTCTGGGCCAGCAAGTCTGAGGGTTAAAAATTCCAGGGGGAACCAATCATCAGAATGGTCCCCATAATATTGTGAGATTTACCCCTGGAGCTCTGGCAGATTCCGGCAGTAAATATCAGAGAAAAATACCCTTGGGCTTCCAGCAGTGGAAGGGGAAAGGAATCATTTTGAATTATACCAGAGCACTCTGCTCTTAATAAGATCTGCCCTCAGGAGAAACTAATTAACCAGAGCATAACCTGCTAAAGTATTCAGAGCCTAACTGCCTTGGAGAAGGGAAATACCACCTCCAGCCTATTTTAGCCATCTTGTTCTATATAAGGAGGTTGCGGGGGGCGGGCAAGAGAGAAACCTAAAAATGTGTCTGAAATTCAAAGTCCAGAGGCACAGACTCACTTAAGCCTGAGATCTGGAGGCACCTGAGTGGTTCAGTGGTTAAAGCCTCTGCCTTTGGCTCAAGTCATGGTCTCAGGGTCCTGGGATCAAGCCCCGTATTGGGCTCTCTGCTCAGCAGGAAGCCTGCTTCCTCCTCTCTCTGCTGTCTCTCTGCCTGCTTGTGATCTTTCTCCCTCTGTCAATAAATAAATAAAATCTTAAAAAAAAAAAGACTGAGATCTGATCAAAGGACTATTAAAAGCTTCCCTGCCCCCAACATCTCACCACCATGTTACTAATGGCCTATTTACAGCAGTTTCCTTTACTGACCAATTAAGAAAACATTTCAAAGCATATTGGAAAGGCAAAAACACACTTTGAAGTGGTGTAGCAAACATTGGAACCAGACAAAGATGGGATGTTGGAATTATCAGACCAAGATTTTAACACAACTGTGCTTAATATAACAAGGATTCTAATGGATAATATAAACAACATGCAAGAATAGATAACCAATGTAAACAAAGAAATAGAAATCCTAAGAAAAAACAGAAGGAAATGCTAGAGAACAAAAATATTATAACAGAAATGAACAATGTATGTTTTTAACTTCTTGGGATAAATAAAAAGGAACATGATCACTTGCTCTTAGTAAGAGCATGTTTCATTTTGAAAGTCAATTTTAGTATATTAAGAAAGCACCAAACTGTCTTCCAGAGTGTCTGTACCATTCTGTCTCCCACTAGCAATGAATAAGAGTTCCTGTTGTGCCACATCCTCCCAGAATTTCATGTTGCCAATGTTCCACATTTTGGCCATTTCAATAGTTATGTAATGGTATTTTATTATTGTTTTAAGTTTTATTTCCTTGGTAACATATGATTTGGATCATCCTTTCATATGATAATTTTACATCTGTATTATCTTCTTTGGTGAGGTGTCTGACAAGGTCTCTGGCCCACATTTTAATTGTGTTTTTTGTTCTATTACCATTAAGTTTTAAGAGTTCCTTGAATATTTTGAATAATAGATGTGTCTTCGCAAATATTTTGCTCCAGTCTGTGGCTTGTCTTATCATTCCCTGACATTGTCTTTTGCAGAGTAGAAGTTTTTAATTTTTTTAAAGATTTTATTTATTTATTTGTCAGAGAGAGAGAGAACTAGCAAGAGGAGGGGCAGGCAGAGAGAGAAACAGGCTCCCCAGTGAGGAGGGAGCCCAATGTGGGACTCTGTCAGGACCCCAGGATCATGTCCTGAGCCAAAGACAGACGATTAACCGACTGAGCCAGGCAGACATCCTAGAAGTGTTTTTTTTTTCTTTTTAAGATTTTATTTATTTATTTGACAGAGAGAGAGAGATCACAAGTAGGCAGAGAGATAGGCAGAGGGTGGGGGGAAGCAGGCTCCCCACTGAGCAGAGAGCCTGATGCAGGGATTGATCCCAGGACGCTGAGATCATGACCTGAGCCTAAGGAAGAGGCTTTAACCCACTGAGCCACCCAGGTGCCCCCAGAAGTTTTTAATTTTAATGAAGTCCAGCTTATCAATATTTCTTTTATGGATCATGTCTTTGATATTTTTATCTGAAGAACTACCATCATGCCCAAGTCATCTAAGTTTTTTCTTATGTTATCCTATGTTTTAAAGTTTTATATTTTACTTTTAATTTTATGACCAATTTTGAATTAATTTTTCAAAGAGTCCTAGAATTGGTCTGGACTAATTAATTAACATATGAATATCCAGGTGTTCCACCTCCATTTGTTGGAAAAACTGGTTTCCCCAATGAATTTATTTTGGTTCTTGGTCAAAATCAGTTGACTATATTTGTGTCAGTCTATTTCTGGGCTCAATATTTTGTTGAATTGATCTACTTGTCTGTTATTTTAGCAATGTCACACTGTCCTTCTTGCTGATGCTTTATAGTAAGTCTTGAAGTCAGGTAGTGTCAGCCCTACTACTTTGTTCTTTCTCAGTATTATGTTGACTGAGTCTTTTGCCTTTCCATGTAAGCTTTAGAGTAAGTTTGTTAATATCCATAAAATAATTGCTTGGATTTTGATTGTGATTGTACTGAATTAATAAATCAAGTTGGGAAGAACTAACATAGTGATAGTATTGAGTCCATTTCATGAACATGGAATATCTTACCATGTATTTAATAATGCTTTGACTTCATACTTCACAGTTTTATAATTTTCCTCCTGTAGACCTTGTGTATATTTTGTTAGATTTATACCTAAGTATTTCATTATAGGGGATAGTAATAAAAATGGCATTGTAGTTCTAATTTTTAATTTCACTTATTCATTGCCAATATGTAGGAAAATGATTGACTTTTGTATGTTAACCTTCTACTAGAATTGTTTTTTTTTTTTAAGATTTTATTTATTTATTTGGCAGAGAGTGATCACAAGTAAGCAGAGAGGTAGGCAGAGAGAGAGGAGAAAGCAGGCTCCTTGCTGAGCAGAGAGCCTGATGCAGGGCTCATATCCCAGGACCCTGAGATCATGACCTGAGCTGAAGACAGAGGCTTAACCCACTGAGCCACCCAGGTGCCCTATTAACTCTAGGGAGTTTTTTGTCAGTTATTTTGAGTTTTTTAAATAGATAGTCATGTAATCTGCAAACAAGGACAGTTTTATTTCTTCCTTCCCAATATATATACCTTTTCTTTTCTTTTCTTTTCTTTTCTTTTCTTTTCTTTTCTTTTCTTTTCTCTTCTTTTCTTTTCTTTTCTTTTCTTTTCTTTTCTTTTCTTTTCTTTTCTTTTCTTTTCTTTTCTTTTCTTTTCTTATTGTATTAGCTAGAACACCAACACACTGTTGAAAAGGAGTGGTGAGATAAGACACTCTTAACTGATCTTAGTGGAAAAGCTTTAAGGTTCTTACCATTACATATGATGTTAGCTGGAGGGGTTATTTACTTATTTACTTACTTACTTATTTATTCATACATATTCCTTATAAAGTTGAGAAAGTTCCCTTATATTCCCAGTTTATTGAGAATTTTTACCATGAATGGGTATTGGATTTTTGTCACATGCTTTTTCTACATCTATTGATGTGATAGTGTGCTTTTTTTTGTTGAGTATGTTGATGTGATGAATTACATTAATTGATCTTTGAATGTTGACCAGCCTTCCATACCTAGGATAAATCCTACTTCATCACCATGTACAATTATTTTTAAACATTGTTAGGTCCAATTTACTAATACTTTCTGAGGACTTTTGCATGAATGTTTATGAGAAATCTTGATCTGTAGTCTTTTTATAATATCTTTGTCTGGTTTTGATATTAAGCTAACACTAGCCTCATAGAATGAGTTCGGAGGTATTTCCTCTGCTTCTACACTATGAAAGAGATTGTGGAGAATTGGTATAATTTCTTCCTTAAATGTTTGGTAGAACATTTGATGAAACCCATCTGAGCCCGTTCCTTTCTTTTAGAAGGTTATTATTTATTGATTCAATTTCTCTAATGGCTACTGACCTAATATTGTTGATTTCTTCTTGTGCAAATTACATCTTTCAAGGAATTGGTACTTTTCGTCTAAGTTATCAAATTTGTGGAGATAGAACTATTCATAGTATTCCTCTATTATACTTTTAATGTCCACAAAGTTCATAGTTATCTTCCCTCTTTTATTTCTGATGTTAGTAATATGTGTCCTGGCTCCCATCTCCCTTTTTTCTTAGCTGGATAGTGTTTTATCAACTTTATTGATCTTTACAAAGAACCTGCCTCTGGTTTCATTGATTTTCTCTATTGATTTTCTGTTTTTAGTTTCATCAATTTCTACTCTAATTCTTGTTCTTTCTTTTCTTTTTATTTTGGATTCAATTTGCTCTTCTTTTTCTAGTTATCTAAGATGGAAACTTACATTATTGATGTTAGAACTTTTCTTTTTTTCTAGTAAATGCACTCAATGCTATAAAACTTCCTCTAACCACTGACTTGACTGTATCCCACAAACTTTGGTAAGTTTTCATTTTTATTTTGTTCAAAATACTTTCAAATTTCCTTTGGGATATCTTCTTTGATCCATGTGTCATTTAGAAGTATGTTGTTTAATCCTTGTGTATTTCGGGATTTTCCTGTTACCATTCTGTTATTTCTAGTTTAATTGCATTTGGTCTGAGGGCATACATATTTGATTTCTTTCTTTCTTTTCTTTCCTTTCTTTCCTTTCTTTCCTTTCCTTCCTTTCTTTTTATTTTCTTTTCTCTTTTCTTTCTGGGTTGTCAAGGTGTTTTTTTATGTTCCAGAATGTGATATAGTTTCCTGAATTCTACATGAGCTTGAGAAGACGGTGTATTCTGTTACTTTCGGAGGAAATTGTCTATAGGTGTCAATTATCAGTTGATTGCTGGTGTTGTTCGATTCAACTATGTCCTTACAGATTTCTTGCCTATTGGATCTTCCACCATATCCTTAAATTGAAAATAATATAGCACTCTTCCTTCAAGAGAGGCTATTGAAAAATACCAAGGGAAATTCAAGAAAAAAATATTTTGGAGCACCAAAATGATGTAGTTTCCCAATATTCTAGCATAATAGAAAGGCAGATCTTTGTTTATTTCTTTATTCCTATGTTGTCTATATTAAGAGAGATGTACATGTCACAGAAAAAAAAATATATTGTAGGCCAAGTGATAAGACATTCTTATGAAATGGTTTTCACAAATAGACCACAGCTGAAGATTTCAATGAGAATAGCTTTTCTCTCTTTTCTTTTTCATCTCTATCACCTAAAAGAAGCTATTTCACCTTGTTTTCAAAGGAAAATAAGGGATGTCAAAGGAGCTAAGACAGAGAATTTTTTAAAAAATTAAGTTTACCTCTTAGAAAAAAATGAACTAAATTATATGCTTCTGAAGCAATAGGTGAATGACGTGCCTCCTTTATTTTTGTCAGAATGAAAATAATTCTATTTTAATGATATATAATTGTTGTAGCAAAGTAGTTACTTTTTTTCCCATCTGTTCATAGAATGCTTAAGTAGGCATTGGGCAAAGTTGCCTGAATAAAATTATTTTCCAAATGAATGCAGCCAATTACATACATAAAAAAATGATATTAAGTTATTCAATAACAACAACAATAGTAATACTCTAGCTTAACAGTAAACAGACTAAAATCAAATGTCTATGGCAAAAGCCTTCTATTAGTTTCCCAGTTGGTGAAAAGAAAATTTGGGGATATTAAACTAGAAAAAGAAACTAGGGAATTCCTTTTTGTTTCTTTGTGTGCATGTGCATTTTTAATTCTTTGAAACAGAATTCAAAAGGCATATTATCTTTTCAAATATATAGCAACTTTTATTGCTAAAATTAAAGACTTAATATTCCAACTTACACAGGTATAATTCCACTATAAGATCCTTTTGTAATCCACATACAGATTGCCTCCATTTATCTCAAGAAATTTTTCCAAATGCCTACTGTATAATCTGAGTACTGCATTAGCTCTGGTGTGATCATATTATCATAGCACATTACTGTGGCTTCATAAGGCAAACATGAGAGGAAGAGAGGGAAGGGGGAAAGGGATGGTCTTAACAATATGACAAGTAGTATATTTGTGGTATGAATAAAGTGTTGGAGGAGCATAGGAGAAAGTTGCTAGTTCTGTCTGTGAAGGTTTGTAGAGGCCCAAATAAATCAAGTGACACCTGGGGTGTGGCATTTGAAAAAGGAATTTTTATAAGTGGAGTGAAAAGTAAGGACATTTAGGATTTATGGAAGATATATTCATTTTGTAGGTAAAGAAAAACATAAATATTAAAGAACTGGAAAGGCAAATTATAAAGAAATAATGACATTGCAAAGATTCAGTAAAGCATAAAGAGTGTGTAACAAGGACTGGCAACAGGAGATGTCTACAGCAGGGTAGGGAATAAGGAAGTACAATGTACAGAGACTTAAAAATGAATCATTTATAAAATAATTGCTGCACAATTGCTGAAGTTACTGTTGAGTTTCAAAATGTAGTAACCTTGAAACTAGCACGTAAATACATTACTTACACCTTAATAAACTTTGTGTGCTACCTGGAAGAATACCTGTACTCATTCAAGAATAAATTCACAGCAGTTCAAAATCATTCAGTATTGCTTTGGGCACAGTTTGTGTCTCTGGCTCCTGTGGTACTTCATAGTACTGTGTTTAAATAATAGATTAGAAATAAACAATGTTCGCACAGTGATTGCAAAGAAAAAGGAACAAAATCTGTGTTCATTTTTATTCTGATTCCATTTGGAGTTTTTATTTGTGTTTAAAATTTAAAGCAGTGAGTGGAAACCATGAGTGCAATGCTTTGCTTTGCTGAGGATATTTGAACAATTTCTTTAAAATTTAAATTTCTTCTCTTCATGTGTTTCTTAAGACTAAGAAAAGAAAGCACTGCATTAGTGTTACAATTTGCTATTCATCTAAAATATTTCTTTTACAGACATTCCAGACAGTTTTAATAAAATTCACTTATGAATGACGGTGAAGTTGTTATTGATGAACATGATTGATCATTGTAAGTCCATGTCTTTCCATTTAACAATAAATTAATTGAATGTAAGTCAAGTAAAACAGTACTCTTTTCTCTTTTTTTGTATTATACTTTTTCCTTATTTCAAAAAAAAAATTTACTGGATTGTTTTTCAATGGCAGGAATATAAAACTAAAGTACAGCAAAAGAAAATTTATTTTTGCTGGCAAAAAAATGCCGGCATTTATTTTCTAGCCATTATTTTGAGCTCATTTCATAATTATTACTGAATATAAATTTGCCACAACTGGAAGAGATAAAAATTGATCCACTCTACTTGTCCAGTATGTTAAGTATACTTGATGGGGATCGACAAAAATTTTCTGTGAAGAGCCAGATAGTAAATATTTTAAGCTTTGTAGGCCATACTGTCTCTGAGACAGTTACCAAATTCTGAAGTTGTATTATGATATCAGTCATAGACAATACATAAGTAAATGTATTTGGCTACTTTCCAATAAAATTTGATTTGCAAAAACAGATAGCAGACTGAATTTGGCACTCTGGTCACAGTTTATTGAAATTTGGTCTATTCAGAATATGAACAACAGGCATGCACTAATAAGGGAACATTTTATATATGATTTTCCTAAAGTAGTTTAATTACTAAAATGGGAGGGTGGGAAGTCATTAAATAATTTAGTACTTTTTACAGAAAGATAATAAACTTTCTTTTGTCAGAATGGGGAAGTTAGGCTGACCAAATTCTCTTTGTAAATATCTATTTCTCAATTTATCTTTTAATCCTAATGATATAAAACATATATTAGGGAATTTACCTATATTCGAAGATACAAAAATGCCGCATTATATATACCTTAGTCTCTTAAATGAAATATTTGATTGGTCAAAATCAATTTACTACAGTATTTCCAAAGCTGAATTTATATTTCTAAATTTATCTATTTAAATGTACTCTGTATTTGCACATAGAAAAGTATAAAGAAGATTGAAATTAATAAAGAATTTTTATGACAATCAATAATTTAAAAACACTTATTGATGGCCATGAAAATGTTAGGTACATGTTAGAAAGTTAAGAAAAAAAATGGGCAAGAATTCTAAAATTGACAATGACATTTGCTCTATTTGTCATTGACAATGACATTTCCCCTTTTCCTTGCTTCGGAAAGATCATATTCACCATGAAATTTGTAGTCATTTGGAAGACTGCTGGATTTCAAGTACAAAAATGTTCTTTTATAATTATCATCTTACTTCTTAGCAATATAACCATGAAATCTCCTTTTCTTGCTTGATGCTTACTCTCTGTATTTCTGGATGACCAAAGTAAAATCACCTTTGGGGGAGTTTTTCAATGGCACTAGTTCTAAAACTTAAAGTATCACTAACAGTGTAATTTGTATTGGCATTCTTAGACCCCATACCCATATTTTCTGTTATAATGTTTGGAGCAGATATCAGAAATTTTATTTTCTTTTTATTTAGTCAGTGCAGTGCTCCATGGATCAAATCTAAAAAATACTTCACATGTGAAAGGCACTGTAAAGATGCAATATGCAAGGCAAAGTAAGTGGAAGAATGATTTTCAAATGTGGGTAGTTTTTGCTTGTTTTTTTTTCCCAAGAAAATTGAAAAAGCAGTTACATAAGAAAGGAATTATTTGTGGGGCGTCTGGGTGGCTCAGTGGGTTAAAGCCTCTGCCTTCGGCTAAGGTCATGATCTCAGGGTCCTGGGATCGAGCCTCACATCGAGCCCCGCATCGGGCCCTCTGCTCAGCAGGGAGCCTGCTTCCCCCTCTCTCTGTGCCTGCCTTTCTGCCTACTTGCAATCTGTCTGTCAAATAAATAAAAATAAAATCTTAAAAAAAAAAAAAAGAAAGGAATTATTTTTGTTTGCTTTTATTTTTCTAATTAATTTAGGAACAATAAAAGAAATGTCATCTGGATTTTATACACATATTATTAATACATACACTAATCTTCTTTATTTGGGTACAAAATTTCTGAATTTCCTATGTTGAAATTTGAGATAACTACTTCAAAACTTAGTATTTATTAAGCAATGTATGTTAATTTGTCTTAGTTTTTTTCCCTTACCTTATTCTTTAAAGAGTCTTACATATTTAGGAGGAGTAGACTTGTTTGACTTTACCATGGAATGTCAGAAGTGAATTCTGTTTTATATTGTTGCAGCCTAGGATCATAAAATAGAATAGGTTGTCCTTCTCCAGGAAGATTCGCCTTTTCACTTTACCACTTAAGTTCACAGCAAAGATTAGAGAGAAAAAAATCTAACACCTTTTGCTATTTACTTCATTTATAAATATCATACAGGAAAAATAAAAGAATATTAATGAATAGAAGGGATATTTGATCATTTCTCATCTCACACCAAATAAAGTTTATTACTCTGATTTCATACCACAGACTTATAGAATTGTATCATCTCATTGGTCTTCTTGATTGAGAATAAATGCTTCATTAAATTTAAATATAGCAACCTAATAACAATAGTAAAACCAGAGAGAATAATGTCTGACATTAACAGGATCACACACATCACTCTTTGGAACATACTCAATTTCTAGATAAAATGCAGAGTTAAATGTTCACAACTGCATAATAAATGCAAAGAATTATGGTATGGCATAAGGATATAATAAACTTAAACTTAGCTTGAGAACAATTTTCAGTGTAAAGAGATCTTGTTGATTGTTTTTGAAATAGGAACTGCAGAAGAAAGAACAAATAATTACAATCCCTCGGTTGGTTACTGGCTGTGACAACTAGGCGAATAATGATGATCCTCACCGAGATGAGTGATAATGGAAGAAGGAGAGTGTGCACTTTTTGAAGGGAGTGCAGGCAAACTTCAGGTTTTTCACACATGGAGGACAGGGCGCATTGGAGGACTCCAAATGGAGATGCCAAGTAGGAAGTTGGCTATATGTATCAGGAGTTCAGAAAAGTCTGGGCTGGAAATGACCCCCAAAACTACTTCCCTGGCCTCAGACAAAAAGAGTCAATACCTACTGGACATCTTCACTAGGATGGCTCAAAATTGCTAATAATATAGTAAATTCAATATCTAACCCAAGATATGCCTAAATCGAATTTTCACCAATTATTCTCTATTTCATTATAAATGGCATTTCTAATTATCTAGTTCTATAAACCAGAGACTTAAGAAATTCATTCCTGAAAACCATCTCTTATATTTCCAGAAACCCAAGGGTCATCCTACACATTCACCATTCCTATTATCAGGAATTACATGGGAAACTTCACAGAGCTGTGCAAGGGAAATAAGTACAGAGGGTGAAAAAAAAAAAAAAGGATTTTCTGGAATCCAGAGAGAAGTATTAATGTGCCCCTACAGAAATAAATGAGTTCCAATTCTATTTCTATTTTTTTTTTTTTTAATCCTGTTCAAAAGTCATGTTCCAAGGAGAAAACATATGACTGGCTTAACTTGGATTACATACACATTCTCTGGCAAGGGGAAGGCAGAACAACTTGATCAACAACACTACCAGCACATTCAGAGGAGGAGACATAATCCTCCAAAAGTAAATTAAAGGGCTTTTACCAAAGACTGCAATTTATGAAAGATGGCCAAAATTGGAAAAGTCCTTTATTCTGCCTCAGAATTTTTATTCTGCTGCCACCCATACCTGCAATACTTTATCTTCCTTTTGGTAATTTAACACTTGCTTCTTATTCTGATTCTGATTTCAGCTCAAATATATGTCCTCAAAGAAATCCTTCCCATTTCAGATCTAGCTGCCATACACTGAGTGGAATGTATTTTTCCTAAATAACAAATGATCACAAATTATATTTAATAATTTATTTGTACGATTATTTGATTAAGGTTAATGAGCATATCACTTTTGCACAGATTGGTGAAAGAATAAACAAATGAATCAGTGGGATAAAACAGACACCCCAGATATAGACTGGCACAAATATAGTCAACTGATTTTGACAAAGGAGCAAAAGCAATACAATGAAACAAAGATCATCTTTTCAATAAATGGTACTAGAACAACTGGGCATCCATAAAAAATGAATTCCCAGTGCATCATTGACCTAGTGTAAAATGCAGAACTATAAAAATAGAAGATAACAGGAAAAAGACTTTGAGTATGGTGATGACTTTTTAGGTATAACACCAACAACCATCCATGAAAGAAATAATTGGTAAGTTTGACTTCATTAAAATAAAAAAAACTTCTGTAAAAGATAATGTCAAGGGAATAAGATGAGTCACATCTGGAAGAAGAAACTTACAAAAGACATATCTGCTTCCCAAACTATACAAGAAACTCTTAAAACTCATCTGTAAGAACTTGAACAACCTCACTAAAAACACAGACCAAAGACCTCAACAGACGCCTCACCAAAGAAGATACGGGGATGACAAGTTCACATATAAAGATATGCTTCACACCATATGTTATCAGAGAAATACAAAATAAAACAAAAATGAGCTATGACCACTCACCTGTTAGAATTGCCAAAATTTAGAACCCTAGAAGATCAAATGCTGGCCAGACATGGATCAAGAAGAACTCATTCATTGCTGGTGAGAATGTAAAATGGTATAGCAACATTGAAAGACAGTTTGGAGGTTTTTTACACAATTAAATATACTCTGATCATATGATCCAGCAAGAATGCTCTTTGGTATTTACTCAAAGGAGTTGAAAATATGTCCACACAAAGACCTGTACACAAATGTGTATAGCATTTACTCACAATTTCCAAAACTTATAAGCAACCAAGATGTCCTTCAGTAAGTGAATGGAAAAGAAACTCTGATATATCCAGACAATGAAACATTTTTCAGGGTTAAAAAGAAATGGACTGTCAGGTGGTGAAAAGATGGAAAAACTTTAAAACACATCTTTCTAAGCGAAGGAAGCCAATCTGAAAAGGCTACATACTGTACGATTCCAACTCTAGAAAAGACAAAACTATGGAAAGGTAAAAAACATCAGTGGTTTTCAGGAGGTTAGAGGGGAGGGAAGGATGAACAGTCAAAGCATGGAGTATTTTTAGGGCAGTGAAAATATTCAATACGATGCTATAATGACAGATATAGGTCATCATAAATTTTTCCAAACAGAATGTATAAAACCAAGAGTGAACTCTAACGTAATTTATGGATAATGTAATAATGATGTGATGGCTAACAGATACGGTCTCATTAGTTGTAATAAATGTACCCCTGGATGGAGAATGTTGATGACAAGGGAGGCTCTGCCAGTCTAGGGAAAGGGATTATATGAGAAATCTCTGCATCTTCCCCTCAATGTTGAACTAAATCTAAAATTGCTCTAAAGCATAAAGTCTGTTTTTAAAAAGTAAGCATCATATGGGAACATTTCATGGATAAACAATGGAACCCAATGGAACATAGGAACCCAATGGGACACCCAGGCCAGTAGGGGGACACCAGGATTCCAGTAAATACCATGGAGCCTCGGGGAGTGTATTTTAAGGAAGAAGCAGCCATGCCAAATGAGAGAGATGAAACATAAACTAAAATTGATTTAAAAACAACAACAACACCGGATTTAGCAGAAAACTTACTAACCATCTTTGGAGTAATTTTCAGACAATTAATAGGGGAGGGGAGAACTGAGAAACAGAAATTGTTCATAGCATGGCTTGGAAAAGTTCATAACATAAAGGGCAGAAGCTGGACAGAAATAGGAATCCCAAGGCTTTTGTTTGTATTTTGTATATCCTTCACAGTTGTATTGTTGCTGCAGTGTTTGAGAAGAAACAAACCTGGGTAAGTTTAAGTATCCATCTGAAAATATTACATTTGAAGGAACATTTGAACACATGGGTGAAAAAAGAGTAAGCTGACTGGAGGAGAGTAGAAAGGGGGGAAATCCAGGTCATTACCTTCAGATAAGAAGCGACTTCTCCCATTTTAAGAAAGGAGGGTAGGAAATAGCTGTAGGTGTAAATAAGACTAGACGGTTAGAACTAGAACTTTGAGGGAGGTTTGACTGATTTGGCCTAGAAGGACAAGATCATTTGGCCATTAGTGTAATCTAGGCAAAAAGAGGATGAAGAGCTTGGAGGGCACCACTAGCAATAGAAAGAAATAAAAAAGATGGGAGAAAAAGCCCAGAAATTTAGCCCAGAAGCATTGGCTTCTACCTTCCTGGTTCTTAAAGTATACTCGCATTTTTCCCTCTTTAAGAAAAGAACAGAAAATTACAAACCCCAAAAGAAGTACAAGGCCTTGGGAGGCCTCTGACGCTGAAGCCTAAATTTCTTAAGCTTCATGGGTAAATCTGCTTCTTGTCACAAGACTTACGGATGAATTTGGCATGGAGGAGTGAAAGAGTTTGCATTTTTTAAGAAGTCTGCCTTAGCTGTGCTGTAGAGAATGGATTAGAATGGAGTTCTAGAGGTTGGGAAGGAAAGGAAAAGAAAGCAAAAGAAATGAGATTAAATACACACACCAAAAAAATATCTACCTTTCTTCCTACAAAATAAGCCCAATTAGCAACATAGTGAATTCTTTACTTGCTAAAGGCAAATTAACATTTTTAATTTTCTTTCCAAAATATAATAAATAATAGTCCTGCCTTATTTGAAGTAATCAAGATATTGAATATAAATGTCTTATTATATTCCTTTGGCTAGAGTCTTTTTGCAAACAGAACATGTTTAGCAAAGTTCCTTGAGAAAACTTCAAACTGATGTAGAATAAATATGTATGATGTCAAAATTTTCTCTTAGTAATATTCAACGGGAACAAAATTGCTTAAGAGTGGTGTGAAATTGTTGTTTTTTATTTTTAAGTTGGAAATGTTGTAACAATTTTAGATTCACCTTCAGTTATAAGAAATAATACAGAGAGATCCCTCATAGTCTTTGCTTAATTTCACCCAGAGGAATTATTTTGCAATACAATAGGGTAATATCACAACAGGATACTAATATTGATATAATACTCTATCTTATTTGGACTTGTTCTGTTTTACCTGTAGCCATTTTGGTGTGTGTCTATGTGTGCTTTTTTAAGTTCTATATTATTTTACCACATGTGTAAGGTTTTTGTATCAGCACCACAGTCAAGATACTGAATAATTTTAACACCACATACATGAGGTATTCTTAAAGTGAAACAAATATTGATGTAGATATCACTTATAATTCTTGCAGTATTTTAAAAACTTGCATACTCCAATTGGATAAAAATCTCTTTGTATAGGATATCATTACCTATTTATGAATCTAATCATAGTTCTTTCCCAACATATCCTACCAGAGATAATATGCATGTTCTTTCCCTTTAGTGTTTAGTGTTTTATTCAAGATGACAGAATGAGACTCAATTTTCCCATCTCTTAACTCTGCCTCTGGAGAATCTGTCTACTTTAACTGGAGTTCCCTTTGTGTCACTCTATTACAGAGAGTTCAATGAATCACACAGAAATACTATTAGTTTTCATTTGTAGTGTGCCTACTAGTTCTGGAGCTCAGTTAAAACTGGAAAAATCACTCTTATAATATTACAGTGCATTTAATTACTGTCTTGCCAGTATAGGGTTGTTTTTTTTAATACTAGAGTTAATCATAGTTTTATTGTTTATGAAAAGTTCATTATGGAAGGGTGTTTAATGGTTATCTGCTAGCATTTTTAAATGGCATAGTGGTAATCAGCCCTCAAAGGACTGTGTCTACCTAAGGTTAGCTAAAAAACACAGCAGCCTAATTAGCATCCCAACTCACCACCCAGCCATCTGTTATCTCTAGGCAAAGCAGAAGACAATCTAAATGTCTAGGAAATAAGGGCTTTGAGTGAAAAGTCTAGATCTTTACTTTTTATTTTTTTTCCCATTATCCTCATAGTATTTGTATAATCTTTGTATGGCAGTATAGTATGCTGCTGATGAAAATTTTTCTTTGTTTATATCCTTCTATTTTTGACAAGTTCATATAAGGAAAGGTATCAGAGAGAGCGGAGCCAGGGAATCATAACACACACACATCACTTCAGTCTATTTTTAAAGATCAAAAATAGGATGCAAAGTAGGTGGACAAACAGAATTTCACTCCCCAGAGCTACCATCTGACACCTTGTACTGACATACACTCATTATAGAAATGACACATTTTTCAAATAGGTGACATAGTTTGTTACAAGATTTGAAAATTACACAGCTCTTATCTTACCAGGAACCACTATATATATTTTTCACACACAGTTCAGTTTACATCAAAACAATCTTTTTTGATATAAAACAAGTGAATGGTATTGCGATGCCCTGGCCTTTTGTGGGAAAAAAAATTCTTTTTAAACCCAGTATTACTCCTCTTTTTGTCCTGCAGGGTTTCCCTGATATCAAAGACAAACCTACAACTTCATTATAGCTATGCTAATGAAGCATTGGAAACATAAGTGAGGAAGCAGTACATTAAATAGTTTATAATGACAAAAAGGTACTACAACTTGTGCTCGCTTCGGCAGCACATATACAGAGATTGAAATGATACAGAGATTAGCATGGCCCCCGCACAAGGATGACATGCAAATTTGTGAAGCTTTCCATATTGTTGCCAAACTGTGCAAAGAGCCAAGATGCCCTTCAACGGACAAATGGCTAAAGAAGATATGGTTCATATATACAATGGAATATTATGCCTCCATCAGAAAGGATGAATATCCAACTTTTTTATCAACATGGATGGGACTGGAAGAGATTATGCAGAGTAAAATAAGTCAAGCAGAGGCAGTTATCATATGGTCTCACTTACTTGGGAAAACCATGGAGGACATTGGAAGAAGGAAGGGAGGGGTGAATTGTGGGAAATCGGAGGGGGAGATGAACCATGAGAGACTGTGGACTCTGAGCAACAAATTGAGGGTTTTGGAAGGAGGGGTGTGGGGGGATCGGTGAGCCTGGTGGTGGGTATTGAGAAGGGCATGTATTGCATGGAGCACTGGGTGTGGTACATGAATAATGAATCTTGGAACACTGAAAACATAAATTAATTGAAAACAAACAAACAAACAAAAAGTAATGCAACTTAAACCCCTCTCAATCTTTCTATTTTCCTGTTGTACCAAGGCAGCTACTTTGAACATCAGAACCATTTATAAACATTCTATGCTACATCTCAAGAAAGTACTATGATTTGATCTAGAAAAGAAGGTCGTTTCAATTATAATTCTTTTTAGGTACACCAGAAATATACATCAATCAGTTAATAGTTAAAATATTTTAGATAATGTAAATAATCTGTTGTTCAAGAAATTATATTCAAATACCTCTAGAAATCTTATGCTACTATATAGTCATTGTTACGTAACTTGGAAGTGACCTTGTTCTTCTGGATTGTATTGCAATGATGTATGATAATAGATTAAAAGATAAGACTATGAGAAAATAAAATATGATATCTTTATTACAAATTTTAATACTGAACTGATAAAATACTATTGTTTTAGCTTACCACCTACTCTCATATTTTACTGTTCTGGGGTAGTATTCTGCATCAGACCTAGCATAATTATAAGCACTGAAATATACTTTCTCTTGCTGGCTTACTTATTCACTCAACAATAGATTATTGAGTACTATTTTATGTTAAGAAACATCTTATAGACTAGAAGTATATAATTAATCAAACTTCTTAGTCCTATAGTGTATATGAGAGAGATTCATCAAATAATGACATAATGGAAGGAAAAACACAAAACAAAACAAATAAATCTATGTGGCTATGTAATGGAATCTGACCTAGCTTGGGGAGAGGCTGAAATTAGACACATGAGAAAGCAACTCTTGACGTGAAGTCTGAAGGATAAGAAGAAATTGATTGAGCAAAGAAAAAGGGAGGAAAGGTGCCTGGGAGTATAAAACTCACATGTAAATACTCTGTGTTATGAGAAAGTATAACATGTTTAAGAAACTAAAAAAAAAGACCAGGAAAAGGAAAAGTAAGTTATATAACATGAAGCTAAAAGGTAGTCAAAGGGAAGTTCATGTCATGCATTTGTCTTAGTCCTAAAAACATCGGTAAGCCACTAAGTGGTTTTATGCCACAAAGTAATATAGTCCGGTGTGTGTTGAAAACAACTCTGTGGCTGTGGAGGGGATCTACAGTGATGGAAATGAACATGGTTTAGAGGCTACTGTGCTAGTCTGTACAGAGATTATAGTCATTTGGAATGAGTTGGGAGCAGTGGATAATGAACCAAGTGGATGGAGTTAAGAAATTGTTGGACAGAAAAAAAAAAGTTATTCAACAGAACTTAATAAATTGCCACCTGCTTGGTGATTTTTTCAGTTATATAACCCTATAGAGACTTTATTTCTTTATATGTAAAGTCACAAGTATTAATAATTCATTTAAATATGATGGCTTGACAGGAACAATCAGTGAAATATGATAGATGATTTTATGGATTTATCTCCATTCCTTCCAAACCCATTGTGTTAGTCATCAGTGCCCTTCCCCATCCCATAATAATTAAGCATGGATGCATGATTTATATCAACTACAAGACTAGAGAAGAAGGTCATGGAAATCTTTGATGATATAACAGGGAAGAAAGGCGAAACAGGTCCCATGCAACCATGCAAGTCCAAAACTTAAATTTTGTTTGATCTTTTTTTTTTTTTTTTTTAGAAAATCTTTTTTTCCACGAAGGCACTCTGTTTACTCAGCCATCAGCCATCTGGGGACTGAGTACATTGCAGTCAGAAAGAACACTTTCCCTCAATTCGGTATATGCCTCATGTAAGCAAGCAAGTCTTCACTCATCTACTTAATCAGATTAGAATCTTTCAAAAGATCACTTAATGCCTTGCGTGCCCATTAAGATCCTTTTGATGAAAACTCATTTGATGTTATGGTTCCATAACAATCTTTTTCAGTTCCCTGCTCTGCCCTCCAGGACCACAGGGGCAGCTGCAGCATATCTCTGTGCTCCCCCCATGGCTCTGCCACTTCAGCTCTCTTCCAGGGACCTGCCCTCTGAAACTGAGACTGAGCAACCTTGCTCCTGGGCCTGTGGTGGGAGTGATGATTTCCGAATCACCTTCAGGGTCACTTATCCCTGTTCTTGTTAGCAGCCTTCCTTCATTCTGTCCCATTTTCTCTGTTTGCTTTACTTCTAGTGAGCAGTGTTTCTGTTGGTATAATTCCAACTCCACTCCAGGCTTCTACTGACAGAAGTGATTACATTCCCAGTTTACACTTATACTAATTTCTCCACAAAATGGTTGTTCAACCACACCCTTAGTGTCCTCCTCAGAATAAGCCTTCTCATTTTATGCAATATGGACAGGCTGAGAAATGTCCAAATCTTCAAGTTCCGGTTCTTGTTGCTTAACAATTCCTTCAATTTATCTTTCTCCTCTTGTATTTTACTATAAGTGGTAACGAGCTGGTCCCTCAACATTTGGCTTAGAAATATCTTCTGCTAAATATCCAATTTCATTGCTTGCAAATTTTACCTTCCACACTATACTAGAATACAATTCCACCCAGTTTGTTGCAACTTTATACCAAGGATCCCCTTTCCTCCACTTTGCAATAACCCATTCCTCATATCCATCTGAGACTTCAACAGAATGGCTTTTAACGCCTATATTCATGACAATATTCTCTTCACAACAATGTTTCTATTCTCTACAATGACAGAGGCTTCCTCTGTAGCTCTCCTTTTCTCTTCCAGAGTCCTCAACAGAACTGCCTTTATTGTTTATAATTCTATGAACAGTCCCTTCAAGGCCATCTTGGCTTTTTCTAGCACCTACCTCTAAACTCTTCTGTTCTCTACCCAGCGCTAAGTCACTTCCACTTCTTGTAGGTATCTATTATAGCAGTATTCCACTTTACAGTGCCAAAATCTGGATTAGTCTGCTTGGGTTGCCATAACAATATACCATAAATTAGATGATTTAAACAACAGAAATTTGTTTTCTCACGGCTCTAGAAGATGCAAGTCCATCATCAAAGACGCTGGCTGATTTGGTTGCCTGGGAGAGCTCTCTTCCATGCTTGTAGATGGCTGCATTCTTCCTGTGCCCTCACATGGCCTCTTCTTAGTCATACAACAGGAAACAGAGAGTGTGCATAGCTCTCTGGTATCTCTTTTCGTAAAGATACTGATCCTACCTGATTAGGCCCCCACATTTATGATTTCACTTAATCTTAATTTCTTCCTTAGAGTCTCTACTCCAAACACAGCCTCACTAGGATTAGAACTTCAACACTAAATTTTGGGAAAAATCCAAACATTCAGTCCATAACACCTGGGTTGTGTCTATCTTTTGACTATCACAAATAATATTGTGATCATGGGATACAAATACCTGGTTCAGTCCCTGCTTTCATTTCTTTTGGGTATGTATAAAACTTCTGGATCATATGACAACATTCATTAATTCTTTTCAACAAATATTTAAGTATTTACTATTCTACAGGCCTTGTGCTGTGTACTGATAACAAGTGACTGCTTTTAAAATTGATCTCAGACTCCTCTAAGCTTATAAGGTCAAGGCTATCCCCTAAGGCAAGAGTACCATATATTTCAATTTCCCCAGTAGAAACTGCCCAAGTTTAAAGAAACAACACATTTACTCTCTGTATTGCTCCTCTTTGGGTGATAGGCATCATGGTCATATTACATAAAGCCGATTCCTAAAACTCAGGTCCTAAAAATGATTCTATCTAATACATATGCTCATAATTCTTTTTATTCAAATAAATATTCCACCACCAGAGTGGTATTCCATTATTTTAAATGACTATTCTATTTTTATCCTCTTTAGTATTTCAGGAATTTTTTTCCCTATTAATTAAAGATCATTAATGCTAAAACTTAAAGTGAGCAGGAAGTTATAAGCTACAAATCTGAGGAAGCAGAGAAAGTCAAAAGCAAGAAAAGAGACAATGATGCCCATGTGATTAAGAAAACTGCAGCTTGAGCATTCCCTCTCATCTGTCACTTCCTTTATCTTTTGTTTTACTTTACTGTGATAAGACTTAACAAGAAAGAATCGGAAACATGACTTTGGAAATTTAACATCATCTTTTCACACTATCAGTGATGAAAAAGAAATGAGAACTTCACTTTACTCCTACAACAAAATAAATTACAAATGAAGAAACAAAATTTTTAAAAAAAGACCAAAAAATGAAAGAAGTAAAATCAAAGGTGCAATTTTGGTGGGGAAATAACCCCTCTAATCTTAGAATCAGTTGAAGAAATATTGCTAAAGAATGAAGATATGTGGCAACATAAAATTAGTTAAGAAGGAACAGAATAATATTCATTCATGATACCAGAAGTTATTGGACTCTGTTCTACACCAAGACATCTCTTAGAGGTGAGAAAAACAAAGATAGATTTGACACAGCCCTGTGTCATAGCATAAACTAGAGTAACAAACATGGAAACAACCATGTCTGATGTCATGTGATGAGGAAAACAGAGAGTTAATATATCTACATCTATATTTCAGAAATGCTTCTCCTTGTAGTTTCAAAGAAATACATTGTTAAGAATCATGTTTAACACCAAATTTTATAGCTCATTCAAACTGCTACTTTTCAAACAGAAAGGAAATTCCCAGTTCTTTAAATACATTAACTCTACTTGACCACCATTTACAGATTAGGTTCCTGGTTCATCCTTCTACACATATCTTAGGTTTCAACTACTAAATATCTCTTTATTGTAAGATTTCTCTTGTGACTTGAGTACATTTAATAAATCATTTTGTTTCTTTTCACTCTTTATCTTTTTAATGGAAGCCATCCCAACATTTGATTTGTATTTTATCTTTTTAAATAATTATTTATAACATTCTATAGAAACAAGAAAGGGTTGATGAACATTTTCAAGACTCCTTTTATTATTAAGCTACATTTTTGGTCTTATATTGACTCGGTGATTTTGTTGCTATTAATGCTCTTTTTGTTTCCATTTTTCCTTGTTATTGGAAGCAATATAATATAATGAGGAGAACTTTGTCAGCACATAAAGAGACCATACTTGAATTTTCACTTTATAATTTTTTCACTATTTGTTAATAAATTTAATTACTTTTTCTTATACTAAAGATTAATAAAACAATATGGGTAACAATATAGTTATATTATGTGCTCAAAGGAATGACGCTATGTACATTCAAATAGGTATAAATAATATTACTATTATTTACCATTATGTGCTCTCTTTTTAATAAATGCAATACATATCTCTGCTCTTCATGATGTGCTCTCCATGATTTATCTTGCAATTCCTCCAAGTAATGTCTATAGTTGGCACAATATTATAACGTGTTTGTGTATACTGCATATCGTCCGTGAGGGAAAATTTTTTGGCAATGCTATTTTCCAAACAATTCCCTCTCATGTAATCTGTTTCATATTATAATGCCCTAGACATATTAACCTGTATTTGTGCAAGTTAATCTAATTTTGTTCAGTTTGTCCATATTTTTAGATTCCCAGAAACCTTAGCAAGAACTCCCAATGAAATAGAATTGGCAGCATTTCTAAATGGGTAATAAAAGTTCAAAAAATTAACACTCATCAAACTAAAAGACTTAAACTACAATACTTTCAAATAGAGTATAGATACATCTACTAATCCACTTAGCTTGTCTCCTTTGATACTTTTAGTCCCAAATAATTTGATATATTCAAAACTATATTAAATATTTATAAATATTAAGAAAACTTCTTCACTATGGGTTAGGTATTATTTTGTCTTGGAATGTTTTTCATATAAGAACATAATTTCATATGTTCATATAAGAACATAACAAAAACAAAACATTTATATTTATGTTTGTTTTTGTTTTTAAGTATGGAATCTAACATAGGGCTTAAATTCATGACCTTGAGTTCAAGACCTGACCTGAGATCAAAAGTCAGGTGCCTAATCAACTAAGCCAGCCAGGCATTCCAAGACATATTTATGATTTAGAGGCAAGAATATAGAATAGGAAAAAGAAAATCTCTTCATTAAATGGTGTTGGGAAAACTGGAGAGCTACATGCAGAAGGAATAAGATGGACCACTTTCTTACACCATACATAAAAAATAAACTCAAATGGATTTAAGATCTGAATATGTGACCTGAAACAATAAAACTCCTAAAAGAAAAAATAGGCAATAATCTTTTGGACATGGTCTTTAACATTTTTCTGGATATGTCCTTTCAGGCAAGGGAAACAAAAGCAAAAATAAACTACTGGGACTGTACAAAAAAAAAAAAAAAGTTTTTGGACAGAGAAGGAAACAACCAACAAAATAAAAAGGCAACCTACTGAATGGGAAAAGATATTGTAAATAATATATCTGATAAAAAATTAATATCCAAAATATTTAAAGACCTTATACAACTCAACACATACACACACATACACACACACACACAGAGGCAACTAAAAATTAGGCAGAGGACCTGAACTGACATTTTTATGAAAAAATACTCAAAGTCACTTATCATCAAGGACATGTAAATCAAAACTATAGTGAGATATCTCTGTTTCTCACACCTGTCACCTCACACCTGTCAGGATGGCTAGAATCAAAAAGACAAGAAATAACAAAATAACAAGTATTGATGAGGAAGATAAAATGGATTTTGTGCATGATTGGTGGGAGTGTAAATTGGTAGAGCTAGGCAGTATAGACAGTTCCTTAAAAAATTAAAAATAGAAATACCTTATGATCCAATAATTCTGTTACTGAGTATTTACCCAAAGAAAATGAAAACACTAATTCAAAAACATATATGCACCCCTATGTTTATTGCAGCATTGTTTATAATAGCCTAGATATTGAAGCAACCTAAGGTCCATTGATAGATGAATGGATAAAGAACTAATAGAATATGACTCAGACATAATAAGATTTTGCCATGTTCATGAACCTAAAATGTATAATGTTAAGTCAAATAAATCAGACATAGAAAGAGAAATACCATATGATTTTATTTATATTTTGAATCTAAAAACAAAGCAAATAAACAAATAAATAAATTCAGAAACATAAATACTGAGAACAAACTAGTAGTTGTTGAGGAAAGGGGATAGGAGAAACAGATGAAGGGGATTAAGAGATATAAACTTCCAGTTATAAAATAAGTCACAGGGATGAGAAGTATAGCATAGGAAATACAGTCAATAATATTGTAATAACACTGTATGGTGACTACACTTATTGTGGTGAGCATTATGTAGTATAGAATTGTTGAATCACTATGTTATACACCTGAAAATATAATACATTGTATGTAAGCTATACTTAAATAACAACAAAAAATTAAAAATAATTTTAAAAAGGGGCACCTCGGTGGCTCAGTCAGTTAAGTGTCTGCCTTCGGCTCAGGTCACAACCCCAGCGTCCTGGGATCAAGCCCCAGGTGAGGCTCCCTGCTCTATGGGGAGTCTCCTTCTCCCTCTCCCCCAGCTCTCCCCCGCCTCGTGCTCTTGTGCAATCTCTCTCTTGATTTCAAATAAATACTTAAAATCTTTTTTTAAAAAATTTTAAAAAAGAATTTAAAAAAGACAAAAACATACTTACATATTTTATATTTTCCAATTGCTACTTGTATATGATAAGACTTTTTTTATTTGAAAATAACACAAATCCACTCCAATAAAACTTACTCAAAAAAATGAATTTTTTATTAGAAGATATTAGAGACTGCTCAAAAAATTAAAGAGAAATGTAAACAGCAAGACTGCAAAAATTAAGGCAATGGCCATAACATTAGTCACAGATGTCAGATGTCATCATCCTTAACTCTAAAGTTTTAGCGTTAATGTAACTCATGTCGTACCTCCACTTCTCTGTTTCTCACTATGAATTCTCAATAAAGAAACTGTTAAGCCACATTAGATTCCCTTATCTAATCAAGCAGGATCATGAGGGAAGTATCATTTGAAAGACAAATATATATAGCCCACAGAGTCCTACTTAATTAAATAAGTGTGTGAGTCTCTCAGAGAAGAGGTCCTGGCAACACCATTCCATCAGGTACCAACAACTCTCTCCCATCATAAACGTACATATTACAGGCTTGAATAATGTCGTATAAAAATCCTTTTTTTCAGCACATTTGAGTTGAATGCTTTCTATGAGCCAACTGCTGTGGAGAGAGCAATGAACAAGATCTGATCATCTTTAAATTCTGTTGGAACTAACAGACCATAAGGGAGTACTCAGATAATTAAATGGGATAATCACCTATTACAAGAAGTGCTGTAAAAGGAATGAGATCTAGAGAACCTAGGTTGGAGACTTAGATTTCCTTTAGAAGGTTGTCAAAAGAGGCCTCTCTGAGAAATTGACATCTACTCTGAGACATGAAAGATGAGAGGAAGCCAGCCATGAGAGAGATAAGCTTCTCAGGCAAAGGCAATAGCAAGTGAAAAGCCTGGGAGGAGAAAAGTGAATTGCGTTTTTGCACAGAAAAGAGGCACTAGCAACAGCAGAATGAATGCCAAAGATAGAGGTAAAAAGACTTTGGAAAGGTGAGGAGAAGAAAGATGGTACAAGACTTGTATGTTTATATCAAACTTTTAGCCATAAATCTAATGAGCTAGGCACTGAGGGAAGAGTTTGAAGCATGTTGAGGTGGAGAAGAAGGCTAGGTTTCAAATAGTTCTTGATTCCTAAAGTGTAGGGAATGGAAGCACAAAAGGATGAACCAAGATGTATGTCTATTGCCATAGTCTGGATAAAAGGTAATGGTGGATTTACCTAGAGAAGTGACTGTGAAGATAAGTTTTTTAAAGAAATTTAAAAATTAAAAATCAAAACCCCCCACAAAGATTTGAAATGTGCTTTGGAAGAGAAATTGATATTTGATTAGAATTGGAAAATTGGGGGGGAAGGGAAAATCAACATTGACCCAGATTATGGGTTAGTGGTATCCTTTGCTGAGATGAGGAAGACTTCTTAGTAGCTAAATTATTGTGGTGTTTTTTGTTGTACACCCAGTTCAAACAATCAATCATGACCCAGGAGTATATTTTCCTTTAGAAAGGCTTTTACCAATAGTTTAAAGGAGGGGATCATTACCAAGGTTCTCTGGTTTCAAGTACTGGCTGTACTTTCTCAATGTTGGCTACATTCCTAGAAATGTTAACCTCTTAGGTTCCCAAGGCCAGAAACCAACAGCTCATGGAACTTGTCCTCTTAATCTGAATTAGGGGAGGTGTCAAATGTCCTCTTCTTGGTAGGTTGTCAGAGTTCTGGAACTGAATTCTCTTGGTCCTGTGTTTTTTTGTTTCTTTGTTTTTCCTGGTTTATCTGAGTTTGGGTATGTGTGCACTAAGCTAGAAAATTGTCTACACTGAATAGCTTTGGGATATGAGAGGCAATTAATTCAGTTGGTAAATATTATCAAATGTTCATTATATGATAATAGGCATACAGTAATGAGAAAACCAAACAGCAACAACAAAAACAAAGCCATAGCATTCTATTGAATTCCCTTCTTACTGCAAAGCTGTGAAATATGGGATGCTATGAAGATAAAAAGGTAATGGATGTTAATGAATATTCCACAAGTATGTGCCATGCTGTCTTCTAACAACTATTTATTTTACATGGTTATAATCCAGATTAGTGAAAAAAAAGTTCAAAACCAATCTGACCTGTGTTATCAAACATATTTGTTTTTAATTTCCCAATAAGAATAAAAAGTAGAATAAAGATTATGTCTTTTGAAGGGGGCATTGCCTGTGAGTTATATATAAACAGTTATGCTCTAATGTCCTTTGCAGTATTAATCAACAATGTTTGATTCAGTGAACTTATTTCTTGCATGTGTAATTTTCAGTTTATGAGTTTTTTGATTTATAATCAATTTTTTTAAATTGACCATCCATTTTTACCATTTTTTGTAAATTGATTCAAATGTTTTCTGCCTCCTCTATACATCAATTTACAAGTGAATTCATTTCTAAATAATTAATTTTATCCTCTTCTTTGTGGTTAATGAGTCTTGCTCTAATATTTATTT
Organism: Procyon lotor; assembly: GCA_028646535.1. Lineage (NCBI taxonomy): Eukaryota > Metazoa > Chordata > Mammalia > Carnivora > Procyonidae > Procyon > Procyon lotor. Next base: position 82,060,570 of record CM053611.1, read on the forward strand.
TTTCTTTTTTTAACAAGTAATTATTAGAATGCCACCAGAAAATAATAGTAAGCAAAAAAGAAAGGCAAAGGAATTTTGCCTTTCTCAATTTCTTCTTCTTGATCCCTAGTCACTATCCCCTTCCTATGTATTCCAAGGCTGATGGTTTGACTTTAGACTTTACAATACAGCGGTAGTTTTGTGAAGTTGTGAAACTACAACCTTCATATATTATTTGTGTGGTGATTATGGCAGTGATTGTGATAGTGGTGGTGTGTGTACGTAAACAAGATTACTTCAGATAATATTTTGGCATAAATTTAAATATATAAATACACTATGTCAGGTAATTCCATGCCTAGGAATATACAATAGAGAAACTCTAGCATGTATCATGTCTCACAGAAAAAGATGATAAAAATAATTTTCTTAGAAATAGCTCAGAATTGGGACGCCTGGGTGGCTCAGTCGTTAAGCGTCTGCCTTCGACTCAGGTCATGATCTCAGGGTCCTGGGATCGAGCCCCACATCGGGCTCCCTGCTCAGCGGAGAGCCTGCTTCTCCCACTACCATTCCCTCTGCTTGTGTTCCCTCTCTCGCTGTGTTTCTCGCTGTCAAATAAATAAAATCTTTAAAAAAAAAAAAAGAAATAGCTCAGAACTGAAAGCAATACAAATGTTTTTCAAGCTTAGAATGAGTAAATAAATCATTGGTGTATTCGTGGAATAATATATATCAAAGGACACAAAAACTATAGTTTCAAGTATCAGCTTGGTAACACTCAAGAACTTAATGTTAAGGGAAAGGAGCAAATATTCATACAGTATTATAGCAGTATGTGAACAATTGAATATCCATAGAGTTGAATATCAGTATATTTACAATACATATTGAAAATATAATAAAGAAAACTAAAGAAATATTCACCACAGATCTCAGAACAATGGTTAATACAGGGAAATGAGAGAAGAGTGATACATAGAATATTTCTAAGACATTAGCAAGAATCTGTTTTGTGATCTGAGTTTGTACAATTAGTGTTTGCTTTCTTTTTTAAGAAAAGATTTTATTTACTTATTTTTAAGAGTGAGCAAGAGAGAGAACATGATCAGGGAGTTAGGGACGGAGGGGGATGGAGGAGCTGACTCTCCTGCTGAGCAGGGAGTCACACTAGGAGCTTGATCTCAGGGCTTTGAGATCATGACCTGAGTCAAAGGCAGACCCTTGACCCACTGAGCTACCCAGCCACCCCACGTTTACTCACTTCTTATTAAATCAGTAATACTATTGCTATTAATATTATTAAATTAGTAATATTATTTAAATATCCATATGGAGACTGAAGGAAAATTTTAAGATTCCCACTGACCTTTTTATTTAGTCTTAGCAATATTTAAGATTCATTTCCTACTTATGTCCTAGCCCATCATCTCTCTAGTATTTTAATAAAGTCTCCTTGTATCCACATCACGCAAACACACAAACACATACAAACATTTACGTTCTGTTGCTGCTTCTTTAAAATTTGGTGCTGGGCCAATACAAATCTTTGATTGTCCCAGAGTCTGTCGTCAGTTTTAAAATCAGAACCTAACTTTGGGAGGAACTTTCCTGCATCAGAGTGGTGTTGTCATAAAACATACATTTTTTTTTTTTTTTGCATTCTTCTTTCTGATGTAGTTTTGGTGTGACTAAAACTCAATTTAAAAAGCAATTATTTGCTATAACCATTTTTGCTAAAATTTTTTGTCTTAGCAGGTTTCTTATAACCTAAGACCAAAAGAGGTCTTTGGTGTTACCAATGCTACTTCCTATACAAATCTGCAACTTGGCGGCATTAGAAACAAAAGTTCTCTTTATTTTCTCCTTGGAAATGATTATCTCTTCTTCTGTCTTCACACAGTGGCAGAAGTGAATTGTAACAGCTCAGTCTTCTCTATTAAAAGCATTTTAACTCGGAAGCAAGTATAAAGGCAAAAAGATGAAACTGTAATGACTACTGGTCCTCAGGTGACCTCTGTTGAATGTACCAGTTGGCCTCACAAATGGGATGGTACCCCAGATGCTGCATCATTGTCATCTCCTACGCTATACTTTGATTGACACATGATAATGCCAAGATTATGATGGCTATGTGAGGCAAAAGATATCAACAATTCTGTTGGTTGAAGGTGTTACTCTCATTTTAATACTTATTTATAAATTTTCATTTTATCTAGATTTAGAAATCTTACCTACAAGTAAATAGAAATTGGAGAGGTTAAACTTAAGGTCATCTGGTGATTAGTAAAATCACACGCTAAATTCAATGCCTGGACCATAAAATCAATGTGCATTTCATTGTAACATACTCATCTTATTTCTAAAATCCCACAATATCCATAGAACAAAAACTTCCTGACTAGTCGAAGCTATTCTATCTTACTTAGATGATTCGGCTTTAATATATTCAGTACTTTACAGAACAAATAAAGTGCTATTGTGATATATTCAGATAATAATACAGAAATTACTTGGAAGTGTTTGAAAATAAGTTCTTGCTCTAAGAGTTTCTGCTTAACAAACCTAAAATTCTATCATTTTAAATGTCTACATTCTTTGAAGGATACTTAGATATTTTAACAGTTGTAAAGTTGGAAATAATTATAGTTGTATAAATAAAAACTCTTCTCATGCTTCAGTTAATTTTAATAAGTATAATTCATAATAAGTGCAATATGGCATAGGATTCTAATAATGTAAATTCATGCCTTCTTGCCTACGAACATTAAAAGGCCATGAGACAGTGGCAGGGGGAAGCTTTATTAAAATTAAAAAGATTGGGAATATGAATCTGCTTATATGTATATGCATCACAATGCTGCACATTAGCAGTTATATCAACCAATACTATTTTCTCTGTAAGTGTGAGAGAGAAGTGCAACACTTGAACCATTGTTTTTATATTGGGAAGAAAAAAAATGAATCCCAATTCAAGGTGACAACAACTGAGTTCAAGTTCTAGACATGTTGCTTACTACCTCCCTAAATTTCTGAATCCTAGTTTTCAAAACAATGGAATAATTTTACCTGCCTTACCTATTGCACAGTGTTGTATTAAGGATTGAATAGAATTATGCCTCTGTGATTTGTTAGATAAACCACATAAATGCTTATTAAAAACCATATAAATGCAACTACTATCTATTGCATTCTCTGCAATAATGAATTCAAATTTCAAATATGTACATATATTTTATTTTAGATATAGTCAAACAGTATTTGAAAGCTACAGAAATCAACTTCAAAATACTTCATGGAAGGGGCACCTGGGTGGCTCAGTTGGTTAAGCACCCTACTCTTGATTTCAGCTTAAGTTATGATCTTAGGTCATTAGATCAAGCCCCACATCGGACTCCGTGATTACTGGGGAGTTGGTTGAGATTCTCTCCCTCTCCTTGTGCCCCTCTCCCTGCTTGCATTCTCTCTCTTTCTCTCTCCTAAAATAAATAAATAAATCTTAAAAAATTACTTCATGGACAAAGGGGAGAAAGAATCAGGGGAATAATGAAATTCTCAAAATTGAAAAATATGAAAGCAATTAATTCTACTTCAAATCTTGTGAGATTCAGCATAACAGTAGTTGGAGGTAAATGCATAGCTTCTGAAGAAAATATTTTAGACCAGAAAAACTGAAAATTGCTAGGCCAACAATTCAAATCAAAATTTTAAAAGAAATCAAAATTTTAAAAGAAATCAAAATTTTAAAAGAAATCAAAATAAATAATAAAGATAAAGCCATCAATTAATGAAATAGAACACAAAGGAACAGGAAGAAAGAGAAATATGGAAAATTAAATTCATAGAGTAATGTTGTATGACACAGGTGAGCTTTAAGTTTGGGAATTGGGAAATGTCTTTTTTTAAAGTATGATTTAAATGAAGTAAAATGAGAGACACTTATAAGATGTCAGAAATAGAAATAGAGTATAATTAATTTATTCAGTTAACAAGTATTTATTGGACACCTAATATGTGCCAGGAACTACTCCAGGACTCATTTACAACAGTTTAAAAAAAAAAAAGATAAATATCAGTTAGAGCTTTTATTGTAGTAGTAAAGATTGCTAAGCAAAATTAAAAGGTAAATAATACATTAAAAGTAAATCAGTGAAGCATGGCAAGGTTTTCTGGGAAGGAGATTATAATTTTAAACGAAGCAGTGAGAAAGGCCTTCTCTTTCTTGAGTCAATCTCATTCTGAAAATGCGAAATAACTGTTCATTTTTCCATCAAAATCCAGACATAAATACTCATTTGCTTACTTGGCATTTCCCCTTGGATTTATAGTTCATATCTCCAACTTAAAATATCCAAATTTGGGGTGCCTGGGTGGCTAAGTGGGTTAAAACCTCTGCCTTCGGCTCAGGTCATGATCTCAGGGGTCCTGGGATCGAGCCCCGCATCGGGTTCTCTGCTCTGCAGGGAGCCTGCTTCCCCCTCTCTCTCTGCCTACCTCTCTGCCTACTTGTGATCTCTCTGTCTATCAAATAAATAAATAAATCTTTAAAAATAAATAAATAAAATATCCAAATCTACATAGAATTAATATCAAAATTTGCACCACTTTGACACTAAAATTGCTTGATCTTCAGTATTCCTCATCAATCAATGGCAACCCCAGACTTTCAGTTAGTTAGAGCAATAAATAATAAATAGATAAATAATAAACAAAATCCTCCTTGTTTTCCTCTTTTTCTAACAAAGAACATCCAACTTTTCAAAAGAAAAAATCCTCTCGGAAACAAAGTCAGAAATATCAAAAATACTTATATGAGTATTTAAAAGGATTTAACATGCATATATACATATGTATATATATGAGTATGGGCATATATATATGAATACATGTACATAAAGGCTTATTTACTGGATCAACAGAAATATATCTGTATGTATAAACTGCATAATACATCACCTTACATGCAATTATTTATCTCTACATATGCACACATAAAATATGTATGTGTGTAAGTAAATATAGAAAATATTTGAGCAATCCAAATTACAGCATTGTTTGAATTCATTTAAATAGACATTTTTAGGGCCTTGTGACAGCCTCTGAAAATCCACATTTGTTCTAAGTATGCATGAAATGCTTATAAAAACTGCAGTAATGCACATCTAGATGCCAGAATGTGAGAAAATAAATTTCTGTTGTTAAGAAAATTGCAATAAATCACATTTCAGCAAGTTTTAAAGAATCGATAAGAAAAATAACATTAAAGAACATGTATTGCAAAATTTAAAATGAATATTTTATCTATTAGTGATTAAAGTAAAAAATCATTAAGCCCAGTAGGAAAGACAGTCACCGAATGACAGTCTCTGTAGCACAAAAGTTAAATTTGTGCAATGTAGCTGTAATACAGGAAATGTATGATTTTGAGCATTTATATTTTTAAGAAGAATTAGTAAGCTTTATAATAGCTATACCCCAAATAAAAAGCAGAATAAATCTGTAGGTACAGTACTAAAAAAATAAATAAATAAAGACAGGACATACTTTAGCAACTAAAAATATGGATTCAACAGAAAATAAAAACAAAAGTTGATTCTTTTAAAACTATTAAATTTTAACAAAACTATAATGATAGTATACAGGCAAGTCACAAACATAAAAATAAACACAAATATCCTCATCAAAATATTAGAGCATACTCAGGAATGATTAAGGGAGATAATTCCTTATTGGGCATTATTTCAAGTATACAAATTTATTTCTGGGTTAGGGATGTATATTGTTCAAAATTATAAAATTAGAGGTGCCTGGGGGGCTCAGTCAGTTAAGAGTCCCATTATTGGTTTTGGCTCAGGTCAAAATCTCAGGGTCATGAGATTGAGCCCTGCAATGGGCTCTGTGCTGAGTGTGGAACCTGCTTAAGATTCTCCCTCTCCCTCTCCATCTGCCCCAAACCCTGCGGCTCCTGCACAGGTCTCTTTCACTCTCAAAAAAAAAAAAAAAAAAAAAAGGAAGTTAATGTTATTAAGCTTATTACCATATTAAAAGAGAAAATATTAATTGCCAAAAAAACCTTTTGATCCAATTTAAAAGTCATTATAAATAACTCTTCATAAAACTTTTAGCAAACCATAATAAAATGGTACGCCTTATCTTCATAAAGGGCATCTACCATAAAGCTTCAGCAAACATCATCCATTTTTTTCTTTTTTCTTTTCTTTTTTTTTTGATGGATCGGTTATTTAATTGGGTCCTTTGTAAGACATTTAGAACACCAATTTGAGAGAGAAAACAGAGAATGCAGATAGCCCTGAAGCTGAGGGATAGCTCTGACTGTTGGCAGAATTTGCCAGTTCACAGCTTTCTGATCAACCTTGCACTGCTCTGTAATCTTGTATTTCTCTTTCTCTGAGTCAAAGATCTTGCCTTCTTTGTGTCCAGGTTTATGCAGCTGCTTCTTCTTGAAGTAAGCATCAGTGAGATGTCTTGGGATTTTCACACTGCTGATATCAATTTTGGTGGATGTAACAATAACAGATTTCTGGTGTGTTCTACGCAGGGGAATTTAATTGAGGGCCAGAGGTCCAGTCACAAGTAGCAAGCCACTGCTCAGTTGCTTCAGGGAAACCACCCCCTTGCCTCTGTGGAGCCCAGTAAGGATGATCAAAATGGTCCCAGAAGTGATACTTGCTCACAGTTTTCTCACATGCTGCTTGAGAGGTTTTTTACTGTGGCTCCGCAGCTTTCAAGGTGCATCTTTGGGACGCCTGGGTGGCCCAGTGGGTTAAGCCTCTGCCTTCGGCTCGGGTCATGATCTCAGGGTCCTGGGATCGAGCCCCGCATAGGGCTTTCTGCTCAGCAGGGAGCCTGCTTCCCCCTCTCTCTCTGCCTGCCTCTCTGCCTACTTGTGATCTCTCTCTGTCAAATAGATAAATAAAATCTTAAAAAAAAAAAAAAAAGGATCAACTTCAATCAGGTAATACCTAGGCATTTTGCGAAGTTTAACCACTCAGTGCCACTTTTGTCACCACCAGCTGGTTTAGTGACAATAGCGAGAAACTTCTCTTTTTTTTTTCTCAAAGCTGGATTTAGCTACTGAATGCTTTCTCTTGTATATGGCCTTTCTGGAATACAGAGCAAATCAGAAATACCTGCTAATTTCTCTAGCTAGGTCAGGGTTTCAGCTTAGTGGTGCTTCCCATTCTTTGACATTTTAGCCTGGAGGTTACCGTTCTTAACCTTGGCACTGGGATCAGCTTTCTTGGTTTCAGGTTTCCTTAGCATCCAGCTTCTCAGCTTTTTCACCTGCCATCATAAAAGACGGGAAAGAGCAAACATCATCTATTTCTAACACTAAACATCTTCCTTTAGGATGAGGAATGTGACAAGGACACCCAAATAAGTGATTCTATTTCACATTGAAGTAAAAGATGTAGCCAACCCAAGAAGTAAGAAATACAAATAAACTATTTTAAGAATTAAAACTTGGATGTCTGCTTCAAGCCATGTTGTAGTAACAGGAAGAAATTTGCCCATCCACCCTAGAAGCTACAAGACAAACAAAATATTTGCAACAATAGTTTTGAAACATTAAACAAGAGACTGCAAGATACTGGTCCTTGAGAAAAGGAAAATAAATAAGTAGAGCTCTAGGGTTGTTCAAGATCACTGTCTGAAAAGAATTTCTAGTGCATAGCACAGAGCTAAAGAACCTAAAAAAGTTAAAAGCTGATATTTGCTTTTCATAATTATAAACAGGAAAATGTCAGTCTCCACAGCTGCTACTCTATATTGAACTGTAGACTATAGTAGGTAGTATTTTGTAGAATATATAAGATTTGGAAAAGAGAAAACAAAATGCAAAATCAAAACAAATATAAACTTAAAAAATATAAAATGGAACAGAATAAGATAAAAATATTGCAAAATAATATTATTCACTAAAATCAGCCATGACTCATTAGAAATAACTAAAAAATAAAACTGTCTCATTAATCAGATGCACCTAAGAATAACTGTAACAATATATATGCAAGTCTTCTGTATAAAAATCAGTTAAACATTATTGAAGGATATAGAAGAAAAAATGCAATATTAATGGATTTTAAGACCCAATATTATGAGTCAATTGCTTTTCAATCCATTCTCAACAAGTCAATGCCAATAAAACCTCAAGATGATGCTCAGATTTATAAGGAAAATTCATAACAAGGAAAAGATCTTAGGAGAATCAAAATGTCTTTTCAAGAAAAAGGAGGAAAGGAAAATCAATATTTAATTACCATAACAATTAAAATAGTGTGGTGTTTGCAGTGGAATAGAAAAAGGAATATAGATAGAAAGAATACTATTAGAGTTTCCAAATCAGACCCATGCACATATGGAACTTGACATGTAATAAAATAAGCACTTCAGATCAGTAGGGGAGTGTAATAATTATTTTTCAAACTATTCTTGGACAACTGGCCATCCAGGTGGATTAAAAAAAAAAACAACACAAAAATGATCATTGCATCTTGCTATTCACACACACACACACACACACACACACACACTCTCATTTACATACCTAGTTATATAAATGTATATATTCTGGATAAAGATTAAAGGTAAAAAACAAATGCAAATTTAGAAGAAAATATTTTTATGCTAGTGGGATAAGAAAAAATATTTCAGAGTCATGAAAAATCAGAAAACTGTAAAAAAAAGACACATTTGACAGCAATTAAAAATATATAAACTTATATATATATATATATATAAGCTTTAGTATGTCTAAGAAAACCATAATCAGAGTTTAAAAATAAAGATAAGTATGTATGATGATGTATATGTATATATGTCATAGTAGATTAGCATTTCGATTGTAGACAGAAATACATAACAGAAAAAATAAATAATTGAAAACATATGAACAGATCATTTACAGGGAAGGAAACCTGGCTGGCAATAAAGAGAAGAACATTTGCTAAGCCACATTACTATTGAGGAAATGCAAGTTAAAACAGTGCCATTTCATTCCAGATCTACCAGATTGCCAGTAATCAGAGTTTCATGAAAATCAAGTGTGTAGGCAATGCTGAGTGAGATCTGAAATTGGAAAGCAACTTGGCAATATCTGGAATCGCTGATGATGCCCATGTCACATGATCCAGCCACGCCACTTCTAAATATATGTTTTAGTAAAAGCTTGAATATGCATCTAATGAGACACGCAAAGGAGTGTTCAGTGAACCACTATTTACGGTGGTGTGGTTTTTTTAAATGTTATCACTAGGCAAGTAGGTAAAGAAAACATAGTATATAGCATATTCCAATTCAGCAATTAAGATGAATGAATATAGTCTGCATGCATTAATGTGAATTTATATAAAAATGGTGAATGAAAAGCATATTACAGAAGGAGAAGTGCAATATGAGAGGGCTGTCGAATGTTCCAGAGTACATTGTGCACACGTACAGAACTAAAATATTAAACCCTGTGTGGAAATGTCGCACATAACTTTGGCAAAGTAATTATCTCTGGGGAGGAAAAGAGAGGAAGTGAATCAAGTAGAGATGTTAAGAGGGCTTCAAGCTCTATTGTTAAATTCTGTTTCTTTGAAGCAAAAGATCCGAGGCAATCCTAGCAAGTTTGTCAAGTTTAATGCATTTGTGTTACATTTAAAATATGCCCAATTTTTAAAAATGAGTTTGATAAATATCAACGAAGCTTTCCCCCAAAACACTCAGGCAGTCAATGCTTTAGACTCTCTAAAACCATTACAGTGTAATGTTCTCATTTACTATTATAAGCAAGAGGATAAGGGAAGACCTAACTTGTCTGTCATTCATCTTTGTACTGTATCTAACTTAATTCTGGCATTTAATTTAGCTGATCAGACGATTAAATAACTTGTTTACTTTAATACACTAGTGATAAAGCATTTTAATATTTGAGTTAGAACTGTAATAATTTATTGTCAAACACATACATACACATATCGAGCAATAAATACACACAAAATCTATGTGTGGTATTATGCATATATGATACATATGTGATATATACATATCACATATGATATATACATATATCACATACACACATATGAAGTATTTCTGATTAAATGTCTAAATAGTCCAAAGAAGAAAGAAAAATAAAGAAATAATCCAAAGAAAGTAGACAATCTTCATTTCTATTCTAGGAAAGCATATTGAAAAAGTAAGTACACCATCAATTAAAATATCTCCCTAATTCCATTTGTTTTGTAAATTGGGAAAAAATTGTTATATACAACTTTTCCCAGTCTTATGAATTTAAAGGAAACTAAAGCACATTTTGACTGTATCTTATGGCATATACTTTAGCCATTCAATTGTGCTCAAGATAGTTTTAGCCAAGAATATTTCAAATACTTTGTTTTTATAGAAATTTATCTTCCTGGAAATAAAAGTATTTTGAAAAAATGACTAATTAGTACGAAACTCAGCAACACTTATCTTGTATTTTTTAAGTGGGTTGAGACCATTCAGTAATAGTTCCTTAGCTTCTCCTAAGGTAAATACTTCAAATCTTGTGGAAAAAAATCAAATCGAATAAAGAAGTTTAATGTCAAAAATATGCAGAGGATATACACCACAGATGGAAACGCTCACCATTTCCACAGTAAAGTCATAAGTATTCCTGCCAATAACTCTTAAGTAAAAATTATTTTTGTATTTGATATATATACACACGTACATACTGATGGATCACAATACTATTTAAATAATGAAACAGTAGATCCTTTCTACTGTTGATGATTAATTTCCCTGCTTATATACCTCAAAATTCCTACGCATAACTTTGTATATTTCATGTTACTTTATTAAACTAATTTGTTACTTTATTAACTACTTTGAAAGTTCCTAAGGAGCAGTGTCTTATCTTTGTGTATGCTCAGCACAGTGTCTGGTACATGACAGATGTTTAATAAAGAGTTGTTACATGAGCGTCCCACTGTACAATGGATTGAGTAGGTACCCAGTGCAGTTCAACACAATCCCCACACAATAATTCATAAAACCTTATAAAATATTCATTCTCAGAAGATTTGGTTTCATATTTGGTAAAGGGAAAATAATATTGTTACAGTACCCCAAAGTAAGCCTTTTAGATTTTGTATCCAATTTAAGATTGTAAATAATGAATTAAGAAAAATTGTAATAGATTACACAAAATCAAAGAAAATCTCATAATTTAATTTTACTGATAATGTTTCTTTTATATTTTCTATAATATCAAAAAATAATATTATTGCTTTAGGTATATATTCACATACGTGCAAATGTTTGAAAGCACATTTGAAATCAATCCTTATGTTACTATATCAATGTCTGTAGCACAGGACACAACAAATAGTAAACATGGGTCATTGGTTGACTAAGTGGTTAAAAATCATTAAATTCTTTAGTTAATGGGAAATCTCTAACCCTAGGATAGCTGTCTCCTTGAATAAAACTACCTGGATAAGTTATTTATTCTCCCGTTTACATAGTAACTCTCAATTTAGGTATTGTATTATTGGTTCAATTTGGAAAATTATTTTTAAGTTATTTAATTTGCATTGATGAGCCTCATTTCCATGAGGTGAACATCATTATATAATCATTATTTATTCCATTGATTCCCGTAGGCTTATTTTACTATGTTCACTCTTAAACCGATTGATTCTTGTGTATTTCTCTATTGTAGAATCCAATGAATTAGGGGTCTGAGTTATTTCCACATAATATTGTTATTAGTTCCCAAATACAATCAATTTAAAAGATTATTAAGTTGCCTGTGAAATATTACATTTTAAGCTTTATAATACACTAGAAAATATTTGGAATCTTTATCTATATACACCACTATTTTTTTGAAGCAAAGGGAACATGTTTCTGCAAATATCACCACCATAACCAACTTCATTTTGAAAAGTTTTGGTAGTTCTAGGGACATTTTCTGAAAGAAAACTTGGAGTTTAGTTGAGAACCTGTGATAACAAAGAGGATTTTACATTTTTCAAAATAATCTTAACTGTCTTACTTAATACTCAAAATAACCTGTGGGGATAGATGAGTAGGAAATTCTGAAAGCACAGAAAGAAAATGCTCTGAATGGCTCTTCCTGAGGCTTCTTCAGAAGTTGGAGCTAACTTCAAGTAAGTACATTGGCAGGTTCCCTGCCTTCCAAATGGCCTTCTAGAAACCATGAAGGATTTGTAATGGAGATGGCTGAAGTGTTGCTATTACTCTCCAGGATTTTATTCCTCACTGTGATGATTGCTGAATAATTTTTGCTCCTCAGTGGGTCCACAGTAGTATGTGTTGGTCCATATCCAAGTCCTTAGGCTTAGGATACTAGAGAGAGACATGGATTTATTTATACTTGGCATTTCACCATCTGCTCTCATGCTTCTTGGCTTGGTCTGCCCATAATGACAAACTTTTCAGTAAGAAATTGTAGGGTTTGCCAATGATTCCCTTGATCTGTTTCTTAGCCTCAGAATAATTTCTAGGGCCTAGATCCTGAACATAGTCTATGCTATTTATAGTGCCAAAGAACAGTACTGTATTCATTTCCCCATCACCTATAATATTCTTATTAAATATTTTTTAGATGAATCTTTTGCTTAATGGTTGTAATAAATACCACCAGCATCATGGCAATCATTCTGAAGTTTCCATGCTGGAAAGGATCCAGATGAAACCTGAATATCAATCTATTACCCAAATATTTTCAAAATTGTCTGGCCCTATCTCCAGAATATGTGACTGAATCAAAATTTTAACCATTTATTGATTACCTTTTCCAATACATTTATTCATTTATTCCACAAATATATACTGAGTGTCTCTATATACCAGGCATTATGCTGGGACTGAAAAAAATTATTCTACGTCAATATATTGAATACAATTTACTAATTTTACTATAAATATAGTAATATCCAGATGGTTCATAGTAGCTATCAAAGAATACAGTGCTTATCAGTGTCTTGAGCTATTTTTACACCTCTAAAATGCCTTGACTTCCTTTTGGAAATAACATAAAAAATAAACAGCCCTTGATGGAATTTTTTTTTTAATTTTCCCATTTAAATGGAACAACAGCTTGCATCTTAGACTCAGAAATCATTCATTCTTTGCTCAAGTATCAGATGTAAGCAAGATCTCACCTTTAATTAAAGTTGCATTGCTATACCTTCTATATAAATTCAATCTTAAGGTTTCATGTGATTAACAAGAATAGATTTGGAAAATATCAGGCAAAACATGGAAAGGTGGCACAGAAAATATTGCACTTTAGAAGTGGAATTTACCTTTTACAGCACCTAATTCTACCTCTACCCCTCTTTTTTTCAAGATGAGAAAATCTAGGTTCAGAAAGGTGAAGCAGTTTATCAGAGCCAGTGGCCAAATGTGGTCTGTGATTCAAGTCTCCCAAAATTAAACTCACTGTTTGATTAGACTGAGTTGCCTTCTGTGGCATTTATCTATCATATTCTTGACTATCCTAAACCCATCCCCCCCACTCTCAATTTCCTCTCAATTTCCACATCTTTTTTTTCTTCAATTTCCACATCTTCATTTGGAGGTGATTCCTTATTGTATGATCTTCTCAGTAGAGTGAATCTGGCCAACCTTTCCTCTGCCTTCCATTAGGAAAGCTCAGTGCATCTTCTCACTAACTATCCCTGGATACATTCAGAGAATAGGAATTCGATCATCAAAACTTTGTAAATCAACACACACTACTACTACAATAGCTTAAGTTAATAATATAAAAATAGAAGTAACTTTTGGTCGTCAGGTTTAATGCAACACAATCTATTGTCTCAGATTCTCCACAGCACTGCCAGCCAGGATTGGGCTAGAGAGTTCCTTTAGAAGAACCATGCAGGTGAAAGACCATAATATGTACTGCTGAATGCCCAAACCCTTCTTGGTTCCTACTCATATTCCAAGTATGGACAACGAGCCTCCTGTGCAAACTCTATCCTATTCCATAATTTCCTCCTCTATTTCTCTCTTTCTAACTTTGATAGTGCTTGAGTCAAATATGCTTTAAAATCGCTCTCTTTGTGTGTTAAATAATTATTTGTTTCAGAGAGACATCCCTCAAGTGCATGCACGATCAGGGAAGGGGCAGAGAGAGGGGGAAACAAGCAGACTCCCTGCTGAAAAAAAGAGCCTGATATAGGGCTTGATCCCAGGACCCTGAGATCATGACCCCAGCCAAAATCAAGAGTCAGACATTTAACTGACTGTGCCACCTAGGTGCCCTACAATATCTCTTTTCTAAAGGTAAAATAAACACAAACAAAGAGAGCGTTCCCTCAGCAGGAAGTCTCAAAACATTAGAAATACAGAAATCCTAAAATTACAGGTAGTTAACTATTTTCTTGCATTGAAATCATCCATTTTTTTTCTGATTTTAAATAAAACATTGTTTTTAAAAAATTAAGAATTTATATGGGTTATAGTAAATAATCAAGCAGCATAAACACTATATTATAATAAAGATAAAAATAATTCATTATTCGTATTCAATTTTTTTCTTTTAATTTATTCACAGTATCATGTATGAACCTTTGTTAACTTTCCAGTGCATGTAGCCATTGTCTTAGGCATACAGAGGTGAATGAGGTCAGAAGTCCCTAATAAAATTCCAAGTTTTCTTTCTCCTAGTAATAAGAGCAATGATAAGAAAAATGAAATTAATGCTCCACAAAGGTTTATAGTAAGATTCAATGTGATCCTTCTCAAGAATCAGGATTCTTTAGAATATCTAGGACCATGCTGATGTGGAAATATTGGGGTTCAGATTCAAGAAAGAATTACTGAAACATCTTTGGTCCTGTTTGCACCAGGTGATTTTATTAAAGCATGGGGACAGGACCTGTGGATAGAAAGAGCTGCACTGGGGTTATGAGAGGTGACTGATTCTATACTTTCAAGTTGGGAGAGGGTTAAGAGGCGCAAGCCTCCAAGGTATTTTGGAAACAAAGTTTCCAGGACTCTGAGGAGGCTAGCTATTGTTAGGAAAAGGTTATTTATTACTGTGTAGTAAAACCACAGGCAGGAGACTCTTCAGATACCTATCAGTCAGTGGTCTACATGCTTTGAGGATGATAGCTAACCTATATCTTGAGAGGTAGAGATACAGGAAGTTTCCAAAGGAATTTCTCTATGTTTCAAGTTGACTCACAGGATCCTGAAGGGTCAGGATAGTGTTAAGCTAAGATTGCCTTTTGCCCTTAGCAAAGTGTCAACATTGAAGCAGCTGAGCTCCCAGAGGAAGGTCACTCTGCCTGTTTCAAGGACTTGTCTGTCAGTGGGCTATAAGTAGTAAGGAAATTTAATTTTTTTTCTTTTAAATTTTTTTCAAGGTCTTGTCGATGGGCTATAGGTAGTAAAGAAGGTTATTTGTTTTTTTTGCTTTTGCTTTTGTTTCCCACATTGGTCAATGTCAAACCTAACTGGGTGTCTAGCACAACAGACTACCATCAAAACAAACAAACAAACAAACAAACAAACAAAAAAACGACTAATGATATATCTGTTGTATGATATCAATGGTAGATAAAACTTCACACTATGTCGCACTTTGTGAGGTTCCTATTGATACATACAACTTGATTTTAAAATATATTGCAAGGTTTATGGGCCCATATATAGTATGGTACTGTATCAATGAGGATTTAGAAAAATGGGAGAATAATGGATAAAGGAGAGGTAATAACTTATTTCCCTTTTTATCCTAGTAGCACACAGGGAGTGTTTTCATAGTGTCCAGGCACCATCTCTTCATTTCAAGATCCACAAAATACCTCTTTATCTTTTTTGTTAATAAATGTACACTTTTGGCTAAGTTCCTATCTCTGCTTTGAGAAAAAGGTAATGATTCTCTTATTATGACATGACTCTTCGGAATCAATTTATATTATAACAATATAGATCTCCATGCCTCAGAGGTTCCCATATGTTTTATGCTAGATACATAATTTCTTATTACTACTTCATCTATTGTGCTGCCAGAAATAATGGATTCCAATGACTCTCAAAAAGAATAATTGTACTCCATTGATGGCAATAACAAATACAAGTCTTATGCAGATTACTCAGGAAAATGTGAGTGACGATTCTTTTTCTTATTTTGTTAAATTTGTCATTTGGTAATTTTGTAGTGTAAACATTGAGCAATACATCTTCCAATCACCTTCTTCTCTTGAACATTTTAGGCTATAATCACCAGTGATGACGGTGATTACATCATCTCCAGTGATGACTATATCCTTCTCCACACCACCACCAGCAGAGAGTTGCTGCAAAAGCTCGTAGATGCAAAGGCTGTCACATTTGCTACAAAAGTGTCTGATATGCTTAAGACTTGTATAGTAGAGAGTGATGTTACTACGTAGCAACATAGAAAACCTATGGGATAAGTCCATTGACATTGTGACGTGAATGTCTTAGAAGCCATAGGAAGATGCACAGACACACAGGAAGACTGCCTGACATATGGTGTGGAACTTATACAGGAGTCGGGGAGATAACCCTTCGTGCCAGTGGCTGACACAAAAGGTAAAGAATTTCTTTCATCATCCCCATTGCCCTGGAGTGTTAAGATTTGAGGAACATTTCAGTCAAACCACTGACAGGTAAAAGTCCAAGCGTTTTTGGTTATTGGTAGTGAAACATGGATAATCAGAGCACTGACTCACCCCGAGTCCAATGAGAACGAGAGATACTAAATCAAGTCATCAGCATTCTGGAAATGAAAAAAAAAAAAGAAAGAAAGAAAGTTCTGGTCAGCAGGAAAAAAGTCCTCATCAAGCTTGCTCCTGGAACCAGGCATCATCTGCAGGGCCGATGACATGCTGTAGACACTAGACCTGGAGCTTTTCCGTGTTATCAGGTCAACAAAAGGAGTGTGTGGGGTGGTCAAGGTAGGGCAGGTGTAGAAGAACAGAGTGCCCTAATGAGGAGAGATGGGCACAGGTGTATACAGATCCCAATCTTCATTTAAAATATGCCAACCAGATGGCATGGCTGACCACAGGATTTGCAGACACTGGATAGAAACTTAGATAAATTTGAGGTAGGCATTTCTATCAACCAGAACCCACTAATGATCAGGTCTGGATGCGGAGTATTTTGGGCACACTTTTCTAATGGAATTAAGGGTATGATAATCCAGACAGAAAATTTAGGAGATACCCTAAATGAGGGGGTTGGGGCAGGGGCACAAATTTGCTTGGCTTAAGGTATTGCTCTGTGGAATATGTTAGATACTTATTTTGGTATTTCAGAATACCTATTTATACATTTAGTTTCCTTCTTTCCTCCCTCCCTCCTTCTTAATCCCCCCCTCTCTTCCTTCCTTCCTTCCTCCCTTCCTTCCTTCCTTCCTTCCTTCCTTCCTTCCTTCCTTCCTTCCTTCCTTCCTTCCTTCCTTCCTTCCTTCCTTCCCTCTTTCTCTCCATCTCTCTTTCTCACTTTTTCTGTCTAGATACAATATAACAATCAACTAATCTAATTCCCATTGACATATAGATAAGGAGAAGGAACGATGATGTCACCAAGATGAAGCTTTATACAAATGGTAGATGTAGCAGCCTTGAGAAAATAGAAGCTGTGAGAAAAGTCAAATTCAGTCTACAACTCCAAACTGGACAGGGAAATGAAATGACTGACAGGCACTGACCCAGGCATGGTAGAAGGAGATAGATGTTAATTTCTACCTGAACTAGGTAATTGGCTTTGGAAGGATACAACAAAATGAAATATTTCCTAGAGCTTTAATGCAAAATATTTCACAGATAATGGCACACTTTATTTAAAATTATCACAAAAGTAAAAACCATGAATTGACAATCCAACAGGGAGTAAGAAAAGAAAAACAAAATAAGTCTGCCATTCAGAAATCAAAGCTGAACTGAATCCTCATGCATTTGAAGTGCATTATAGATTTAATATATTTATAAATATAATTTATATTATAAATTATGTATAATTTATATTTAAGATTATATATACAAATAATATTTATGGCCTTAAAAAAAGTGTGAAATGATCATTTTACCATCAAGCCTCAACCCTCTAACTTTTATAAAAGAAAAAGAAAACAAAATTGTATTAATATTTTTGGCATTCACTTACATGTTGGAAATTTTCCAGAAGTATATAAATAGGCTTTCAGTCACTATGTTTTTCCAAGTAATTCTCACTAGTCAGCACTTAAAAAAAAAAAAAAAAGCCACCTCATTGAATGCTATTAAATGGGCTTTAATCCACAAGCAGTTTTAAATTTTATGATATCTCGAAATTTGCAGGCCTGAATACAGAAATCATCATGTAAACATTTAATCCCCGTGTGTGCATATGTGTATCTGAGTATTCACTAAAGAATGAATTGAGGTCATAATTAGAATGTTCTCAATTAATAGTGTCCACTAATAATTTTCTATACACATTTGAAAAGTGAATTCATAATTATTCATGTGTAGGCTCCATTAACAGAAGGACTTAGCGGTTTTATATCATTGTTGTTAAATGCTTCAAACAGAAAATAGTGAAGTTAATGGGATGCCTGGGTGACTCAGTTAAGCATCTGCCTTTGGCTCAGGTCATGATCCCCAGGGTCCTGGGATCGATTCCTGCATCGGGCTCCTCCTTGCCCTGTGAGAAGCCTGCTTTTCCCTCTGCCTGCCTCTCCCATAGCTTGTACGCTTTCTCTCTCTGACAAATAAATAAATAAAATCTTTTTTAAAAATCAGTGAAGTTAATTCAATAAAGATTTGATTTCTCAAAGAATTTACTGAAACAAAGTTTTTGAAGTTCAGTCTTTCAGTGGTGAAATATTTGACATTATATGACTGTTTCAATTCAACTAAAACATCAGCATTGAAGATAAACTTATTTGTTTTTCCCATAGTGTAATGAATATATAGTTTGGTGGACCTTATTTTCATGGAACTTTTTTAACTATTTAAAATGATGTATGATCAATTAATCTATAACAAAAAGGCAAGACTATACAAGAGGGAAAAAATGGTCTCTTCAATAAATGGAATTGGGAAAACTGGATAGCTACACGCAAAAGGATGAAACTGGGCCACTTTTGTACACTTTACACAAAAAGTAAGCTCAGAATGGATTAGAGACCTAAATAGAAGACCAGAAGCCACAAATATCCTGAAAGAAAACATAGACAGTAATCTCTTGGTCATCAACCTTAGCAATTTTTCTGGATATGTCTCCTCAGACAAGGGAAACAAATGCAAAAATAAACTACTGGGACTACACCAAGATAAAAGACTTTTGCACGGTGAAGAAAATCATCTAAAACATGAAAATATTTGCATACGATGTGTCTGATATGGGGTTAAAGACCAAAATATATAAAGAACTTAAACATCTCAACATCAAAACAGCACCAACAACAAAAAAAACAAAATTCATTTTAAAAACGGGCAGAGAACCCGAATAAAGATTTTTCCAAAAATGACATACAGATGGCCAACAGACACATTGACAAGATGCTCATTGTCAGTAATCATTACGGAAATGAGAGTCAAAGTTACAGTGAGATATTACCTCATGCCTCTGAGAATGGCTAGTATCAAAAGACAAGAAATGACTATTGTTGGTGAGGATGTGGAGAAAAGGGAATCCTTGTGCACAGTTGGTGGAGATGCAAATTGGTATAGCCACTACAGAAAACAGCAGGAAGGTTCATCAAAAAATTAAAAATAAAAATGCCATATGATCTAGTAATTCTGCATCTGGGTATTTACTCAAAGAAAATAACCCCACCAATTTGAAAAGATATATGCACGCTGATGTTTATTGCAGCATAATTTATAAAAGCCAAGATATGGAAGCAGAAGATGTGATATGTGTATACACATGCACAATGGAACATTACTTAGCCATAAAAAAGAATGAAATCTTGCCATAGATGGGGCACGTGGGTGGCTCAATAAGTTAAGCATCTGGTTTAATTTAATTAATTAATTAAATCTGACTTAATTAATCCGACTTAATTTTGGCTCAGGTCATGATCTCAGGGTCATAAGATGGAGCCCTGAGTCTCTCCTTCTCTCTCTGCATAACCCCCTAAAATAAATAAATAAAATTGTAAAAAAGAAGAAGAAAAAGAAAGAAATCTTGCCATCCATCACAACACGGTTGGACCTAGAGGGTATTATGCTAAGTAAAATAAATCAGACAGAAAAAGACAACCACCATATGATTTCACTTATATGTGGAATGAGCAGACAGACAAACAGACCCATAAACATAGAGGACAAGCTGGTGGTTGCCACAGCATAGGGGTGGGGGGATGAGCAAAATTGGTGATGGGGATCAAAAGCACAAACTTCCAGTTATAAAATAAATAAGTCAGGAGATGAAACGTACAGCATAAGGAATATAGCTAATAATATTGTAATAACTTTGTATGGTGACAGATGGTAAATACACTTACCATGGCAAGCATTAGGTAATATATAGGATTACTAAATCAAAATGCTGTACACCTGAAAAAAATGTAATGCTGTATGTCAATTATACTTCAATCTCTGTATTTATGGATGTATATATGTACACATAAACACACACGTACAAATTAAGTGGGTCAACAATGTACTTGGAATTAGTAATGGTGTATACATAATGCATGATTGCTATCAACTAATGTGGAATTTTTATCAATCTAAATAGATGAAATTTTGAAAATTTACGATTTTTAAAATGCTCACACAGTAATTCAACCAGAAAACCATTTGTGATGGATCTGATGCTAAATTAAACAGATTTTAGAAATGTTAAACTCTTTTTTGTCCCATCACTGAACAGAGTTTAAAAATCTTCAAGCTTTGGAGAATTACTTTCTAAATCAACAGTATAGTCCACTAAGTGTTGGTTGCATCTTATCTACCATTAGCAGAAAATCCTTAATGAAGGGAACCAACAAAAGAAATCCTAAAAACCTAAAGTTTTTAGTGAGTTGTAATTACTGACAATACTAAGTTTGCAAATAAGAAAATATTACAAATTATTCTTTTAAATGCAAGGGCAAAACTACACAAATTAATGTGGAGAACTCCAATAGTTTACAAGAGTTCACTTGAGATTCTATAATTAGCTTTAATATTTCAGCCTACAGTAAGAAGGAATTCCCGTTTTTAATTGAGAAAATTTATAACTGGAACCTGAAAGAAACTGAGAAAACCTACGATTTTGCAGCATCTGCATTTTTTGTAACATTTAAAAGACTCATTAAGAAACAAGGATTTGAAGAATTTTGTTTCTGATAGATATTTGTGAAAATAATTGGTCTCAAATATTTATAAATTTAAGTACTAAATATGGAAGTAAAATACTGTCCATTTAGCAGAATTTGCTCAGCAGGTACAGAGAGAATGTTATCTCAATTAAGATATAATGATTTTTCAAAAAAAAAAACAAACAAACAGATGTTAAAACTTCCAAATTTATTTTATTTATTTATTTATTATTTATTTAACTTTTTTTTTAAGAGAGAGCACCTGCACACACATGCATGAGCTGGGGTTAGAGACAGAGGGAAAGAGAGAGAAACTTAAGCAGGCTCCCCCCACCACCACAAAGGCCTCAATGGGGCTTGATCTCATGACCCTGAGATTACGACCTGAGCTGAAATCAAGAGTTGGATGCTTAAC
Source organism: Procyon lotor (assembly GCA_028646535.1). Lineage (NCBI taxonomy): Eukaryota > Metazoa > Chordata > Mammalia > Carnivora > Procyonidae > Procyon > Procyon lotor. The sequence continues at coordinate 82,082,265 of CM053611.1, forward strand.
TGACTGAGCCACCCATGTGCCCCAAAGCTTTCAAATTTATTAGCCATAAAATAAAACTCTGAATAATGTTAGAAAAATTTTCTGAAAACAACTAAAAATAATTTTTCCATATTGGAAAAAATATATTCTTCAGTTAAATACCACTGACACAGTACTAGAGACAGATGTGGCTAAGAAACTGATTAAAGACATACATATGTCCTAAGAATAAGAATATATTCTGCTCATGTTCAGAAAAATCAATATAAAGTTTCATTTTTTATCTTCCTTTAATATATAGGGACATCTGATATTTTTATTTCTTTAAAATAATTTCATGTTTAAAAGTATTTTGAATTAAACTATCTTAAAAATAAGTCAATATATTGTACATATACTCAATAATACTGTATTATACACTTAGATTTTGTTGGGAGTAGACTCATGTTAAGTGTTCTTGTCATACTAATAATAAAAAAATCAGTAATATAATGAAATTTGTCAGTCTCTTTTCTTATTTATCCAGAATTTCAGTATTTTTAACAAATCAAACCCACATTCTGAATGAAATACTTAATTCCAGTCACACACAGCTTTTCAGAGACTTGACGGTCCCATTTCCAATATTTATTTTCAACCACTATTAAAAGACAAACCTAAGATCTCTTGTCTAACAACAATAACTACTACTTGAAGATTGTGAACAAAGGGCACTGTCCTGATGCCTTACAACTTGATAAGATAAGCACTAACATACATTTATAGATGTATCAAAGCACAGAGAAGCTAAGTAAATTAGTCCAAGGTCACATAGCCAGAAAGTGGATGAGCCAGAAAGCAAACCAAGACAGTCTGCCTCTGCTTTACAGATGACTACAGGATACTCTTCTTTGCATAAAATAGTTTTAGAGTTCTGCCTTAAACTGTTCCATAATTACTTCACAACTTTATCTTATTTCACTTGATTTTAAGCTTCATAATATATGAATCGGGCTTTACAACTTTTTACCATTTTCCATTTCTCTTTCATTATGCAGTATCTGGTTATATTTGTTTCCCATTGTAATCTGGCACATCTCAAACAAGTGGGATGATTCTATAGCCTTAAGAGCCGAAATATAAATAGGCTCATGAAAATTATAAAAAGAGAGTTTTTTAAATTTAATTATTTCATAATTATTTTTCTGGGGCACTTTCAAAGGTCCAGTGGGGAACAGAAGATAAAATAAGAACAACTGTCTTTTAACATTTCACAATTTAGGGGCGCCTGGGTGGCTCAGTGGGTTAAAGCCTCTGCATTCGGCTCAGGTCATGATCTCAGGGTCCTGGGATCGAGCCTCGCATCGGGCTCTCTGCTCAGCAGGGAGCTTGCTTCCTCCTCTCTCTCTCTGCCTGCCTCTCTGCCTACTTGTGATCTCTCTCTGTCAAATAAATAAATAAAATCTTTAAAAAAAAAAAAACTCATAACTTAAGGTGTGGGCTGCCACAACTCTCTAAACTATCTATTAATCACAAAACACTAGCCTTCATTGAAACACGAAAGGTCATTTAGCCTAATCTCACAGACACAGGGTCATTTATTTTATAAATTTGCTTTACTCATATGCATATTTTTTCCTGCTATGGTAGTTTTTAAAAATCTTTAAAATTACAGAGGTAAAAATTCTTCCTTTTCATTACTCTAATAATTTACCTTCTTAAAAAAATATTTTCTTCAATGTCATATGCTTCTTTTTAAAAAAGGATCCTAAATGAGGCTTATAGTATTTTTTTCTTTTGATCAGTCTTGCAGCATCATAATTTTTCCTAAGGTTTTATACAATGCCTGTCCAGTTTCAGTATACTAAGCTCAGTAAGGCATGGCTAAGTCTCTATGTCACAATTTGTGTGAAAATTTTTAATATCTTTTAATATATACTATGACTCTGGGTTATTTCCAGGGTAGAATAGCTGCACATTCATACAGTGGAAGTTATTTGTAAAATTATTTTAAATGAATTCAATTTTGGACTTCTGTATAAAACACAGTAACAACAAGAATTCTTTTCCAAATCATTCATTTTCTTATATCATTTACTCATCAATTTTGATAAACTGAGGGCTGATTATACCTATTTGTTAAGTGCTTGAAATCTGGAGATACATCCACTTAGCCAAGTAAACAAGGGATGATCTCAAATGTTCAGTTCCTGAGGGAACCAGAGAACCTTTGGTCATAAATACTCAAGAAATAAGAGGTCTTAGTGAGACTGACCTTGGTTCACCGTGTATCAATTTCACTTACTAGGGATGATAAGCAAGCTGTATGAATTATAGGTGTTGAGTCCACACCGTCTGTCTGCTTTCCTTTCCTTTCCTTTCCTTCCTTCCTTCCTTCCTTCCTTCCTTCCTTCCTTCCTTCCTTCCTTCCTTCCTTCCTTCCTTCCTTCCTTCCTTCCTTCCTTCCTTCTTTCTTTCTTTCTTTCTTTCTTTCTTTCTTTCTTTCTGGATTGGAGGTCATTATACTGTTATCCAGGTCCATGTTTGCTTTGAGCAATGCATTCAGAGTTTGGGGATTCTAAAGTAGAAAGCCTATTCATTAAATTACTGACAATGTTAATTTGTATGAGATGTTTGGTACCTAGAGAACAGGATAAAATTTTAAAACCTGATAAGCTGAAGTGTAGGAGGATATCAACAAGATAAGTTTTAGTAATTGAGGTCTGAAAAAGCTAATTCACTCAAAAGGAAAAGCAAACTGCACAAATACAAGAAGAAAAGATGGTATTTGCAGAGATGTGACAAAAAACACATATAATAATATATATGTAGACAATGTAGTATAATAAAATGCATTTATAGTTCTATCTTTTTAAAGATTTTATTTATTTGAAAGAAGGAGAGAATGAGCAGGGGGGAGGAGCAAAGGGAGAGGGAGAAGCAGACTCCCCGCCCGGCAGGGAGCTCTATGAGGGGCTCAATCCCAGGACTGAGCTGAAGACAGATGCTTAGCCGATTGAGCCACCCAGACACCCCAATAAAATGTTTTAAAAAATGTTTTATAAGTAAACAAAACCACTTTCTATAATTAATATTTACAGCACATAATTAAAACAATTTTTATTGATTTATTTCTATTAAACTTTATGCCTAAATGTTTGCATCACCCACCTTTTCATTCATTCATTCATTCATTCATTCATTCATTCATTCATTCACATGTTCAGGGTTATGGGCCTACATTTAGTCTGTAAATATTTAATGAGTAAACAAGCATTATTCTTTTTGCAAGAGGGCTGCAGTAAAGATAGGTAAAATCTAAGTTATTCACTTTTCTACCAGATTCCCTACATGAATTTGATTGTAAGAAAAAATCAAACTAAAAATCTGGAAGACCTTTATTCATTCTCTGACACGTTGAAAATCTCTTCTGTTATGAACTGAATGCTTGTGTACTCCCCAAAATTCATGTCAAAGCCCTGAGTCACAATGTGATAGCAGTGGAAGTTAGGACTTTTGAGAAGTAATAGATTTAGATGAGGTCATGAAAGTAGGACTTTGGTATGGAATTAGTCTCCTTATAAGAAGAGGAAGAGACCAGATCTTTCTTTCTCTCCCTCTCCCTTTCTCTCTCTCTCTGTATTATATAGGGATATTATGAGAAGGCAGTAGTCCCAGCCAAGAAAAGGGTTCCACTAGGAACCAAGTTAGCCAGGACCTTGATCTTCTTCGCAGCCCCAATATGAGAAATAAATGTCTGTTGTTTAAGCCACCCAGGCTTTGATTTCTTATTATAACAACCTGAGCTAAGACACTATGATAATAAAATTATATATTTGGCTCTTGTCCCCAGATCCTGACACAGAGCTTCTAAAACCCTTGGAATTTCCTAAATGATAGTGGTGATAAGGTGATAAAAGCATCTTTTGTTATTCATAACAAGTTTCTTGCTATCATACCTGAATTTATGCTAAGAATGTGACTGTTGGTGGGTCTCTGGATAGCTTCAGGATGGGGGCTGATTGTCAGAGGAACCAACCATGTGGTTAGAGGATTGGAACTTTCAGTCACACCTGCAGATACCAAGGAGGGGAGAGAAGCAGAAGGTGAGTTCAGTCATCAATGGTCAAAAATTTAATCAATCTTGCCTACATAAATGGAACTCAAACACATACACACACATATCTAAATGATGGGGATTAGACTTCTGAGCCATGAATGCACTGAGGTGCTTGAAGGGTAGCATGCCTAGAAAGGGTGTCTGGTGTTCCCCTTCCCCCAGACCTTGTGCTATGCATTTCTTTTAGTTGGCTATTCCTGAGTCATATCCTTTATAACAAACCAGTACTACTAGTAAAGTGACTTCTTGAATTCTTTGAGCAGTTCTAGCAAATTATCAAAGCAGAGGACAAGGTTGTGAAAACCACCCATGTTTTGCCAGTTGGTCAGAAGTATAGGTGACTCAGACTTGTAATTAGCATCTGAAGTGGGGGGAGTCTGTGGGAGTGAGCCCTTAACGCAAGGAGTGTGCACTAAACCTCTAGCTGGTAGTAGAACAGAATTGAATGTAGGACACTCAGTTGGTGTCCGGAAAGTCAGAAAATTAGCTGTTGGATAGAGGAAAAAACACATTTGCTTTCATAAGTGTTGTCAGTAAAAACAGTTTGGAAGACACCTTACTATACTCTTTGTTGAATTAATTAAACTTGCTTATTCTTTAGAATTCCACACCTCAATTCCTACCCGAAGTTGAATTTTCCACTTGAAGAATAATGTAAGTCAGAAAGCTGAAACTGAATTAAGTTAATACCATATATTAGATGATATCTTCAGGATTTTACTTTCTCTTTTGTCACAGATGAAATTTATCAGAAACATTTGTCATTAAGAGAAACAAATACTATTTTAGACTTAAAAATAGGAATGAAACACTTTTTTGAGGAATAAACTTTAAACAAAGAAATATAATGGATGTTATTTAAAATAAGATGCATTTTTTATAATGCAGTACTGCATCACACAATGATTCCCTGGTCCTGAATTTACTAGATATTTTGTCTCAATAATAAAATACCATGTTGAGGCTTGGGCTCTACCATTAAAATACGTGTGCAGATGAAATAAGGAATGAAAGACCTCCTGAAATGAAGGCCTATTTTTTGGAGGATGATGTTTGCAAACAGCCTATTAAAATGAGACATGGCAGGAATAATCACCTCCCAGGCACATCAGGGTTAGACCCACATACACAGGGAAGAATATTACAGGAACCAGTTAAATAATACCTTTCATATCCCATTTTTCTTTTCTTTCCTAAATATCCCCACCGCTTGCCCCTCCCTCCCACTGCATAGTCCTTACTTTTGTCAGAAATCATGGTACACAACCTGGGAGCAAAGGTTCAGAAAAAAACAAATGGTGAAAAGGAAGAAGCCTATCACATCCCGCTTCTACTTAAGGCAGCACTACACTGGAGAAAGGGAGAGGTTTCAAATTCAAATCAGGATCTATAAAGGACTTCTCAAACTCAATACTCAAAAAACTAATAACTCTGTCAAAAAATGGGCAGAAGACACGAATACACACTTCTACAAAAAAGACATACAAATGGTTAGCAGACACATGAAAAAATGCTCAACATCACTAGCCATTAGGGAATTATAAATCAAAACCACAGTGAGGTACCACCTTACACCAGTTAGAATTGCAA
>CM053611.1:82088432-82137288 GCA_028646535.1 Procyon lotor
AATTAATAAAACAGGGAACAAAAAATGTTGGTGAGGATGTTGAGAAAGGGAAACCTTCTTACACTGTTGGTGGGAATGCAAGTTGGTACAGCCACTCTGGAAAACAGTATGGAGGTTCCTCAAGATTTTAAGACTAATACCCTATGACCCAGCAATTGCACTACTAGGTATTTACCCCAAAGATTCAGATGTAGTGAAAAGAAGGAGCACATACACCCCAATATTCACAGCAGCAATGTCCACAATAGTCTAACTCTGGAAGGAGCCAATATGCCTTTCAACAGATGAATGTATAAAGAGGATGTGATCCATATACACAATGGAATATCATTCAGCCATCAGAAATGATGAATTTCCACCGTTTGCATCAACATGGATGGAACTAGAGGGGATTATGTTAAGTGAAGTAAGTCAAGCAGACAAAGACAATTACCACATAGTTTCACTCATATGTCGAACATAAGCAATAGCACAGAGGACCATAGGGGAAGGGAGGGAAACCCAGATGGGAAGAAATCAGAGAAAGAGATGAACCATGAGAGACTATGGACCCCAAGAAACAATCTGGGGGCTTCAAAGGGGACGAGGGTGGGGGGAGGGGGTAACAGGGTGATGAGCATTGAGGAGGGCACTGCTGTGATGAGCAATGGGTGTTATACTTAACTAATGAATCATTTATATCAAAAACTATATAGTACTATATAGTGGCTAACTGAACATAAAAAAAAATAATAATGGTTTGTTGTGAAGGCCCACATTTAAAAAAAAGTTACATCAAGACCAATAAATGAATACAGATAGTTAATTACCACCTGGAGAAATGCCACCATGACCACACTGATGGGGTTTGTCTAAATTTCATCAAAAGTAAAGGGAAGGGTTAACCCCAAAAAACAAAAAGGTGCAAAGGGAAGAAAAATAAAGCCACTTTACAATTACATACCCAGAATAGTGCTTGCTTAAGTGAGAATTACAAGAACTACCTTGTTCTTAGACCTGGTATTGTCCAAATACTTTTACATATTCTGTGTGTGTATGTGTCCTCATAACTTTTGTTCCATTCGGTGTGATTATTGCCATTTTATTGTAGATGAGATATGAGACTTAGAGATATGATATAACTTGCCTAGGTTTAAGGTCATCGGATTTATCAAATAAAAATACAGAGTGCCCAGTTAAATTGAATTTCAGGTATATGATGAAATTTATCTAAGTACAAGCATATTCTGTGCAATATTTGGGACATTCTTATGCTAAACAATCGTAATCAATTCATTAATTGAAATTCAAATTTAACTGAGTGTCCTACATTATCAAGCAACCTTACCTAGATCACATAGCCAACAAGTAAATTGTGGTTCTAAGATTTGAAATCAGATTTGTAGGATCTGTATACACTTTGTCCTCATAACTCACTGTTCTCTTTTCAGAGGAGGGAAAATGGCAGGCAGCTTGATTGTTTCCTTGCACTGTTAAATCTCGGGATTTTTCCCTATAGCTTTGGCTTGATTTATTCCTAGTATCAAATGCTGAAATCTACCATCGCTGGCTCTCTGTGTGGTTCTCATGGATCCGATACATCCCAAACACATGAAGCATGTAGTCATCCCTGTTTCTGTGGTTGGGCTTATTATTCCCCCTATGTTAAAGCCTCCAAATACTTTTGGCATTTCTCCTAACTCAACACTCTGCTTCCTAGTGCTTACTCAATTTGCATTTTACAAGTCTCTCAGCTTGCCCCACCAATCACACATTCTGGGCCAGTTGTTTTTCAAGCTGCTTTTACAGAAAGTGATTTCCTGGAAAGAAAACACACACACACACACACACACACACACACACACACACACACATTTTATTTGTGAAAATATGAAAATCTACTCTGGGCAAAATAAAAATGAATGAAACATATTTGATATATTATAGTCTTATTGTATTCTTTTGAATAATAAAACAGATGCAATGTTACTTAGTTGTTTCACTGGTTTTAATCTTGTTACTTGGGACTAAATTGTCAAAGAATTAAACTTTTGATACCTCTCTCCCTTAAGTGTGTGTTATAAAGATAAAATCCACAATAAACAGGGATACAGGATGTTCAGAGTGTCATAAAATGACTTTCTGTCATAAAATGAAGGAAGACAATGGCTTTCTTTGGAAATGTTATTAGTTTTTCTGGGGACTTAAATAAAGACTATAACAGAGAACTATAAGCCCTAGATGCTTAGGAAATAGACTTCTAGACAGCTGTGTGTGTGTGTGTGTGTGTGTGTGTGTGTGTGTGTGTGTGTGTGGTAAAGGCAATGTTTAAGATGGACTTAGAGAAAGTCAGGCAATTATTGAGAATTCCCTTATGTATACAGCAGAAGGGTATGTGTTTAGAAATGTTCTAGCTGAAGTTATGAAGTTTTCATCAAAGAAAGAAAAACAAAATAGATTAAAATCATACATGCAAACTATAAAGGCATAAGCACATAGCATATTTTTATATATAAATGCCTCAATTTTCTTATACATAAAAATAATATACATAAAGTTTTCTTATACATAAATACAACAATGATAAAGTTATAAAATGATAAAGTTATAAAAATGTTATCAAAATGATAAAAAAGTTATCAAAAATGATAAAGTTATAAAAATAAGCTAGTTTTACTGACATACAAAAGTGCTATCTATGTATTTCAGAGGGCTAAGGAAAAAATAACAAAATTCTTAAAGCAATTTGGCAAATATAATAAATACAGCTGTCTAGGATGTTTTCAAGGAAGTAGTTAGCTTAGAAATTAACTTCAAAAATAGGAAAAGTCATGGATTCAGGAAAAAGAACGGCAATCCAATACATCAGAAGTGAGAAAAAGCAAAGTGAAGGAGGTAAATATGTTTACTTTGCCCAGTGCAACAGTGTGTGAAAGACAGTATGTCAAATTAACTACAGAAAGAAAAAATAGGTATTTGGTAAAGAGAAAATGCCAAGGACACCTGGATTAATACATATCTACATTTAATGTTGAGAAGTTTTAGTTTCGATAGCAGCAAACAGCAGTGTGTGCTGAGTGGGCTATTTTGTGGAAAAGAGCTGATTACTTAAATGTTGATGTCTTTAAACTGGCAAGGGTGGGAAAATTTACTGTGGAAATTGGCCAATGCTACAAGTCAGGATTTTGTTTACCTTTCTGGAAAACTGATTTACCAGCATACCACACAAACAACTGTTAAAACTTGAAATCATTTCCAAACAAGTTTATAGAAAATACTTTCTTGGCTACACTTTAAAAAAGAGTGCAATAAGTATCATCTTCTTAAATTGTTCCTTATTCAGTAGGTCAAGAGTTAAAACATTGTTTCCTCAGTAAAACTGTACCTGTAGTAATTAGTTCCTGAAGGAAATGTTTCTAAGTTTTCTTATTAATGATGTATCCAAATTTTTTAAAATAGTGCAAAAAAAATTTCAATATTCTTAGTGAAAGGAAGAGAAATAAAGCTGGTATCTATTTTACGAAGAGAAAGATGTCAAATGAAAAAAGTGTGGCAGTGGAAAAAAAGGAACAAATCTCTATAAAAAAAGATACTTTCTAACTTTTAAAAAATATATTCTTTCCTCTTGTTACTTATTTAAATGTTAATTTATGTGAAAACTTTGAGGCTCAATATTTATGTCTGTTTGGCCTAGTGCTTTAAATGTTAATTATGTAGATGTATTTTATTAGATTAGAAATAATTGGATGACAAAACAGTATCAGCATCTTAAATGGTATTTGAAATTGTATCCCTCAAAGTCTGAGATAAATAAAAACACAGAACATAAAATGACTTGTCACATATAAAGCATTTACACTATTCTGCTTCTTCAGTATTCACTTGCTTGAATAAATAGCCTAAATGAATATATCATATAAAGCAAAATGTTGCATTTAGTAAAATAAATACACACTCAAATGTGCACAGATACAGATGACTACAGCTCTTAGAGAAATAAATAGGGCTCAGTCTAAAGCTAATGTAAGACATTGAAAGAACCATAAAACACTTTTACAGAACATGATGAAATGAATACTGCACATTTAAAACTGATTGACAGGTAATGAACTATAAAATCTATGTTGAAATGAAAATGACACTGAGAAAGAATAGCACATGGCCTTATCCCTACAGTCTTAGGGTTGAAAAATGGGAAATTTTCTAAACCACCAGCTCACAAAAATTAAGCAAATTAAAAACTGATGAAAACTATATGTGCTATGATTGAATTAGCCAGTTGCTGAGAAAGAGAAGCGCAATGCAATTTAACTTTGCGGTATTAGAATGACATTCCTACTCATACTAGATTGAATTGGCAGCTGAAAATGAGATGTTTCCTATATATGTGTGTGTTTATTTGTGCATCCTCATGTTTCCAGATAATTCTTCATCTACCAGAGAATTTCAACATGCGTTAGAGATCGACATTCTGCATCTTAGCCTGTCAGCGAGCCCTGTAGAACTTCTATTGCTAGTTTGTAACTTAACAGTCTAAACTATATAGCCATAACTAATAAACCTTGGGTTTTCCTGCTAGTTGATATCACTGTTCTGCATAAAATCTGAACTGCCTTACTCCAGGAAGGATGTCTTTGTAAGCACTTTAACTCCATAATGTTTTTGCCTCATCTAAAGGATCTGATAAGAAAGGAAAACAAAATTGTCATTTTCTCTTGGGTAGCATAATAGAAGTCTACATCTTATATTTAAAAATAAGGAAACTATAATTGGCCATATGTAGGAAATGAGAAACAATAACTATGAGGTTACGGGAATATATTACCAACTTATTTCAGAACACATACATGTATATATACACATACACTTACATGTGCACACACAACACAATAGCTGCCATTCATTGATAACCTATCATTTCCCAAGTTCTACTCTAGATATTCTGTGTAGATTAAAACTGTTTAATTCCACAGTGGACTCCAATAAGATACATAATGCCATTATTCTCAATTTACTGATTGCAAAGCTAAGGCAAAGACATCAGGAGAATTTTCCAAATTCATATAGGTAGAATATGGCCATAGTCTAGTTTCAAACCCCATAACCTCACTCTCAACATGTTTTCTTAACCATTACACAATCGAATTATTTCTTCTTGACACATATATTCTAATTGTACCTAAACACTTTAGATGACATCTTATTACTTGAGTTCTGCTAAGTATCATGTTTTGGCTCAAGGATGAGATCATCAGATGCATAATTAACACCGGAAGCTAACTCTTTAATATAAAGGAGTTAGAGCCAGGAGAATTATCAAAGGGCATCCTCAAATAGATTTATTGCAGAAAAAAGAGAATGTTATCCATAATGATTATGCAGTTGGGAAACTGTGTAATGTATCTTGACAAAACTAAATTGATTTTCATCTTATTTCAGCTTTAGTTACAATAACTCATCAATTTCTTCCATTTTGGTCATTATAGGGCAAATTCCTTCTTGTGTTTATATATTAAAAATCTAGAGCTCCACTTACAGAGTAAGGAAGAGATTCTGAGTTTTCTGAAAACTGACATTTAGATCTCTTGGCTTCACGGGGTCTGTAATCCTCTGGAAAAGTGTGCATCCATTTATGCGAATGTGTATTTGTTTGTAGAGAGAAACTGTGCCTTTTTTTAGACCACTAAACCAATAGTCTAGAGTATAAAACTCAATCTTCTCTTAAACTTTTACAATTTTAGAGCTGTCAAGTAAGCATGGATTAGTGAAAAGAGGAAGAGGTTGAAAAGCTAGATTATGGGCACCTGGGTGGCTCAGTGGGTTAAAGCCTCTGCCTTCGACTCATGTCATGATCTCAGTGTCCTGGGATTGAGTCCTGCATCGGGCTCTCTGCTCAGCAGGAAGCCTGTTTCTCCCTCTCTCTCTGCCTGCCTCTCTGCCTACTTGTGATCTCTCTCTCTGTCAAATAAATAAATAAAATCTTAAAAAAAAGAAAAAGAAAGCTAGATTATGTAATGGTTAAGAAAACATATTTGGGAAGGAGACTAGCAGTTTTGAATCTGGGCTATGGCCACTTACAACCTTTGCAAATCTAGACAATTTGCCTCAACTTCTCTATAGCCTTATGTTTGTCATCAGGATATTGGTGACAATAGCTGTGTGTATCTTTTTGGAGTCCTGTATGAAATTAAATAATTTTAAAATATATAAAGTGTTGGAGTACCTGGTGGCTCAGTCAGTTAAGTGTCCAACTCTTGATTTCGGCTCAAGTCATGATCTCAAAGTCATGAGATTGAGCCCCATGATGGGTTCCATGCTCAGTGTGGAGTCGGCTTGAGATTCTCTCCCTCTCCCTCTGCCCTTCCCCTGCTTCTGCACTCACTCACTCTCTCTCACTCTCTCTCCTTCTCAAATAAATAAATAAAATCTTGAAAAGATATGTAAAATGTTTAGAATTGTAAAATTTTATGCTAAATCAGTATCTTTACTCAGTGTGTGAACCTTGGAAAAGCCAATTTATTGTTCTAAAACTCAGGCCATTGTGTCATTTGGTAAAAATGACTATTTCAGTCATCCGTGAAAGGGTGACATATCATCCCAAACTTAGTGGCTTAAGATAATAAAAGTTTATTTTGCCATTTCAGCAGGGTTCAGTAAGAACAGCCTCTCTCTGTTCCACAGGACATCAGCAGCTAGAGTTGACTCGATGGCTTGGACAGAAAGCCTCTGAAGGCTCCCACCTTCTCCAGCCTGCTGGTTGTATTGACTGTCACCAAAGATGTCAACTGAGCTTTCAACCAGAATGCTTACATTTAGTGTCTCCCTGTGGCTACTGGACTTTCTCACTATGGCTGGGATCCAAGAATGTTCACTCACCCAGAGAAAGCCAGGCAGATATAATATTGCTTTTATGGTCTAATCTTAGAAATCACAGTGAGTATCAAGTTTGTCATAATCATAAGTACCCCCAAATTCAAAAAAAGGAAAAAACACAGACCCTGCTTCTCAGTGAGAAGGAAAAGAGTGTCAAGGTTACACTGCAAGAAGAGTATGTGAAGTGGAAGGCATTAATGCAAAAATTTTTCAAAAATACAGTCAACCAGAGCTATCTAATACATAAGGTTGTTGCCAGAATGAAATGGAACTATGTATCTGAACATGTGTTTCAATATTTTAATTTCAGTAATCAAATTAAATTATGTGTGCATATACTGTACAAATAAGAAGCACTATTACATACTTAAATGTTATCATTATTATTCAGAGTACAAAATAATTGTTAAATTTTCAGCACTGTTGATATGTTTGAAAATTTCCCTATAAGCATCAATTTCCCTATAGCTCAGGTTTAAAATTTTATATCTTAAAAGGAGGGCATGAGTGCTGTGGAGTTCAGAATATTAAAGACATTTATAGCCTGATTATGAGATAATATTTAAATTAGCTATAGTTTATTGTCTAGATTGGTAATTAATTTTGAAGGTTAAGAATCCTTTGAGTATCACAACCCAGCACCAATAGCTGAATTTTCAACAGTTATAATGGAGGCCAGAGACAGAAGGAAAATATTTCTCCATGCTGAGTTAAAATAACTTTACAAAGTACACTCAGCAAAATCACCCTTTAGAAATAAAGGCAAAATAACAATTAAACAGAACTGGGTTTTCCCTAGAGGACTTGAGAAAGATGTACTTCAGGAAGAAAAGGATCTGGAATGGAAGGTCTGAGGCATTAGAAGGAATGGTAGCAGAAACACTAGAAAACATGTGGGTATATCTAAATTTATAGATATAGATACTTAGATATATTTATCTGTATATAGAAATCTAAATTTATATATATGTGTGTATTAACATTTATATACATATATAGTATATATGTATATAAATTTATATATATGCATGTATATAACAAAATTACCTAAGCTGTCAGTTAGAAACAACAACAGAACTCAAACATCTGAATATGGCAACATTAAAGCAGGGCTCTGTGCGAGCATACAGCATTTATGTACTTAAGACAGGCACAGGAAAACTTACTCAGTAAAGAGCAGGACAGTAGCTATTTTAGGCTTTGAAGGCCAAGAGGCAAAATATAGGATACTATGTAGAAACGCATATAATGAAAGAGAAACACATTTCCTCAATTTCTTTTAATTCATGAAGTTCAAAATATAGTAATAATTACTGACAATTGTTTGTGTGGTGTATGCATGCGTGTGACACAGATCTACCATTGAGAAAAAAAATTGGAGGGTGGGTAATATTTTGCTTAATTAGAGTTCAAACTTAGTGTTTTCTATCACCAAAATGGATTGTAAATGTGCATCTGTTAATGCTAATCTGAGACGAGGCTTCACATAGTTCATGTTTGGAAATGTCTTTTCACACAGATAGGTAGTGCCAAATACTGATATCAACAAATGAACCACTTGGAAACTTACTTTGGATGCATCCTCATTTTCATTATGCTGTGATGAAAAATACCATTGTAAATTTTCTAATATTTACGGCTCTTGCCATTAGAGATACTGTGATGGGTGCACAGAGTTACAATGTTTACATATATTTTACTCATTTAAATGGCTTACCTATGACATCATTGATTAACAATGCTTTGCTATCTAATTTGACAACAAATAACCCACACTGCACTGTGTCTAAATATCAATACATTTGAGGTTCTCTTTTCTTGTCTTCTCCTTCCCTCCTCTCCCTTGCTCTCTTCTTTTCTTTTTTGTTTTGAAATGATAGGCATACACTGGGATTAAAAATAAAAGTGAAAGTCCCGGAATGGCAATACATGTGGCCCTCAAAATGCTTTGGACTTGTAACTGCATCAATGAAATTTGAACTTCATATATTTTCCCTTGTCATAGAACTTTATTCTTTGATTTTTTTTATTTATTTAATATGTAAAAATCACTCTGAGGTATCAGGCTGCACACACACTATGTGGCAAAAAAAAAAAAAAATTGGAATTAATAGAAAACAAAAATAAATCAGTAGGATGAATAAAAGTATATTGGTAATCAAAATTAATAAAACCAACTAACTCCCTAGTTAAAAAGCAAGCACATGTAGAATATTTAGATTGTATTAAAAGTATTCAACACAATTTTATTTCTAAGAAAAATACCTAAAATAATTAAAAGGTCTTACCAATTATTCAAGAGAAGTAAAAAAAAAAAATGTTTTGTGAAGTCTGTATAAATTACTTCAAAACCAGAGTAGGACTGCTCAATGAATGCCTAAAATTTAGAATCTAGAACACTGACATGGAATGCTGGTGAGGATGTGGGGTAACAGGAACTCTCATTCATTGCTGGTGGGAATGCAAAATGGTAGAGTCATATTGGGAAAAAAAAATTTGGCAGTTTTTTACAAAACCAAACACATTATTACAATCATGTGTTGAATGTATTGAATCATATTACAATATGATCTAGCAATTGTGCTCACTGGTATTTTAGTCAAATGAGTTGAAAATGTATGCCCCCGGAGAACAAAACAAAACAAAAAACGAAATCCTATAACATGAATGTTATAGCAGTTTTATTGGTAGTTGGGAATACCTGGGAAGCAACCAGAAATGTCTTTCATGGGGTGAATGGGTAAATAAACTGTGGTATATCCAGATAATGGATTATTATTCAGTGTTGAAAGGAAATGAGCTATCAAGACATGAAAAGACATAGAAGAACTTTAAATTCATATTACTAAGTAAAGGAAACCAGTCTAAATAAGTTACATATTGTACAATTCCAACTATATGACATTCTGTAAAAGATAACTGGAGATGGTAAGAAGATCAGTGGTTGCCAAAGGTTTGAAGGAAAGGAGAAACAAATAGGTAGCACAGGGGATTTTTAGGGGAATGAAATTGTTCAGTATAATACTTTGATGGTGGATATATGTTATTTTACATTTGCTCAAACCCATAAAATGGACAACACTTAGAGTAAACCCTAATGTAAAGTTTGGAATTTAAGATATTATAATGTGTCGATTCTCACAAATGTCCCAGTCTGGCTGGGGATGTTGATGGACGAGGATGCTGTACGTGTGTGTGAGCAGAAAGTATGTGGGAACTATTTAAAAAAATTATATAAAAATTTTTATAGTTTTAACTTATATAAAAATTTATATAGTTTTAAAAAACTATATAAAAATTCCTATTTTCCTCTTAATTTTCTTGCGAATCTAAAACTGTTCAAATAAAGTCTCTCTCTGTATTTTTAAAAATCTAATAATCCTTAGAAGCACAATGAAAAATTTCTAAATAAAATGTGACCATATTGATCTCTGTATCAAGAAATAATAATAATGATAATACTAGTTCTAGTAACAATAAAGAAAATGTATTCTGATAAATGTGGATTTATCCCAGTAATGTAACTGTTTTAACCCTAGGAAATCAATAAGTGTAATTTACCACATAGTGGATTAAATTAAGGGAAAATTCAAGTAATTACCTAATAAACACAGAAAACATGCTTGTAAAATTTAGCCATTAATTATGTAAAGATTATTATAAAAATAATAAAAGTATCTAAATCAAAACCACAGTTAAAAATTATTTTATCTCTTCCAAATAAGCAAGAGTTTATAAACTTTCATAATACTAATTGTTAGTGGACAATGGGACATTTACAAATTGTTGGTGAGAGAATATGTTGGTTCCTTCTTAGAAGGAAAATAAATGTTATTAGAGGCTACTGGGTTTTGAGATAATATGTTATGTACTACTGTGGCAATAGCTAACCTTAAAGATCTAATAGCTATGTGAGGACTAGATATAAGTAAATGATACCAGTAGCCTAAGTATCCTTCATGGGAGTATGCAGAGTACCACAGAACACAAAGAAAAATAATTTTTAAAAAAATGGGACCAAGTTGTTTAAAAGCCAAAGGTGTTTTAAAGGAAGTAAGCCTTTAGATAAGGCTGGAGATGTTTCCAGGCTGGTGTACATGGTCTGCTTGCTCCAGAGTAAGAGAGCTGACTGAGTAAGGCATGAAGCAATAAAGAATAAGGCAGGTTGAGGATCAAAGGGCTTCAGAATCACAGGCATAAGAGGATCTCCGTAGAAGAGGGAGTAGAAATAAGGCTAGAGAATAAGACAGTTGCTAGATTACAATGGGCTTTACTTGTCACAGTTACATTTCATACAAAGGCATTTGTTACAGTTCTATATTCTCTTGTATATACACTCTCCTTGTAGTCTCCTTGTAAGGAACACTCTCTGTTCCTTATGAGAGTGACAGGACCATAATCTACAATTGAATAAACCAGCTATGATATTAACAGATAAGAAGTTCTCCCTTATTAGTATTTTAAGTTATTAATATTTCAGTAGCATTCTTCTGAATGATGTATGTGTGTATACATGTACATATACCCACATAGATATGTTTCCTGGCACAGAGAATTCCTTAGGTTTCTCATAACTTTGAGGGGACTAGAAGCTTTCTTCCTCAAAATTTTCCCAGTTTTGGAGAAATAAGTAATAGAGAAATAAGTTTTGCTCTAGAAAGTTGCTTTTGGAGAGTGAGGTCTTCAACTTAGTCACAATTGTGTAACTAGAGCCACAATGACAGTTGGTACTCAGGTAAATGTTTATTTACTGAGATAAAGTCATCTCCTAACTGGAAAGCACTTCAAATAGTGCTTTATTTGAACCCCAAATGTGGGCTCTATTCTTAGTATTTCCACCAAAATAAAGCACCCAAGTGCTTTATTTGAGCCCCAAATGTGGGCTCTATTCTTAGTATTTCCACCCAAATCAACCCTAGAGCAATTAATTTCTTTTTGTCTTGCTTTATGTTTAGAGAAAAAGTATTGAATTCCTACTTCTTAGAGGTGGTGAAGATATTTCTGTAAATACCATAAAGGGCCAATACAGTACCTGACATCAAGGGGGCCTCTAATTAATGATAACTACTATTATCATTGCTCTTCGGGCCCCCCACTCCATTACTCTTAATGATGTTCTATCTTGTGGAAGTTAAATTCTATGCAACCACAAATAGAGACACATTTGTCACATCTTGTCAGAAAAGGTTTAATAAAATTCTAGTCAAGGATATAAGATCAGTGTGTTTTGGACTTGATTTTTAATATGCTTCAGTTGTACCACCTCTGAGGGTCTCATTAGCAACTCTGCCTCATCGGTTGCTATAGGCATCAAACTAAGACAGATTATTTTCATCCTCATTCCTATTTCATCTTCCCTTTTGCTCTTTCCCAGCCTGTGGACAAAAGGACATTTTCTCTGCTCTTAAAGAATTTTACAGCACTCCACTAACTCTTTGCCATCACAGGAAAGTGAATTGGCCTTATCATATAGCAATGTAATGCTACAGTCCAAAACCTTAAGCTTAATTCACTCATTAGTGAGAAATGCCCTACCTGGAGAAAGATAATGGAGATCTAATGTATATGCTACATAGCTTCCCAATAGAGTATTCCTTTTAGAAAAGAAATAATTAGATGAATAAATTAGATTTTAAGCACTGATCTACCTATATACCCCAAAGAATATGTAATTAGAAATTTAAGCAGTCAGCCAGATATCATTAAGTCATTGGAGACATTTCTATCAGAAGCCAACATCCATTACCAAAATGTTAATTATCTAAAACCATTTTAAAATCCTTAAACATTGTAAAGTGTACATAAGGCTGATTGAACAAGCCAATTTAGATAAATGTGTCAGGAAAATAATGCTGTGTTCATGGAAAGTCATGCTATATTTCAGTTATTAGGTTAACTTGGTATTTAAAAACCATGCCAAAGGATGATGGAAATGGTGTAGTGAAGAGTCATTTACCCTCAGGAAAACATTCATCTCTTAAAAAAATAACTGATAGTCACCTAATGATGATATTGTTTTAGGTAATAAGGACAAATAGGCTATCGTCTTTCTCCTTAAAGGACCTGCCTCCAAATGCAGCCGCAATGGGGTGAGGACTTCAACAAATGAATTTGGGGAGAGGAGGCACAACTCAGTCCACAGCATATAGATATTCAAAATGACCAAATGAGCATAAATAGCTTTAACTTTTATGCTTTTAAGAAATTGACATCTAACAAAAGATGACTGGAGAGTCATGCATATGAATGAGATTGAAGTATGTAGAAAAATAAAACTCAGCTACATTTGGAACTAGATATTTTATTTGTGGATGATTAGAAATCGTTTGCCAGCTGCTTTCTTTATTTTCATTTTTACTTCTAAAAATATATCTTTTTTTGTTCTAGTATGTCAATAAATCCTAGGTTAATTCTAAGTTGTGTGAACCTCTGGGATATCAACCTGTCCACACATGTTCACAGACTGGTTGGATGAGTCTATAGGAACTCTATTTACATAAGGAACCAAGGAGTATCCTAGGTTGGAGAACACATTCTAAGAGAAGTAGTCATGGGCCATAAGCGTAAGCAGTTTAAAAGAATAAAAAGGTCTTATTTTTGCAAGGGAAGCATATGATAATTCAATCAGAATCATCTATCAGCCTCGCCATCCATGAACTTGGGTTTGAGATATATGATACATTGCATGAAAACCACAATCAAATCTGGAAAAGGTGAGTGCCAGTGTATTCTCTAATGATATTCAGAAGAAAGAGAAATTGTTCTCAAGAGAAATTGTTCTCAGTACAGAGACCAGCATCATTTAGGAAACTAATACCAGCAAGAGTCATCTCAGAGAAAAGGGAAGAAAATCACAGATGTCAGTGGGTGAATGACTTGAGATATGTGTAGTTGGTTATAACCAAATGCCTCTGTTTGTTGGAAACAGTTCTGATTTACCTGCTTTAATAGTCCCTAACTGACAGAGTACTTAATGTGCCCCTTTGCACTCTCCAAAATTTCCCATTTTGGTGATCAATTACAGAGTAACCAACCCTAGGAGAGGGGAAATTTGGAGGAAACTGTAAAGTACCTCGGAAAGACAAAGGCAAGAGTAAAATGTACACTGTCCTTCCTGAAATTATTGCATTATATTATACTATATTTAGTACTATATTTAAGGACTATATTCATAGTACTAAAAGATTTAAGGTACTCTCAGTCATGTTAACTGGCTAAAAAGTAAGTTCCACTAACAGGAAAAGAAAGTTCTATAGTTCCATGATTACTTTGTGAACATGTCTGGGCCAATATTCTTTCCTTAAAAAACTTCAGTTCTAAGTGCATTTCTCTTCTTGGACCTACTAAGAAAGCTGCTAGATTTCTCTGGGAGAAAAAAAGTGGCATTAATTGGAATCAATTTTGTTCACTGGAAGAATCAATTTTGATTCTCCCTTGGAATCAATTTTGTTCACCTCCTAATATTTGCATGGGTTAACTTTGGGCATATCACATAGAAACTTAAAAGTAGGGAGGGTTTCAGACACTCCAGACAAAATGAGAATCAGAAAAGGTTTCCTTTATTATGTGAGATCCATGACTGGGAACTAGGGTCTAGATTTATTTTATTTCTGAGATGAATTAAAGATACAAGTTATACCATGTCTGAAAATTCTCCCTGGTGCAAAGGAGGTTTCACTGGAATCAGAATTATACTTGTCACCTACTGCCTATCTAACCTATCTAACATTATTTGGTGTTAGATAATTTGAATAAACTCCAGAGAAATCAAGTCCACATGCAGTATTAAGTCTTATCAGAGTTTGTAATTCTGGGGCACCTCGGTGGCTCATGGGTTAAAGCCTCTGCCTTCTGCTCGGGTCATGATCTTGGGGTCCTGGAATTGAGCCCCGCATCGGGCTCTCTGCTCAATGGGGAGCCTGCTTCCCCCTCTCTCTCTGCCTACTTGTGATATCTCTCTCTCTCTGTCAAATAAATAAATAAAATCTTTAAAAAAAAAGTTTGTAATTCTGGCACTATTGTAATTTGGGGCTGGATCATTCTTTTCGTAAGGGCTGTCCTATGCTTTGTAGGGTTTTTAGGAGCATTCTCAGTCTCTATATACAAGATTCCAGTATCACACTCCTTTCACCCCTTAACAACTTTGGAAATTGCCAAACTTCCCCAAGGTTTGGGGAGGATGCAGAGAGGGAAAACATTGCCCCAGGCTGAGATCTAGTGGCTTAGACAATAATGTTATGGATTCCTGAAATGGGACTCCATGTACATGCACTCCTGAAAGCAAAATTTAGAAGTCTCAAACACAACTCACTTGTGTAGACACAGCCTCACTGTCTGGGCTTAAAGCCAGAAATAAAATTAAGTATCTCCCAATTCCCTAAGATAATCAGGAAACACATTTTTCTACCTCCCTTCCCTCTACCCTGACACCATTTCTTTTGGACAATTAAACTACAGTACTTTAGGCTCCTGAGAGGAAAGCTGCTGTGTAAATGCAAAGTAATAACAGATAGTGGCCAACCAAAATAAAAGAAACTACACTAAAATGCTAACTGTCTGAATTGAGAAGTCGATGCTCATTAATGAATATTCATGGACATATTTTCATATTAATACACAGAATTAATACCAGACTCCTGCTAGCAGATTAATTTGAAGCCAAAAGAGACATATATTTTTGAAGCTAGAGACATTGATCTTGTAATGATGATCTATAACAATGACTGCATTTCTACCATAGAAGGTGAATGATATTATAATTTTGAAATGATGAATGACGATGGTGTGGCTAGATGCACACTTATTAATTTGATTTGCTTTAATGGAATTTTTCCCCTACGGGTCCCAGTAATAAGGAGAAAACTTATAATACATTAAAAAAAATGGTTGTTCTTAAGATTACTTTTATCACAGGAAACACAATCACTGACTATACTTCAGCATCATCATAAATATTCAAATACTAATATATTGTTGCCCAGTGGGAATTTGAGATTTTGGTGATGAAATGCACATTGTTGAATGGGAAGTTTCCTTAATTCCAAGGAGAAAGAAAAATGTGGTATGTCTCCCCTGAAAAGACTAATCTTATTCAATTAGTTGTTGGGTTGTAGGCTTGATTTCACTGTGAAAGATAATGGGATAAGTAGTTAAAAATACCACAATGTACCTAGTTAATTTATTCGATAATCTAGCTGAGTTGACTAGCTGATTTAAGGCTAGTGCCTTAATCCTGATAAAATGTAATAATAAACAACATTTACTTGGAATAGAAGGCTAAGTGAGCAAACGTGAATTTTTCTTGTGTCTGGTAGTCCTCTGTCTCCCCACCACTCATTGTTTGTTCCAGCCACTGAAACAGTCTGACTTGATCACATGCTGGCTTCATCCTCATTAATCCATTTAAATGCTAATCTTTAAGTTTGGAAGACTCTTCCCCCTCTTCGATAGCCTTCTACCCATTAAATAGCCTTTACATAAGGTGTACAATGCCTAAGCATATTAGGTGGTCTATATATTTTTATTTGATTGCAAACCACTCCTACACAACTTCTAGAAATAGGCATTAGTATAATTTTTTCCAAGTTAAAAATTTTCAATTGTTCCTAACTGTAAGATTGTACCCATTGTAGTCAACAAAATAACAAAGACCTTTTTTACTCATTTTACTGGTGACATATTGACTTTCTAATAGATTCTAGAGCTGCCAGTGATGACCTGTATGATAGTGCTATTTCTCCTTTATATGACTTTATATCTCTCCCTAATTTCTCCTTTATATGACTTTATATCCCTCCCTAACTGATTTGTAAGACAGGGTTATAATCCAGGCATGTCAGAATCCTAGATTTTATAAAATAGACTCACACAATTAGAGTTCTGTGGCTTTTTAATCAATGTGAACATTTTATCACTACTGTATATGGTCTTTTAGAAATATATTGTAAAATGAGTCAGTATACAGTTGTAAATACTCAGAACATTATCTTGTGATGATAATAGCCTGCATAGCCCCTCCCTGTATGCCAAAGGTCATTGTGTAATTAATACCATACTGCTTTTCTTCTTTTTTTCTTTTTCTCTCCCTCTCTTGATTATTATTTCTCTATCAAGCTAATCAAACAGACAAAACTTTACTCTCTTCTGCATAAGCTTTTTGGAAACACCTAAGAACATTGACAGGCTATACACTGGCAGGAGATGAAACGCCCAGTTCTAAGACATACCTAAATATTTTTATGGGAAGAGCAAATATTAACTAAGACTCTTTTTCTAACTCAGAGCATTACTCAAAGCATGGCCCACAGACCACATCTATCAGACTCACATGGAGTAATTGTTAAAACTGGTATGTTTTTAAATCTCCTCCAGGATCAGAACCATTTGAAGGATAGACATTTAAAATTGGTTTCTCAGATGAATTCTTTGCATACCAAATTTGGAAGATCACTAAGAAAAGCTATAACATTCTGTTGGATAAAAAGCATTTCTAAATGAAAATGTGTTTTTGAGATGGGCAATATGAGCCCAACATCATATTTAAAAATATACATATATTTTTCTAAAACAGTGTATTTTTTTTTTGCCTTGCACATTGTAGACCTGTGAAATCAGACAAAAAAGCCCACAAAACTTTTAGGATAATAAGTCAGAATTAGGGAAATGCTGGCAGAGTTGCAACCATGACAGTATATAGACTGTCAATGTTGTCACAGTATAGACATTTTTCTGTCTTGATTCAAAAAATTAAAAAACAATGCCTGTGAGCCAGGCATGCAAGTATTTTTATTCCCATTTTTCAGGTAAGGCAACAGTGAGATTAAGAGTTTAAATTAATTATATACCCATTTCCTAACCCAATATGCCCACACATCACACACTGGATTTTATGATCACTCTTATATATTTCTGTGGCATTTAAATGGAAAGCTAAGTAAGAAGTAGGTTCATTCTTTCTTTCCTTTTCTTTTCCTTTCCCTTTCCTTCCTCTTCTTCCTTCTCACCCTCCCTCCCTCATTCTCTCCTTTCTCTCTCTCTCTGTCTCTCTTTTCTCTTTCTTTTCAATATACTTTCCTCTATCCCTTATTGCCTTGTAAAAGGATTAAGGTTTCTGCGTTCACAAAATAATCACAGGACTAGTAAACATTACAACATTTAAAACCTTCAGGATTATAAGATATGAGGATAAAAGAGAAGAAATTACGGCCCAAAGGAAGCCAGAATTTTTTTTCTTAAATTATAGACTTAGAAAAAAATGTCTCCCTGTTCCCAAAACTATAACTTCTTTCCAAGCTGCTATTAATTTTAAACTTACCTGAGCCATTTTAAACATATAAATCCATCCAATTAAAAAAGGAACCGTGTTTTCTTATTTTTCTTTTGCCTTTAATAATTTATCTAAGTGCAACTATGCATTCAAAATTATGCTTGTTTTATTTTATCCAAAATTTCTAGGTGTTTTATCATAGGAGCATTTATGAAAATACACAAGATACCAGCTTGAAAAAACTAAGTGATAGAACAGTTTCTTCACCTATATAATTATCAATACATACTAAATTGGTTGCTTCAAATGTTTTACATTAAGGTATTAATTTTGCCTTAATCTCCACTTGATCTTCATTTACAGTCAATTCTTGAGTAGGATGGTAAAGAGGCAGAGTCATCAATCATTCCAGAAATCCAGAAATTAAAAGGTCTCCCAGTCAGTAACTGTGCCTCTGAGGTCAGCATGAAACTGTACACTGTAGGCATTTACTAGGGCGGGAAGACTAATATTTAGCTTCAGTGTCAGTGAACACTGACTATTTTAGTGCCTAAGGAAATCATACATTTGCTTATTTCTCTGATTAAGGAGCAGACAATTATCTTGAG
Organism: Procyon lotor; assembly: GCA_028646535.1. Taxonomy (NCBI): domain Eukaryota; kingdom Metazoa; phylum Chordata; class Mammalia; order Carnivora; family Procyonidae; genus Procyon; species Procyon lotor. The sequence goes on from CM053611.1 coordinate 82,107,159, forward strand.
ATGTATATTTTGGGGAATGAGAGCAGGGAAGATTCTGCTTTTGCTGCTGGTAGCAGTATAAAGAAATACCACCCTCAGCCCACAGAACAATACAGTGTAATGGAGGTATTTTCTAAAAAATGCTCTAGACAAAGGGAAATTTCTCTAGAAATTCTCTAGAAAGAAGAAAAGCTAGGAAGATAACAGGTATTTGGTGAAGGTTCGTTCATTTATTTATTTTTATTTTTTGAAATGAGTATTTTTATTTAGTATTTCATATTCATAAGTACAGAGCGCTCAGATTCTTAAGTGTGTTAAACGTTTTGAAGTATAATTATATAACAAAAATTCCATAGATTTAAAGTGTGCAATTTTATGAGTCTTGATATATGTACATACTCTAAAACCATCACTGTAATTAAAATAATGTCAGCATATCTATCATCCTCCAATGATGTTTCTTACTTGTTTTATGATACATTGTTAGCTTGTTTGCCCTTACAGATTCATTTATCCTTTGCTTGGGGAGAAGGTGATCTCTACAATAAAATAATTTCTTGACTTTACTGACATATACTGGTGGGAGTCCAAAATAGAGGTAGATCTAAGACAGATTTAAAAATAGTCAAAATAGAAAGTTCCCAGGACTTTCCTGGAGGAGAGAGGTTATACCCTGAAAGTTTACAGGACCTTGCCAACCTGGGTTGACAAAAGCCTGAGCAGTGGGGTGGGAATAAGCTCTAAGAGTGGCAGAGCAAAGAGGTGACAGGAAGGTCTTAATTGGACTGAATTCACTGACATAAATGTACTCACTAAGGATTTGAGATTTAAAGGATTGCCTTGATCACCTGTAAGCGGTGTTGATATTCTGGGTCTTCTATCAGATCAATGAGGTCAAATGCTGGAATTTTGTTGGTATACTGTTGAGAAAAGCAGGAAGAAATCAGCAGGCAGTGGGAAGCAGCAAAGCTAAAATTGATCTGTGATGTGTGGTCTTCACATCACACACATCATAGATGGGTCTCAGCCATCCCAAACTGTGCTTGCTGGGAGAGACAGGAATTCACTCCCTTCATCAAAACATTCCAAATATATTGGCAAGGGAGGCACCAGCAAAACCTGAAGATCTCTGAGGGGCTGTCTCTCACTGCAGGGGATGATGATGGGAGATGGTGAAGAGTGACAGGAGCAGACACCTTAACCAGCAAAGACAGGGTGCACGTAATTCACAGAGTAAACCACAGAGACACGATGGTCATTAGAGAATGTGACTCTCAGGAATATGTGATGATGGATAGTTGATCAGGTGTGCCTAGAAATTTAAATGTTAGGCAGTGTAATGAGAAAAAAAAAATCTGTACTTAGTAGTTGCTAAAATAAAGAGTCATGGTCTTTTTTCTAGCTACAAGCCTTAGGCTTAAATGTCCCTAGACTGAGGGAGAGACTGTAGCCCTAAAGCCTTGTGGAGAATGACCCTGAAAGAGTCTCAGATATGTGCCCTGCATCTTCTCCCCCAGTCTCAGCTTTCGCCAAAGATCCTCAAAGCTGTAGACATTTATCAGTGTGACTGTACTCTAGAAAAAGGAAACCACTGTGATTTCTGGGGACTTTTATTTTATTTATTTTTTTTCTGGGGACTTTTAAATAACACCTCTGAACATATGCCACTTTGCAAGAATCAGAAATGTTTATGGCCCACCTACCAGTTGGTGTAGGAGTTTTGGAGGTCTAGGGATAGAAAGTGCCCTGGCACACATTAAACAGTTTGTTCACCCAGACCACAGATTCATCCTGTATTTACATTCCCAGTCCCAGAATATAGAATGGAAATAGATCCAATAGCACCTGGTGGAACTCCCAATTTGATTTTCTGAACACAGAAGTGAAGATTATTAGGAAAGAAAGGACCAATTAGCTTTCTTTAGAACTACCCCCTTTCTCACGGTAAACCACAGGCAATACCACACCCATAGAGGAGACTGGAGAGATAAGTAATTTCATGAAGCCCTAGAGAGTGGCAGGGTTGGAGATTCCAATCATTGCTCATTTTACTAGCTTCTTTGGCTTCCGTGAAAGCCAGATCGGTCATGGAGACTGACCAATGGAGACTCACAAACTTCATCAGATAAAGATGGCAACTGCAGATTTGATTCTGTATATGGTTTTTCTACTGGACAAATCCATCGGTTACCTGATCCCCCAGAGAATCAAGCCTGGTCAGTCCACTGGTTGGGAAGGAGGATGAATATGGGGTGCAAGCCCCTACCTCCATGATGCTTGTGTCTGACAGTGGAGAAATGATACAAGAAAATCCACCAGCACCCCAGGCCCTGCACTAAGCATGAGCTAACAGCAGCCAGGCCACCCTGAAGTAATCTGGAGCCAGCTCAACTGGCTAGACGGTCTCAGCTCCCCATACTACCAGCCTGGCAGGAGAGGTGCACCCACTTCCAAATATAAATTCTAGTTACCTCAGTCAGCGTTGTCTTTTCTCTAATTTTATGTCAATTAATTTTGAAATTTAAATGACATGGACAAATTTCTTCAAAGAAAAATGAAATACCTGACTACAGTGATCATTACTGAACTTTCTATACTCAAATATCCAAAAAACTTCTCTCCTCTCTCTTCCATCTTAGCAAGACAAGTTACTTTATTTTTTGTATCTGGAATGGCCTCACTTTTGGAGTAACTGTGATAATTCTCTTTCAAGCATCCAAGTATCCCACTATTATCCCTTATTCCAGAATATTTCCAATTTCATAGAGGGAGGATTCTGCTTTCTGGGTTAAGATATAAGTAATATTGCTAGGAGAAAAGAAGACCTATAAATGCTAACATTTTTTCCAGGAAAGATACTTGTTGTGGAAGACATGGTACATTGTTCAGAAAAATTAATTTTCTCTTCTTTCTGTGTGCCTTGCATTAGATATAGCCAAATAAGTGCATCCTATAGAGTAAAGATTTATTAATTTCCATTACACACTGAACAAACAAGGGAATAACCTCTTATGGGAGATGGACATCTAGGGATAAACTGATGGCCAAACTTATGGTATTTAAACTTCAGAGCCCCTCAATTTCTGTAGACTCCTTCTAAGAAAAGCTCTATCAATATTTAACATGATCATACATTGTTATAAAACTCACGATAGTATTTTGTAGTCTACTTTTTAATGATAACCCTTCTTCCCAATATCGCAGAGACTTCAGTCATCCTCAGATTGCGTATTCCTGAGGACACACTCCATGAATTTATTAATTAAGATAATCACTTTTAGTTGTTCTAGGAGAAGGTATATGAGCTTGATATCTTTATCAGATATGAGTTCCTATCTCTTTGCAGCTTTTCAGGGCTTCTTGTGCAACCACGGACTTTTTGAAAAAGCAAAAATAGTTGAAAAAAATGGGTTTTGTGCTTGTCATCCACAATACCCCTTGGACATGGACCATCAAAAACCTTTGCCATTTGTCCTCCACTTCCAATGGTAGGTTTTGCTCTCTGAGGAGGAATCTTGTGCAGCAGAAACTCTAAAGCAGCCTGGACATATTCTGTAACTAATGTAATGGTGGGTAAACATACTTATCAGGGCCAGCACAGACTTACAACTGTCTCTTTCAACTTTGCCAGGGAAAGCAGTTTACTTATGGAAATCTGCTAGGGATGTTTTAATTTTTGCATGAGAATATTAATAGGGGGGGCATATAGAGCCATACTCAAGTTAAGAGAGACTAGGCAGAAAAAGATACTGAATCAAGGGCAAGCTGAATAAGCCAGTGACCACTGGACACTGAGGATTCCCTTGTCTCCTTTGGAGTCTCTTTGGCTACAGCACTGAAAGAATCATAACTATGTCTTCATATTTATATTGTGACAATTATGTGCAGATTCACTATTTTATGACAGTTTCTATCTATTCCTGCAAGCTAAGTCATAATGCTCCCCAAAATATAAGAAACCAAGAACACAGAATTAATAGTACAAGACTATCTTAGTTATTGGCCATTTATCAGAGGTCAGAATCCAAAATATATTTAATAGAATAAGGTGAGGTCAACAATCAGACTCTGAAAATAGCTTTGCAAAACTTGAGCCTAGAAGCTGATTAAATCACTAAGTCCTTAAGTAGTTATATTAAATAGAATAATGAATCCCCAAAGATATTCATGTCCTAATCCCCAGAACCTGTGAATATATTGCCTTACACGGTAAAAGGGACTTTATAGATGTGATTAAATTAAAGAATCTTGAGATAGAGTGATTATAGTGGAAGAAGCTATATCATATCTAGGTAGGCCCAGTGTAATCACAAGAGATCTTAGAAGAGGAGGGCACGAGGGTCAAAGTCAGACAAAGAGATGTGACAAAGGAAGCAGAGGTTGGGATGATATAATTGCTGAAAGAGGTCCAAGAGCCAAGGAGCTGGCAACCTCCAAAAACTGGTAAAGGAGAAGAAATTAATTTTTCTCTGGGGCCTTCTGAAGGAATGTGCTCTGATAACACTTTGATATTGGCCCCATTTCATTCATTTAGGACTTCTGACCTCCAGAACTGTAAGAGAGATTTGTGTTGTTTTAAGCTAACTTTATGGTAATTTGTTACAGCAGCAACAAGCACTAATATAGTCGTTGCTCAACCTGTAATTATCATTGGCTTAAGCAGCAGGTGTTCAAACTCACACTTCATAGAAATATTCAAGGAATATTTCTCATTAATTTAAATACTTTTATTTTTTAAGAATTCTGGCTAACAGAATAGAGCCCAGGGGACTCAGTTGGTTGAGTGTCTGTCTTCGGTTCAGGTCATGATCCCAGGATGCTGGGATCAAGTTCCGCATCGAGCTCCTTGCTCATTGGGGAGCCTGCTTCTCCCCTGCTTTCTGCTCTCCCTGCTTGTGTACTCTCTCTCTCTCTTTCTGGCAAATAAATAAATAAAATCTTTAAAAAAATGTATAGCTAATAGTTGAATGTTATTGAATATAATTAATAAACAAATTAAGTGATTTTCCTGCTTAATAAAAATTTAAATAAAAATTAATTCTAAAAGTTAAATGGCTGAAGGAAAATGAGTGAAATAAAAATTCAACAGAAATGCTTTTAGATATCAAAATAATTTTTACACAAACACATATACACACATACACTCTTTCATATATATGTATATTACATATTACACATATGTGTGTGTGTGTGTGTGTGTGTGTGTGTGTGTGTGTGTGATTTTAGAACTAGTACAAACACCAAAAGGGACAAAGCAAAAATAAAACTATAGAAGCCTCCAGATTCAGGGAAATCTCAATTTCTATTAAAATAACAATGTGTTTCAGTGGAATTTTGAGCTAAATTCTCAGTTTGTTGTGCTTCAATTCCTGTTGCCTTTAGACATTTAACAAGGAAGAAAAATATATCTGAAAAAGTCAGGAAAAATTACATTTAATCTTCAGATTAAAAATGTGATGAAATAATTCACATTGACCTAGTATGCGCACAAAGATATGATACTTTTCTGAAGAAGTAGTAATATCAGTGAGCATAGTAAATAAACTTTCTGAACAGAGAACAGAAACTGATCCAAAAATTCCTTCTCACAAAAGCTTCACAGATGTGCTATTTAAAATGATGCACATTTTTATAAGCAGCCAGATTTAAAAGGCAGGCATGATGTAAGAATTTCCTTAATCTGAAGTGATTTTTAATCAGTTTATAAAATCAGTTTAATTGGCCTCTTCTTTATTGACATCTATAAGATTTGCCATCTTTTCTAAATCCTGAGAGTCAAATATCCAGACTAAATTTAGCTAATCCAACCTCTTTTAATTATGCCAACCCCCTCCAAAATTATTTTCTTCTGCTACTAATTCAAATCATTGGGCTCCAAATCATAAATTTTGTTCAATGTTTCAATTATTTAAGTTGTTTATTCAATTTCAAACTTGCTTACAACACTCAGTGGGGCATAGGCATCTTTTCCATTTTCATCATGCATCTCAAGCTACCATCAATAGCCTATCAAGGACAGCATTTTAGGGGCGCCTGGGTGGCTCAGTTGTTAAGCGTCTGCCTTCGGCCCAGGTCATGATCCCAGGGTCCTGGGATCGAGCCCCACATCAGGCTCCCTGCTTGGTAGGAAGCCTGCTTCTTCCGCTACCCTTCCCTCTGCTTGCGTTCCCTCTCTGGCTGTGTTTCTCTGTCAAATAAATAACATCTTTAAAAAAAAAAAAAAGAACAGCATTTTAAAAACATTGCAGACTTGACTGCCCACTACATTAGCTCTAATTAAGCATACTGTCTTTCAGCTTGATTTGTTTTATATTACTTGATATTATGGGAAGGCATTGGGAAATTTTCAACATCTAAACTGATAATCCTGATTACTACACATAATAGATTTCCCTTTCATGGACAGCAGGTGGGATAAGCAGATTTTGCATATTATGTATGGTTCTTAAGCAAAGTTTCCAGTTCTGGTGATTGGTGTGCACCTACAAGCAGTATCTACAAATACTCTGCTTAAATACTTTTGTTTAGAGACTAAAATTTTTTGCTATTTTATTTTCATAAACAGCAAAGGACTTGTCTATCAACATGCCAAATAATACAAGAAGTGTAATGGAAACTCACTACAGGGTCACTATTTCTACCTTGAGAAAAGTATTTTCAAAAACAGCATTTCTTTTTCCCATTTACTGCACCTCCCAGTCACCATCCTCCACACACACTCACACAAACATCTTTCCAATGAGTTCCAGACCATGTTTGCTAGGGATAACATATATGTTCTGTTTATTTTAGTATATCTCAAAGTACCTAATATAGGACCCTACACATACTAGGTACTTAGAAGATACTTGCTGTGAAATGCCATTCAAGAACAAATATTAAGTAAGACAATGAAATAACAGGAATGATTTTTAGATTCTCCTTAATCTTACATTTGAATTACAAAAGTAACCCATGTGTATTATTTTTAAAAATGTAAAAAGCAAAATAAAATGTATTATTTAATACATTATATGTTAATAAAAATTTAAATAAATAAATAAATAAATAAATAAATAAATAAATCAAAATAAAAGTCAAACAAAATAATCCATTTTTTAGGGCAGCAAAATATTTTACAAGGTAATTCCAAAAGAGTAAAACCTCAGGTGATTTTTCAAAATCATGGCAAATTTAAAAAAGTATAAATCATGTATAAGAATATGGCAGTGAATTTAATTAACATCAAAAAAGTTTAATGTAAGTGGTTACGGCAGATCAAGAACACTTCTTTTTAATGCTGATACAAAAAAAGAATGAGAATCTGTCTATAACGGAGAGCCTCATAAATATGGCAGAAGGGTCAGACATGGTGATAAATGGTGTTGTAGACAGATACACAGAGTGCTATGGTAAGCACAGCTAAATACGCCAGTACACACAGCTGTTTCACTGCTTTGTTTAGTGTAAGCATTTGTATTTTTAGTGCCTCCTTTCAGAAATAAACCCACAAATCTACTCTGAATTTCTCTAAGTATTTATCTGAAATTAGAACTACAACCCAAGGATCACATTATTCTCCTAGTCTCATTGCTTCATTCTCTGACCCTGTCCTCCACTAGCTTGTGGAGAAAGAAATACTCAAACATGAAACACAAGGTTTTTATAAGACCTTTATGAACTCCATAGGAAAAACACTATAACTGACTGATTAGTAAGATTTAACAGTCAGGAGGAAAACATTTTATAATGGTAATACTACATACCTTAGTGAGAGAACTTAAAAAGAGTGAAAAAGTATTATAAAAAAAAAAACAAACCAAAAAACACAAAACGAAAAACAGAACAAAAAAATCACTAATGCTTATGGAAAAATACTACAGATTATATAAGTAAAGGAATATGCCTCACAATAGCATCCTTAACTACTCTGGTTACTAGGTGGTTTGTAATATACGCTAATTATGAAATACTCTTTGGTAATGTTTACATTAAAATTATAGAATATTCTCAAGGGTTAATCTTGCTTTGAATAGATGCAAGATAATGGATACATTTCTATTCTTCAGAGTTGAACTGGCTTATTACAGCCTTAGAAGAGTAAGACCATTCCACATAAAGGCTAATCAAAATGACCAAGGAAGTAGTAACTACTTATTAATAAATAAAATTGGTTCAGTTATTCATTCAACAGGTAGTTACTAAGGACCAACTGTGTGCCATGCATTATTAGCTAGATGAAATTTGTGAACAAAAGAGTCCCTGCTGTCATAGAGCTCACATCCTAGTGGCAAGAGACAAGAAGATGGATAATATGTTATAGAGAAAAATAAAAGAGGAAGAGGGGATGGAGAGCAGGGATTTGAGAAGGTGTTAGGAGACTCTGGTCTCCTGATAACCACCTAATGGTGGTAGTATGGATAATTGGGGAGCACTGGAGGTAAAAAAAAAGTGGCCCAAGTCTAGAACAATATGTCAGGAAAACCTAATAGCACGTTATAGCTGTTGGTAATGAATTCTGAGTAAGAAGTGAGAGATGACCCCCACGTATTAGGCCAAGAAATCAGAAGAACTGAATTGCCTTTTATCAAGAAAGTAAAGATGGTAGGAGTTGCATAGAGAATGGGCAAAATCAGACTTGGCGTTCCTTACATTATATTTGAGATGTCTATTAGACATCCAAGCAAAAACTATGTTTACACTTCCGGATATGTGAGTCTGGAATTCAGACCGGCTATTCAGACTGGTATAAGATGCTAAGAGTTCTCAGCATGCAACTGGGATACTGCATAAAATCACCTGGGGAGTAATTAAAAACAAGGAAAAAACCTAAGAACTCAGTGCTCAGACACAATGATATAAGAGACCTGGGAGCTTGAGGGGAAAATGAAAAAAGACTAGCGAATAGGATGCTAAAATTAAGAAATAATACATTCAAAAGTAGGTGTTAGATCCTATGTGGCATACACGTAGATTACTGAAAACTAACTGTATGACACTTAACGACTTAGCAACATCAAGATTACTAAAGAACTAAGTTAATCCTGAGAGGAGGATCCTCCCAATCCTAGGGACAGGGTGTTTAACAGGATTCTTGAAGAGCAAACATGTATACCCTGGGCTGACATACTGCCCATCTGGGAGGTCTAGTGAGTAAAATACAGGTGGACTAGCTGCTTTTATCATGGGACAAAAGAGTAGTGGCAATTTTGGGGGATGGCGGGAGGGGGCATAAACCCGAGAATATTTTCCCAACAGGGATTATGAATGCTTCTCATGGACCTGTTGTGAGTCATTTGTGTGAGGGGAAGTAATCATTCTCAAGTCCTGTCAAAGGGGGCTTCATGGTGAGGCATTAAATCTTAATATAAAAAAAAAAATGAAAGTGACACTAGGATAGAAGGAATAATAGATAGACATAATAGTAATGTCATTAGGATGGAGTAACAAAATAGAAACTCTTGATTCTTGTATAGTGAATAGCAGATGAGAGATTCCCTTTGTCAGGCAGCCTTCTGAAAAATGTATGGCAAAATACTTGTGGGAGAATGAGTCAATGTTCAACTCCTAGGGACTGCAAAAGCGTCAACTTTTAATCAAATTTAGAATTTTGATTATGATTTAAGATTGGCCATTTTAATTAATAAAGCAAGACTAATTTTGTGACTCGAAAGGACTAGAGACTTATTCTGTAAGAGAGAGGTGATAGGGGCACCTGTGGGGCACAGTCTGTTGTGTCTCTTGGTTTTCTGCTCAGGTCCCAGATCAAGCTCCTCCCTGCTGTGGAGCCGGCTTGGTTCTGCGCTCAGTACAAAGTCTGCTGTAAAGATTACCTCTCCCTCTTCCTCTGTCCCTACCATCCCCCTCAAAAATAGATAAATAAGGATGCCTGGGTGGCTCAGTGGGTTAAAGCCTCTGCCTTCAGCTCAGGTCATGATCTCAGGGTCCTGGGATCAAGCCCTGCATCCCATCGGGCTCTCTGCTCAGCAGGGAGCCTACTTCTCCTTCTCTTTCTGCCTGCCTCTCTGCCTACTTGTGATCTCTCTTTCTGTCAAGTAAATAAATAAAATCTTTTAAAAAAAATAGATAAATAAATAAATCTTAATAGCAAAGTGCACTTTTTTTTTTTTTTTTTTTGCAACTTTCCTATATCTTGCCCACTGGATGGACTTGAGACTCTATGTTTTATTGGGAAATGACAAACTTCTTGTTCAAAACGCACTAAAAATTTAACAAAACATTATCATATCTAATATTTTAACAAAACCTAGTACTTTAACAAATTACCTAATAATTTAATTACAAGCACCAAATAAACAACTTAGTTAATTGTGATCAAGTTTGTTCTTAGTAAATTCATTAAATCCTTATCTAAAATTGTTCACCCACCAGTGACAACTCTATTTTGTCTACTCAACAATCTATATTTAATACAAGCCTTTTTATGTTCAGAAAAAGGTCCCAGAGCCATTTATTATATATTAAGCTCTGTACTTCCTAATATTAAAAAGTTAATGTGTTCAAATATTTTTACTTAGAATTTCTATGGATAAATATTCTGTGATCTCAATTTTCAAAGGCTATTGCTCTTAACACCAGCTTCACATTAGAATCATCTCAAGAACTTTAAAACTGTGCCACTCTGAGTTCAAATATTTGGGATGGGGTACATCGGTTACGTAATTTTGTAGAACAAACCATCTTAAAACTTGGGGGCTTAAAGCAACAAGAATTTCTTTGGTAATTTTTCTGCAACTGGGCCCGGATTTACCTGGATGGTTATGCTGGGGGAGAGCAAAGTATCAGGAAGTTGAAGAATTGCCAAGAAAATATTGTTTCAACCGATGCCTAGACAGATACAGAATCCAACACCAAGGAAGGTATGTAGGAAAATGTAAGCTGCAGGCTGAGATAGAGAGAACCAAGATATACAAAGTAACCATCAAATCAGCTACCACAGCTCAAATATAGAGTATAACAATTTAATTTCATTATAGAACAATACAGCAAAACAGAAACTAGAATTTCTAATGATGTCAAATTATTTAAGTGGTCGTTCATTCCCACAGAAGAGGAGAAATACAAACACACACACACACACACACACACACACACACACACACACACTACAATATCTGGAACAGAATAGAAAACAACTGATTCCATATTACCATGGATGGCTTTTCTAAGACTGTGGAGAACAAGCATGATTATCTTTAGGAAATATTAATTCAAAAGTGTTGGGCCATGCCACTCTTTCAAGAAAAGCTCATATATTTGCAAAGCATGTATATTGATTTTAGATATTTCCCTGTTTAAATCTGCTTTCTCTCACTTGACTATCAGAACCAAATAGCTTGTTTCTGGAATCAATTACATTAATAAAATATTTTGTAGTTTTGTTAATTAGACATGTAATAGATGAAAAACAATTGCATAACTAGAATTTCATAAGTGTTGAATTTCAATAATGTTGAGTAGGTAATCTCTTTTTCTCTTAAAAAACAATCTAAACTTGTTATGAAGAATCATTATATCATGTTCCTAGGAACTATCAAATTTCATTAATCAAGAATATCATATTGCTACTTGACTACTATGATATTTGATGAGAAAAAATTTTGTAATACAGCTTGGATGACTAGGGAATTAGCAGTAAGCAGTCATTTTGATTCAGTTTCTTATTCTTTATAAGAGATGGATTTATTATAGAAGAATCCATGAATGATACATTTTCTTGTGTACACCATATTAAAAAAAAAGTATGTTTTTTCCATTCCTCAATTTATTATACTAAAGGATTACTGGTTCATACAAAATGAATATTTTCTTCTGGGTGTGTTTATATGAAAGCCTTTTTATGGGTTTTCCACAACCACATAATAGTTCAGTGGAGCACTTACTTTAAAAAATCAAAATATCTAGAAAGAATTATTAATATTTAAATTTTAAGGAAATTTTTTACACTCTTTTTATTTTAAGGAAAATTAAGGAAAATAATTACACTCTTAGCATGACATTATCTGTTAAAGCTGAAAGGAAATAAAAAGAAGCCTATTTTGTTCTTTGTACTTACTTTGGGGAAATTTATAAGATTGTATTTCATGAAGAAAAAAAATTAGTGTATCTCTTTATCCAAGGCATTTTTCAACATGGAGAGTTTTGGTTCATGAAGTTACCCTAATCCCAAAGTAAACTGTATAAATACTAAGCAACAATTCTTCCATTAAGTGAGCTTCAGACAGTCATTTATGTGAGCCCGTGAAAATCACCCAATTTTCTGAATAATAATAAAAGGTCTTATTTTAGAATAATCTGTCCATATACATAAAAGATTGTGTTTCACAGTTCCAAGAGGCATCCATACAAAAAGCAACAAATGAGAAATCTATTTTTAAAGGAATAAGATACTTTGGAAAGAAGTTTATCCTAGTAGACAAGTTTTCCAACAAAGTGATACTACAGCTCCTGAAGACTATATATATATATACACATATATATAATATTGGGCCATTTTATTTAGCAGACAATTATAATACTGAATATATTTCAAGATTCTTAAGTACTACCTTCCATTTCTAAATAGGAGACATCATGTAGTATAAAGTTATGGAGAACAATGATATTGAAGAACAGTGATGAGCACACAGAGTAAATAAAAACACTATCTGTTATTGAAAGGATGCTAATCAATATATGGCCTTCATGAATACTCATAACTGTTATTTGCAATCAAGAGCATATGGTAATTTTCAAAGAAATGCTTATTGGGTTATAATAATCATTTGAATTTTAAAACACAAATTATCACTCTGGCAAGTTTTGTTAGATGGTTGTGTCTGATATTTTCCCAGCAGGCTTACTTATAGAGGAAGGAAGAACATATTTCAAGAATATGCAGACAAAAATATAGCTATAAATCTATCTATATCAAACAAAAAAAATTTAGGAGAATTTGGAAGTTTCCATGGAAATACATCTTTGAGAAAAATGTAAAGGAAATGAATATTATAATATTCGTTTGTCAGGGCATCTGGGTAGCTCAGTAGGTTAAGCGTCTGCCTTTATCTCAGGTATAATCCCAGGGTCCTAGGATCTGAACCCCACATAGGGGCTCTCTGCTCAGTGGGGAGTCTACTTCCCCCTCTCCTTCTGCCTGTTGCTCCCCCTGCTTGTGCTCTCTCTCTCTCTTTGTGTGTCAAATAAATAAAATCTTTAAAAAAAAAATAAATTGAAATGAATTTGTCAAGTGGTTATTATGAGTTCATTATAGAGATCCCATAATTTAAGCATTATAGAATATATAAAAATTAAATACAAACATAAAGCATTAAGGAATATATAGATATTCCTTTAAAATATCATTTTCAAACTGTGTCTTTGAAAAGGTATGTGTAGCTGACTAGAGAAAAATGAAGGTACTTACAGAAGAGGCAAAGTGAGTGGTTGGTTGCACTGACACATCAAGTTAATGGCTTCATTGTGTCTAACAACCTTTGCTCTGTAACTTTTTAGTCCTTGCCTCATTGATTCTGGACTGGCTTTGTGGTTTTGTTTAACCAAAAGAATACACTAGTGCACTGGTTTAAAAAGGATGATGTGCTAGTTTTGAGCTTGCATGCTTCCATTTACCCTCTCAAAACACTGAATTGGCCATAAGAAGAAGCCCACGGATGGCCTGCTGGAGGAAGACCAAGTGAAGCATACATATCATGTCAGCTGAGGTCCTTCTAGACCAGCAGGTACCTGCCAACCTGCTAGTTGATCACAAAAGTATAATCAAGCCCAGCCAAGAGCATCCAAGCTGGCTTAATCAGCAGATCCACTCCATTGAGCTCAGATTCTTAAAAAAGTAATCATTGTTTTAAGCCACTAAGTTTGCGGGTGGTTTATAACACAATATTGTGGTAGGAGATAATAAACTATAAGTATGTTATTTATTATCCAAACCAAAAGTTCTGAGAGTCAAAGGGACTACTTTCAATAATTGTCCCAGGAAAAAAGGCATTAATTCGCACTGCTCAAGCAAAACCTGGCATATTCACATTGTATTTATATAACGTTCAGTATCAGTCATTAACCAAAGTGTGTCTTTTTAAACTTATGAGATTTATGTTTTGTTTATTTGGGTAAAGGATATGAAAAATCTAGAAAAATGAAACAAAAAAGATATCACCACCTCTCAAAATATGTGCATTCAACTTTCAGCTGTAACACAACTCAAAATGACTTACAAAATACAGGCATTTATAATATCACATAAAGAATTAAGATTGGTTGGTTTACTGGTTCAAAAGTATCACCAAAATAATAACCCCAAAACCAAAAAAACAATCTCAAGCCAGTTTTTGTTATAATCTTCCCTATTCAATAAGTGGCATCAATATTTGTCTAATTCTCATAATTTTTTCCTTCTTTCTCTCACTTTACTCTTCAGCAAAATCTGATGTCTCAACTTTTCAAATTGAACTTTAAAAAAAAACACAGAATCTGACTATATTATTGGGTCTTTTACTAACATCTTGATCTACGGCACCTTCTTTTCTTGCTGAATTATTGCAACAGCCTTCTAACCTCTCTGTCTGCTTCAAACCTAGTATCTTTACAGTCTACTCTTAAATGTAGAGTGATCCTTTTGTACCTTAAATCAGATCATGTCACTTTTCTACTGACTGCCTTCCACACCCTGCCCCTTACATTAAAGTTACATATTCTAATGCTGTGCTGTCCATTTCAGTAGCCACTAACAACATGTGGCTATTGATCCTGGTATGTGCATGGTCCAAATGATGCCACTTTAAGCACAAAATGCATTCTGGATTTGACAGCTCTCATGACCAAAAAAAAAAAAAAAAAAGTGCAAACAATCTCATTAATAGCTTTATGTTGATTATATGTTTAGAAGATAATGTTTTGTACTTATTGAGTTAAATAAATTATATTACTAAATTAATTTGGTTTTATTTTACCTTTTTTTAATGTGACTACTGGATCCTGTAAAATTATATATATATATATATATATATGTCTTACAGTATATCTGTGTTGGTCTGGCCTATATGATTTGGCCCCTATTACCACTCTGAATTAATCTCTTACTATACTCCTCCCATTCATTCATTGCTCTCCAAACACCCTTTTGTAATACACTTTTGTGACCTTCCTACTTTCCAGAAATAGCAGGCATGCACTGCATTGGTAACTTTTAAGGGCAATTTTAAGTTTTGTGTAAGTAAATAAAATTTGGAATTTTTTTAAGAAAAACAAGAAAATTGTTACTATAAAATCAAGTAAAAAGTAAATCTTTATTAGAATAAAAAAGAGGGGCACCTATGTGTCTTAGCCTGTTGAGATCCAGACTCTTGAAATCAGCTCAGGGCATGATCTCAGGGTTGTGATTTATCCCTGTATTGGGCTCCATACAAGAGCATCCCTGTATTGGGCAGTACAGAGTCTGCTTGAGATGCTCTCTCTCTTCCTCTCCCTCTGCCCCTCTCCCCCTTGCACTTGTGCTCTCTTTTTCTCTCTAAATTTAAATAAATAATCTTTAAAAAAAGAATAAAAAAAGAAATGACAACAAATGCTAATTCTCAAAAAGCTGAAAAATACCATAAACATCAGAAACTCTAGACTCTAGAACAATAACATAATATTATGGGTACCATAATTCATAACATCATACGGTCTCTGGCCCTTCATCCTTAGGTCACAACCCTCAAAATATCAGTTCCATGAGCACTAGGATTATTTCTAGAAGTCATTCCTATCTTGGGATGACTAGCCATATAATATCCACAAATGGAAGTTACTAAGAATTATATACATATATCCGATCTAACTCATATCATATGTAATCATATTAAATGTATCCCCAGCTCAACTTCTTTTTATCTAGTTTTCCAAAAATGCCAATGGCACTTAAGACAGCACCCTACAAAAACAGGAGTCCTATGAAGAGGAAATTAAGAAATAGTAATGTTACCCAATTAAAGATTAAAAAATATAATTTCTGAAAATTCTGCAGAAACATGTGACCATATGACCATTGCTAACATCATGGTAAATACTTTCCTGAAGGCTTTGAGTGGCTAATGCCTTCAACTTCTTCAAGTCCTTTCAAATATCACCTTCCCATTGAGGTTTATCCCGGCCATCCTATTTAAAATCTATACACACATATATACTATATATAGTATGTATATTTATATACATACTACACACATTTCCCGAGGTGCTTTACTCTGCTTTATTTTTCCATATACTTCTGTATTCTGTAAAATTAATTTTCTAAGGTTTTTTTTTTTTCCTGGTTGATTGATCTTCCCAAATATCAGTGGAATGTAAACACTAGGAGAACAAGGATTTTTATAGCTTTTTTTCCATTTTATTCCCAAAGCTGTGAATCACACCTAGAGCAGAGTACTACTCAATAAATGTGCATTCCATGAATGAAGAATCCTGAACCTTTTTTCTTTCTGCCCTGGCAGCCTCGGATTTTTCTCATGTTTGCAAGATGATGCAGCAGACGTCGTCTCTTCAAAGCACCAGATACTAAAGAATAACAAGGAAGTTTTGATTTTTTTCTTCTCTTTTGCATTTGTCTAACTCAAGTCTTGCTTTAACATTGGACATTTTCTTCATTATGCTTTTCTGTTAATTATATTGTTCCTTTCCTATCACTGTGTCTTGAAATGACTGAATTATTTTTCCTTCTTTTTTATTTTTCCTGTGTGGGTACATGTACTAAATTTATTAATTTTCCTCTGAGCTGTATTTTGCTGCCCCATACATTTTTATATTTTAGGCTTTAATTGTCATAATTTTAGAGGTTTTACAATTTGTGATCAAACTTCCTTTATAATTCCTGAGTTGCCTAAAAGATAGTTTTGTGTATTGTTTTGGTATAATCCGCAGATGAATGAGATAATTTTTTTTGTTGTTTTTAATGTGTAGTTTTACTGCACTATGATCAGAGAATGTGGTCAACAATTCTTAGTTTTGAATACACTGGGATGTTTTTGTAGCCTAAAAAATGGAATTTGGTCATGAATATTCCATCCACACGCATTTTTTTTTAAATTGCTACATTTCTTAACAAAACACATAATTTATCCCAGTTGGATCTATTAGTTCCATTAAACGATACAGTCAAACAATCTTACTTAAAACTGAGTATTACTAAAGCAAATAAGACTGTTAAAATTGGCATCACTGCAAAATTAGAATTTTCTAAAGGCATTATAGAATAATTCATTTGACATCCTATAACTAAAAAGTGCTGTATTAAGAGATTTCTTCTGTTTGTCACTTAGGAATACAAGAAAGAAGAAAAATAAATAAAATCTATTTACTTGATATTTTACCATCAGTTCATTCAGAGAGATGAATAAGATATTTCTACTCATACCATACTTTTTAAAGAATATGGTGAGGGGCGCCTGGGTGGCTCAGTTGGTTGAACATCTGCCAGATCAGGATCCCAGGGCCCTGGGATGGGGATGGGGCTCCACGTTGGGCTGGGAGCCTGCTTCTCTCTCTCTCTCTAACCTGCTTTTCTCTGTATATTTATCAAATAAGTAAATAAAATCTTTAAAAAAGAATATGATGAAAACTGTCACTAAACTTGCAGATTTAAACATTAAGTTAGAGTGTGGTGTAACTGGATCAGTGCAACTTTGGTCCAAAGGTAAAAAAAAGAAATGGGACCATTGGATTATTTCTTTTCCCATAATTCCCAAATTATCAATCATGAAAATGTCTGAGCTTACCACATGTTTATATTTTTTTATTTTTTTTTTAAATTTTTAAAGATTTTTATTTATTTATTTGACAGAGAGAGAGAGATCACAAGTAGGCAGAGAGGCAGGCAGAGAGAGAGTGGGAAGCAGGTTCCCTGCTGAGCAGAGAGCCCGATGCGGGCCTTGATCCCAGGACCCTGAGATCATGACCTGAGCCAAAGGCAGAGGCTTAACCACTGAGCCGTTAACCACCACTTAACCACCAGGCGCCCTACCACATGTATATTTAAAAGTGTATAATAATTTCAAGAAATAGACTCTGAACTATAGAGAACAAACTGAGGGCAGCTGGAGGGGAGGTAGGTGGGGGGCTGGGTTAAATGGGTGGAGGGCACTTGTGATGAGCATTGGGTGATTCATCTAAGTGGCAGATCACTAAATTCTACTCCTGGAACTAATATTATACTGTAAGTTACCTACTAGAATTTAAATAAAATTTCTGAAAAGGCAAAGCCAATACAAAGAATCTTTCTGCAGTGTGTTTTTTGTTTTGTTTTGTTTTTAGCAGCAATGTCACTCTAAATTCTTCTGAATTCCATGGCTTTAAAATGTGACTTCAAGATCTACTAGATTTGTAGGTGGGATGGATTTCAAAGATTTTGAACTTGAATGCCTTCTGATTATTTTTCTTTCCTTAACAAAATTGCAAGGAAATTCTTTCTTATAAAATGCTGCTGTAGACAGGGAGCTAGCTGGCTACAGCTTTATATACAGCTTTGGTTTCCCTATGGGAGATGAATAATAATTGTTTTGTTTCTAGAACACCACAGAATAATATGAAATTTGCAGAGAATAATAAACAGAACCTAGGCTTAGCTCCTACCTCTGAATCATCAGCCAGATCAAATGAGCACTGATGTCGTACAAAGTGAATGTAATGTTAACACTCTGCAGTAGAAATGAAAATATTTCACCTGCTAACATATTTCAAAATGACTTTTAAAGTGACGGCTTCGTGATACTTTATTCATCATCCATTATAGAAATTATTATTTATCAACAGGATTTTCTGTTGATATTTTCCTCCAAGGTTTATCATTCGGTTAAAAGAGCATGCTTGAATTTACAAATTTACACTTTTAATGAGTTTCTATTGAAGTTTAAGTGGTTGATGGAATCTTAAAAATATATTCTA
Organism: Procyon lotor; assembly: GCA_028646535.1. Taxonomy (NCBI): domain Eukaryota; kingdom Metazoa; phylum Chordata; class Mammalia; order Carnivora; family Procyonidae; genus Procyon; species Procyon lotor. The sequence continues at coordinate 82,126,050 of CM053611.1, forward strand.
TTTAAAAAAAAAATATATATATTCTATTTTATGAATGACAGAGGAGTGTTTCAAATCCCCTGTGTGTGATATGGGTATGTGTGATTGAGAGGTTGCCAAAACTATTTAATTTCTATGGTTGCATTTCAGTTAAGATTCCTGATTCTGGAATTCCTAAGTTTGAGGCTGGAATCAAACTTTTACTCTCTTTGGGACCCTGTAAATTTGCTACAGATAGAATACAGTGAAGACAATAATTGACCCTATCTGGTGGTGATGTTATGAGAATTAAATGAGATAGCCCAAGCAAAACTCCTTACAGAGTGCCAGTCACATTTTGAATGTTTAATAAACTATAGATGTCATTAATAAAACTGAATTTATAACACGGTGAAAATAACTCTAGCCAAGAAAGCCTGAGATCTAGTAAATACACTATTATGCAATAGCTCTGCAACCTTAGGAAAAACACACAAACTCTCTGAATCCATTTTGTTTTCATAAATTCCCTGCATATCAAGTAAAAGTGACATAAAGATAAGATAAGGTAATATATATGACTATGTCATATAGTTACATGGTCTTTTATTTAAGGGTCCACTCATTTTGTTATCTCCCTTCACACACAAATTCCTCTAAAATTATGAAATTAATGTTTTGCACGCAAGTCTACATTTGAAATAAATGGAAACTCAAATCCAAACTGCTGGTGATTATATGCAGAATTTGCCTGTATATAAATATTTTTCAGTTTGGCTTTTTTAGAAATGCACTCTTCAATGCTATTTTATCTCATTCCTAATAATCAACTATCAGCCATGTATTCAAAACAGTTTACTTCTCCAGCCACTCACTACAAGTGCCATATTTCTTTTATCTTTTTGGAATAGCTTGGTTATAAAATTTAGCATAGAAAAAGAGTGAAATTGGATGTACATCTCAAGTAAGCTATTTTGGTCACTATATCTCCCAGGAACAACTTGATATAGATTTATCTAGTCCCAAATGCTCCAATTTCTTCCACACAGTCCACTGATTTTTTGTGAATTTAAGAGGTGATTGGCAGCTCAGCTATCTCCATGGAGATTAATAGCGTGTGATTTGCAATATGCTTTTAAAGTAGGGTAACATGCCAGATTCAATGGTACTTAATTATAGACTATGAGGCAATTTTTGTCCCAAGCTATAAATATTTGGGGATGAGATCTATAGAAAACAAAAACTGTATTATAAGAAAAGAGACCAACATTTTAAATATAAAGGATATTCAAAATGCCATTTCATTGAGCTTAAGAAATAGCTACTGTTTTCCAGTAGATGATTCTGTTGGGGTGGGGGCAGTTTTCCATGGTTTTTCACACATTGTATGACAATTCTGGCCTAGACTATCTTTTTAAGGATGTTTGTGCAACAGCTTGAAAGGATAGAGAGAGTGTCTCCCTGTGAGCCAGTGGGCACCTGTGTTTTCTGACCAGGATAATAGAGACAATAACTGTCTCCATCCACAATAAAATTGGGGAAAACCTAAATTCAGGATTCCACTACAGCTGTGACACAGATCCATTGTTGGTTCAGCATCCATCTGGGCCATTCTTCATGGCCTCCCTAGGATTTGGGGGCAAGAGTAACTGATGCAAACGTGAAACTCATGCTGCTTGCTGCATTGTGAGTCATAAAGTCCTCTGTCTTTATCCCAGAGGTCTTTGGCCTTCTGCCGGCATCTATGAAACTGGGACAGAATAACTTGTTAGCTTAGAAATAGGGTAAAGTCTCAGACCCTTCATCATTTTTGACAGATTTACTTTGATCCAACAGTTATTTATAGAGAATTTAATGTGCAAGTGACTGCATTCAATGTTGCATGGAGAGTAATACAAAGTCATTATGTGGGCTGCATTCTAAAGGTATTTACTATTAGAGGTGGAGTGGGGAAGTAGTGTAACTCAGAAAAAGAAATTATTTATACTGACAAAAACTAACTAAATAAATAAAATTTTTAAAAAACACAAACAATCAAAAATCAACCACTATCATCACCAACAAATTATATTTTGATAGGTACCAAGTGGGTGGTAGAGGGATAAAGACGTACCTAGACTAACGAAGTTACAAAAGTTTTCAGATGCTTCTCTAAAGGTATGTAGATAATTATGGCTTAATTTTATGTTATGTGTAGAACTGTGCATGAGTATGAGATTTGAAAAGCAATTTAGGAGAGATCAAGAAATGCTTGATGGCCAAGAGAAGAAGTTTAGATACATCTGTCAGGAGTCAATCAGGAGACACACACACACATTTATCATGGGGAACTGGCTTACACATTTAGCAGGGGAAGGACCTGCTTCAACAGGCCCTGCAAGATTGTCTCCACTCCTAATGCTACAACCTGAGGTACACAGGGCAGCAGTGAGGAAGGGAAGATCAGTAGCTGGCTGGAATCTCAGGAGCATGAGCAGGAATTTCCCTAAGGGCTGTCTGAATTCTGTGCCATTCTTGTTGCTGACCTTGGTGCTGAAAGCATCCTACACATACCTAGTCCAAATGCTCCTTCAAGTCACATGGCCAGACAGCAGTTGGACAGTGGTACAAAATGGCTGCTACCTTCCCTCCACCTTCCAAATGTTAGAATTTCTCCTGTGGCTCACCTTAACAGGAAACATAGAGGAAAAGGAATTCTGAGGAGTTTAGTCTAGTCTGGTCAACACATTATAAAGTCACCACGGACCTTAATAAAGAGATATTGGAGTGCTTTTAAAGATTTTTATTATTATTTTCTCTTTAAAATAAATACTACAGAAATGATCACCAATTCTTATATTATGCAAAAAGATACAAACTAAATTGAAAACAGAAAAGTTGAATTCAGAAGAACAGCTTATTATTTTGAAAATATTTACTATTCTGTCCTTAACAGCTTACAAAGTATGGACTCTATTATCTTCAACAAATTATAATCTTTTCCTCATATTACCTACCAGAAAAAGTATGTTTTTCTTTAATACATATTAAATACATATGCAAAGAATCAATCTACAAGAAAATACAGTACAGTGGCTTAGCACTTAATTATAAAGGCAATTCTTTAGAAGGTAAAGAAACACAACAATTAAAAAATTAAAAAGAAATACAAAAATGTCAAAAATCTTCAGAAGTTGATTTTTATTTTAGTCTATTTTAGATGATAGGGACTTCTTTTGTGCCTCAAAAAATAGAGTGTGAAGACAGTGCCACAATTTTTACTGTATTTAATTCAGCTTTCCCTAAGCCTAAAATGGAGAAGACATTAATAAATACTGAACTCCCTGTCTCAGATATGCCTGGAACAGATTTTAATAAATTACATTTTATGCTACAATCCAAGACTTGAGCTGCCACAGTTATGATTAATAGAGCAGCATTCTTATAAAAGAACAACAGTTCTAAAAGAAAAGAATTCTGTTATATAGTGTTATCACATCAATATTAAGAGGAATTGCAGTACAATAACTGAAATGGGAAACATAAATTTTTTATAATTACATAATAAATTATTAAGTTATTCATTCAACTCTGTATTCAATTTTAAAGTATAATAGTAATAATTGCCACCAAAACTTGAGAAAACTCTGTAAAAAAAAAAAGGAGTAGAATCAGTATTAGTTTGATTTGAGAGAATATTCATAAAAATGCATTTGAGCAGTGCCTGGGTGGCTCAGTGGGTTAAGCACCTGACTTCAGCTCAAGTCATGATCTCAGGTACTGGGATCAAGCCCCACATTGGATTCCATGTGCTTGTCCCTCTTCCTCTCCCTCTGTCCACCACTTCCCTTGCTCCTCATGCATGCACGCTTGCAATCTCTATCTCAAATAAATAAATAAAATCTTTTTAAAAATTAAAAAATAAAAATGCATTTGAAAACAAGTTTCTAAAGTAAAGTTAACTCTGAAGTCCCAAACGGACATGAAAAATCATCAAAGATGGCCAATAATCAAGGGCGCCTGGGTGGCTCAGTGGATGGAAGCCTCTGCCTTCTGCTCAGGTCATGATCTCAGGGTCCTGGGATTGAGCCCCACATTGGGCTCTCTGCTCAGCAGAGAGTTCCCCCTCTCTCTCTGCCTGCCTCTCTGCCTACTGTCATCTCTCCCTCTCTGTCAAATAAATAAATAAAATTAAAAAAAAAAAAAAGATGGCCAATAATCTAGAAACTCTCAATGATTATCTTTGGCAACATTTAAACACAGTTATTCTTAACTTAATTTCAATTTTTAAAATAATCCAACTATTACCGAAATTATTTTCAAATTTTTGCAAATCAAAATTGACTTTCCCATTTAGTGGGAATGAAAATATATTTTCTTGGTAGCTGATCTAGAATCCTTCATTGAACAAGAACTGTGTTTAAAAATTACATTGAAGGAAAGAAGATTAGGCCTTTAGTTTTTAGCTCATAGACTGGATGAGACAAGGAGGAGGGAAAATTTGTTTTGCACTACAAATAAACAGAAACTAGAAGTAGGGAGAGCAAAGAGAGGAGCAAGGAAGTTAGTAAGAAAGATTAAGTATTACAGTGGTCCACCAAAGACTGAGATGCAGAAATGGCTGAGGAACTTTTAGCTAGAAATTCAACATTGATTCTGAGGTTGTTTAATTGTAAAGAGAAAATTTTCTCATCTTCTTTCATCGTCCGGAAGGTCTATTACTCACACTCTCCTTTAAAAACAGACAAAACTAGGAGTTAGGCATTCTTGATTCTTGCCTTTGGTTCATTTGCCATCTTCATGTCCTGTCAACTCTTCTCTTAAGTAGCAGCTTTCAAATTTCAGCATTCGTCAGAATTGCCTAGGGGACTTTTTAAAAACAGGATGCTAAGACTCACTCCCAGAGTTTTTGGATTCAGTAAATTTAGAGTGTGGCTTGATGCTGCAGGTTAGGGGATGGCATTTGAGAATCACTGCTCTACAGTATAGTCTAAATAGCGGGATATCATTACTTTCCTTGCTACCACCCTCACTCAGGCTACCATCAACACTCTATTGAACAATAGCTTCCTTAACTGATCTTAACTGATCTCTCTATTCTTCCTCTTGCCCCTGTCCCTACACATCCATACTCTCTATTCAGGACCCTGAATAATATTTCAAAAAATATAAATCAGATTGGGTAAACCAAATTTCCTCAAAAGGCCTCCTCTGGCTACTTTATACAAAGTAAAATGAACTCCTGTTCCCCACAAGCCCATCCCTCAAATACATACGACTTTATTCTCTAAGAACACGTACTGCTATTTCATGTTTTCTTACTTAATACATACTGTCTATCTCACTCATATCCCTTTCCTACATAGTGGATGACCCATATTGTAGATTTCACTAATATTTGTTGAAAGAATAAAGATAATGCTCTGTACGTGGCTGGGGACAGAGGCATACAGCTGTTTTGTAGGACTTACAGAAAAAAGTAAAACCCTACATTTAGATCAACATGGTAGGAGAGAAATGATATGGTTGAGATAATAAAACAATCCCTAAGCTGACTTAATTTATTAGAAAAGGAACTCAGAGGCAAAGGTTATGACCTTCCCCTGTTCCTGAGAATTTTAACGTCTCTTGAGGTTTGGACTTACCACAGATGATTGAATGGATATTAAATGAGCCTTCTGAGTGCTGAAGGGAATAGTAAACCCAGCTTTGGAAACCAATGGTATATAATTAAACCTGTCCTTTCTTTGACAACTTCCCCTGTTCAGATAAAATGGTATTAGTAAGTAACTGATAACTATAAGGAAATGTACATTTGCACTCAACTATGTATTTTAGAATTTGGCATGTCAAATAAGCCTTCATAATCCAATTTGGTTCTTAATCTCAAAAAGCGTCTCAGTCTGGTTTCTGTACTATGAAAATTATTTGTCCATGTATGAACACACAGATATACACAAATACACACCCACTCACACACACTCCACACATCAGATCTTGATCCAACTATATTTGACATTACAAATAAATTGAGGCATCTGTATGTGAATTATGCAGAGGACAATAATATAAGCTGAATTTTATTTTTCCCCAATACAGTTATTCATTTCAATTAGCATTACATTTTAAGAGCTTTATATGTGAATCTGTCTTTTCAAAATATTTTTTCTTAAGTTGTCCAGTTATTTTGAAATTTTCCATAGAAGTCCAGATCATAAGAATTTCTATTTTAGTTATATGCTTGCTCATAGTACAGCTCTGTCATTTCTATCTTCTCTGTGCTTCAGTTTCCTCATCCATAAAATGGGGATAATATTACTACCTATGTCTAAAGGTTGCTTTAATGAGCTAATTAATCATTACATATGAGAGTACCTGACTCATGGTAAATCCTCAATAAATGTCAACTTCATTATTAGTTGAAATTGTGATCATTATTATTACTAGCTTGGATGCTTCCTTGGATTAGATTGTTTACTGCCAACCAGAAACCGTTATTGGCAAAGGGAGTAGAAGAATAAATAAAAGTCAAAAGTGAAGGGAATCAATGACAATGATGGTGTCACAAATTTGAAATCTTCAGCCAGCAGGCAGAAGCTTATTTGGCTGGAACATAGGCATTGTGGATGTAGGCCAGATAGCTCAGGCAGCAAATGGTTTTGGAAAAATGGAGTTGTCTGGCACCCAATCCCTGATTGTAGAGACTAGGAAATGGAACAAAAGTACAATTTATTGAGCACCTGTTATATGCCAGGTAATCACATTCATGTTTTCTTATTGCAGGGTTATCAATATTTCTGTTTTTATAGAACAAAAAGGAAAAGACACAGAGACATCAAGTAACGTACAGAATATTATAGAATTTTAAATCATAGAGTCAGAATTCAATCTTAATTTTACCTAAATCCAAAGCTAATAGCCTCTTCTCTCTCATGCTTATTTTTTTTTTTTTAATGGCAATAAGGAATGAATTTGCAAGAGTTTGTAATACTCCTATAGCCAAGGGTACCAAGATGGGGACTTAGGTGGCTGGGACCTTCAGGGGATAGAGTAAAAAGAGAAGTGTACTGGGGGGAAAGCAAGCAATCCCTTAATTTTAAAATCAACACTATAGACCTGACATCATTCCCAAAGAAGAATAATCTTGGTACCTCTCTAAACTAAAAATCTTAAGCTAAGCTGAAACTCTGAAAAATCACAGTTGTGTGCAACAACCTAAAGCTACTAGAGGGAGACAATATCATGTTTAAAATGTGTCTCCAAGATAATCTAGTCCACCTGGCAGCCTTGCTAAGTAAACATTCATTGCTGACCACCCCTAACCCCAGAGTTTCTGATTCATTAAGTCACAAGTGAAAACAGAAAATTTATATCTCTATGAGGTTCTTAAGTAATGCTGATGCTGCTGATCTAAGGCCACCCTTTAGAACTGCTACTATAGACCAAGTCATTTTATATTGATACAGACTAAATTATTACATTTCATAAACTGAGGCCCAGACAAGAGGGCCTAAAGTTGCACAGCAAAAGATCTTGGAAGGGTAAGAAAAGAAGGAAAGACAATGATATTTGTCAAAAGAAATGATAAGGAGTCAATCTTCTAACAGCATGGTTGTGACCTTGCTCAAGTTCAGGGTCATAGCCACAATGGTGTCTAACCACTTCTGGACTAAGTACACTGTCAAGAAAAGGAATCAACAATCAACATAATATGTTTGATGCCACTTTTCTCACAAATCGTGTTAACTCTTCTTTTGAACTTTATTACAACAAATTCTATTTGTCTGTTTTAAAGTTGTAATGAAAATAGATGAAACAGATTTTGTCTAGTTAGTCTTCGATTGTTGAAATGCATTGGAAAAAATTGGGCTATTTAAATCACGGAGTAAATGCTATGTATTAATGGAAAATTGATTTTATTCCCCAAGCCAAATCAGATGTATTAGATATAGTTCCTGTCCTGAAAATTATTTTGATGCTAAGCTGGAGCTTGGAGGAAAAGATAACTATTTGCCAGAGATAATGAAGATAGGAAGAACACTAAGTATTACACACTGTCAAATTCTGGGTTGTTATTGTCATCTGTGATGTTTTTTATACATTGTTCATATGAAAAATATATTTTCATGCTCTAAATTTGCTGAAAGTTTATGCTGCTAATTATGACCTTGGGGACATTATCACCTGTAGTTTCATCAAATATTGATGGATACACCCAGTAAAATCCTATATCTGTGATAGTTTAACAACATATTAATTCCAAGAGTCTACTATTCTATATTAATTTTCTGTGTGACTGTCCACGTAGCACAAATTTAAATGTTGTGACTCTCATTTGACTAACAGAATAACTTATGTTAAATCGCCATTTTGAGATATTGTAAGAATGAATGTGCACAATAATATTGTTAGTAAACTTAGTAAAATTTAGTAAAATTCAGTTACTTAGAGCGATGAGACTAAGTTCAGTATTTTCTTGTTTAGAGTGACACAGAATCTCTCTGCGCTCCTAGAGAGCACCCCTCAGGTCCTAGCCCCATGGACTTCTCACAATATGGCATCTTATTTTTACAAAAACATCAGGATCATCTGTCTTGTGCTTTGAATCTTATTCTTCAGAAAGAAGCCTACCCCTTTTAAGGGCTCATCTGATTTGCTAGACCCATCCAGAATATTACTTTTAATTAACTCAAAGTCAACTAATTTGGGACCTTAATTACATCTTCAAAATCCCTCAGTTTTAACATGATATAATGTAATCATGAGAGTGAAATTTATAGCATTCATAGTCCCTCTCAGCACTCAAGGGAAAGAGATTATACAGTGTATATAATGCCGGAGGAAGGGAATTTTAGATGCTATCTTAGAATTCTCCCTACCACAGGTTACTATTTATATAATGCTTATTTTATATTCTTTTCTAATTATAAAATAATATACACTGATTATTAAAAAATAGGAAACAAAAATAATTAAAGGGGCACCTTTAATTATTAATTAATGGATGGCTCAGTCAGTTAAGTGTCTGTTGTCAGTTCAGGTCATGATCCCACGGTCCTTGGATGGAGCCCCACGGCAGGCTCCTTTCTCAGCAGGGAGTCTGCTTCTCCCTCTCCCTCTGCTCCTCCTCCTGCTTGTGTGCTTTCTCTCTCAATAAATAAAAATATTTTTTTTAAAAAAAAGAAAATAATTTAAAAATAAACATTTTTTAACATTTCACCACCTATAGGTAATCATTATTAAGATTTTGTGATTTTTTTCTATTTGTATATGTATATATAAAGGTTTTTACCTATTAAACCTTATTGCATATACATGCTTGTATCTTATTTTTTCACTTAAAATATTAGAATATTTTACACTAGAATATTTCCCATACTATTTTCATTATTCTTAGTGTTTTCAATGACTACATAAAATTGATCATATGGATGTATCATCATATATTTAACCAATCCATTAGGTCTGCTTCCATTATTTTTATATTTTCATGATCCTCGCAGTGGTTAATTTATATGTTAGTCTTTGTTTGCATGTCTGTTTTATTCAGATAAAGTTTGTTGTAGAAGGCATTGATAGACATAGTGTTTCATGCCTACCTATATCCATGCCTTTTGATAGTCATCTCTTCTTCCACTGTTTCTGGGACTGGCCATTTGACTACTTTGGACAATGGGACAGTAGCAAAGTTGATGCAAGCAGAGTATTAAACTAGTGCTTGCACAATCCAACTTCCTTTCATAGACCTTGTCATTTCCATGCAAATGTCCCCAGGCTAGCAGATGGAATGATGTGTAATCATGTGACGGAGAAGTGAATGACCTCATGAAAGTTATCTAAGACTAGGCAGTCTATAGCCTACCACCAGGTAACTGACCACACATGAGTGAGCCCAGTCGAAATCAGTTGAACCTGTTCTAAAGCAGCAAAATCATCTAGCTGACCTGTGGACTCATGAGAAATAAAAACTGGTTGTTATTTTATTTTATTTTTTAAAGATTTAAAAAAAATTATTTGAGAAGGAGAGAGAGAGCACATGTAGGGGCAGTGGCAGAGGGAGAAGCAGACTCTCTGCTGAGCGGGGACACCAACACGGGGCTCCATTCCAGGATCCAGGGATCGCAACCTGAGCAGAAGACAGATGCTTAACCAACTGAGCCCACCCAGAGGCCCCAGATGTTATTTTAAACAACTAAATATTTTGGGTGGTTTGTTACCCAACAAATGCTAATTCACATAAAGTTCTAGAAATAAACTATAAGGGATAAATTTAGAAGTATCCAAAATTTACCAGCCAAAGATTAATTGTTTTAAAGACTTGCTGGAATAAAGTGCGATGAAAATTGCTTTCATAGAGAAGAAGGATCAGATTCATTTGTAAAGACATGAAGAATATCACTGAGAAGAAAGATAATCCAGAACATTGGCTTGAGACATACAAACAACCTAAAGATAGGAAATGTCCTTTCCATTGTTACTTTCAGAATTTTTCTCCCTGATATGACAAGGTTCGTGAGCACTTTTCTATAAGTTACCACTAGGACAACTTCCAACAAATAGGACATTTTGTTAAAAACTTGTGAGGAAATCCAGTCTTCATTGCTCAGTGGCATTAATAACATCCCAGACCAAGAAGCTACACACCAACATGAGCATTACCCTGGTTTCATCCCATTTAATTCAATGAGGCAAAAACTTGGCTGCATTTAGTAGTTAGCAGAAATTATTAAATACAAGCACTTTTTCTTTTCTTTATATTTTCGACATTCTTTAGAAACAAAGTCCTACAGAGTCACTCAGAGGAACAGAACCAACAGAATTAAAATATTCCCAAATTTCAAGTCAAGTGATTGGGTCTTATCCTTGGTAGAGAAGTGTATTCTTTAGACGCTGGCCAGCCAACCAAACATTTATTTCAAGGATAATAGCATATGACACCAGTCAGCCAGATACAGAAGGGAGACTCATTCCCTAAAGCAAATTGTTTATCAGTATCTATTTGAGTCTGTATATGAAAAATCTACTGAAACTTAGAAAGATGTGAAATACAGTAAACTAATAAAGTTGTCATACCACCCCAGGATTTACTATTAGAAATATGACAGGAGGGGCGCCTGGGTGGCTCAGTCGTTAAGCGTCTGCCTTCGGCCCAGGTCAGATCCCAGCGTCCTGGGATCGAGCCCCGCATCGGGCTCCCTGCTCCGCGGGAAGCCTGCTTCTCCCGCTACCATTCCCTCTGCTTGTGTCCCCTCTCTCGCTGTGTTTCTCGCTGTCAAATAAATAAAATCTTTAAAAAAAAAAA
>CM053611.1:82137388-82152828 GCA_028646535.1 Procyon lotor
TCCTAGATGTTTAATTTTATAATTTGTTCTGTTTACATTTTCTGCCTCACCTCCACATATTTTTTTCCTTCAGAAACATACTTAATCTAAAATAATGATTCAAGTATTAAATTATTTAAAAGGTTGAGACATTTTGTGAACACAGCATTTTTAAAAAAATCTACATGTTAGAATTATAGCTGAAAAGAAAGTAAAATATGCGAGAAAGAATACTTCCGTAGATTAAAGATGACCACAAATTTTTTTGCCATTCATCCCATTAAAAAGCATTAGATCACTGAAACAAATGCATTCACAATGCTTGTATATAATTTTAGCTTAAAATAATTGTTTTTCTGGACTTCAATTCACATTTTCAAATTACCGTTATTTGAAGAGAATGATAATGGGAGAAAAGTGAACATAGATGAAATTATAGAAACAGAGAGTCCTCATGGCATGCTACTGCATTTCTCCCTATGTCAGCAGAAGGGGAGGAGCAATGGAATCAGGGAAACTCTTTCATCAGGATAAACTCATCAGTAAACATGGATTCTCAGAAGGCTTCACAATGTTTTTTTCTTTCTTATATCCTTCTATGCATTTAAAAGGCTGGTCCATCTCACACTTGATGAATTACTCAAATTAGATATTTTAATATTCATACAGTCTACATACACCATATTAGTCATTACAAGTATCTTAATTATAATCATTCAGTCCATTTTTTCCCCGAGTGGCTTCCGAAGAACAACACTCCTTTAAGATATACATACACAAGGTATAATATGCAACTGATGAATTATTGAACTCTACATCTGAAACTAATGCTATACTATACATTGGCTAATTGAATTAAAAAATAAGATGTTCATATATAAAAACACGAAGAATTGAAGGACAGATAAATATGAGACCCCTTTAAAGTATAATCTTCTTCTTGGGAGATCATGACACAAATCAACATATTGGACAGTCAACAATTCCATTATTAAAGAAAACAAACATAACTGACCATGTAGCTAACCTATTACCACTCCACAAAACTAGTGATCTGTGGGGACACAAAAGAAAGGCTACATGTAATCTTAGCTTTAGAAATTATAAACAAAATTCAAATAAAGAAAAAAAAATAGTGAGATTATCCAATAGGGCCAGAAACGTGCATATGTAAATGACTCTAAATCTTCCCATGTCTTTAAAAAGTAGAAACAGAAATAAATTACTCCTTTGATCCAGGTAAAAGGGCCCTGCTGACTATTCCTCTAGAACTACTTGTGGTTTTAGAAGTTGTTTTAGGAGCAGGGAAATTTAAGAGAAAGTCACATTTACCATTTGTTTTTTTATTTGTAATATTGAGCGAATTAAGCCTCAGTTAAATTAAGCCTCTGCCTCAATTTCCTCCTCTGTAAAATGGCAACAGTATCAAAGCCATATGATTCTGAGGATTAAATGAGTTAACAGATCTAATGGGTTTCCTACATGAGTAATCTCTTGTTACATTTGCTATTATTTTTATTATTGATTATTTTTCTCTTACAATTCATTGGCATATTTTGTAAATTGGTTGACTTTCAAGTTTTACTCTAGAACAAGTGTCTTAAATGAGGGATTCTTGAATTCATATTTGAATAACAGAAAGAAACAAATGTTAAATTTATACTTATGTGCATAGACAGAGGACCTCTTCAAGTGCAGCAATAATGTTTTCATCACCACTGTGTCCTCCAAATTAGCAAAATCTTAGAAATAAGAACCAAAAAATAAAGTGTTGAACAAGTTGATAAACAGTTAGGAAGATAATCGATCTATAGAACAATCCACATGCAAACCAATTAATAACTACAATATGTTAGGATATTCTTGTATAATTTCTTTTAATACAAGAATGTATTTAAATCACTTACAAAATAAAATATAGGCAAAGTCCTCAATTTAACTGAATAGTCTGTGATCCTAAACTTTATTAACCTCTAAATGACTGCTCTCACTTGCATTCAAATGGTACCACATTGAACTAACCCAATTAAATGAAGCATTTCACATTATCTCTTAAGATAAGCTGCCTATGTGCTGTGATCTGATAAATTGGAAGTTTGACCAGAAAAATCTCCTAAAAAATGCCTAACATTTTCAGCTAAGGCCTCGCCACTCCAAACATACCAAATGAAATGTACATGGATTTACTTGTGAGGAAGAGTGAGACAACTAACATTATCACCACTGTTATCACCACTGTTATTTATATCACCCTGCCTATTATTTTGGAAAGAAAAGAGTGCGGTCTAGAGAACTATTAGGCCAGGTGAAAGTTGGGAGTAGTATTGTAATGTCAAGCCTAGAAAAAGTGGTCCATTCAGTCATTTGATGTCAAGGACAGATAAGCCAGGGTGGGTAACAAAAATTCAATAAACAATAAACAGGACCTGAGAGGCTCTACAAGATAAGAGAGATGTCTGGGCACTTGCCAAGAGATGACACATTCAGAAAAATATCAGATGAACAAAGGGGACTGTCCTAGTTTGATGTGTGATCTGTGATGCAAACTCTTTTCCCCTCCATCCCACAAAATCTCTAAACAACCATTCTTCTAAATGCTATAGGAAAGTTTGTGTAGGAAAAGTTCATTTGGGAGAGACAAGTCCTCTACTTCTATGAGAAGAAGCAATCTTCAAGATTATTTACTATTATAATAAGTGGCACTTATAAAGCATTTATAAAACTACTCCAGAGGTAGAGATTATTGCTCTTGTGATTCCTAACTTTACAGATAAGAAAACTGAAACTCCATAAAGTAAAATGGCTTGACTGAATGACAGAAACAAAGATTAAAAACTTGAATTCAGGTCCACATTTGATACTTTTTCTGGATGTTAATCCAAGATGCACTACTATTATTCATATAAAAAGAAGCATTGGGGTATATATTACTGAATTTCCTTTTTATTTTGGGGTGAGAAGTCATGGCTTGCAAATGTGGAATTTCTCTAGTGTAAATACTCTAATGCGAGAGGAAAAAGGAAAATAATTTTCAGGAGAAATCATGTTTTAACTCTATACATGGATGTATCCATTGAAAAACACTGAATACTGAATATTTTAGAAAATTATCAGGCTGGCTATTTGACATTTGAAAGAGACAAAAGGATTCAGTCGGAGATAATACCTATACAGTGCATGACCTATATAAAATATCCATAACACCAAGAGACAAGCTCAAAGAGACAATAAAAGAATGGAGAAGTCAGGGAAGCCAGACTAACTGTGAGAGTGAAAATAAATCTTTCTTTAAACCCAGTGAGAGAGAAGAATTCTAATGGAAAAAGGATATTGCTTATGAAATGAATGTGGCCATAGCCACAGAACACTCGAGAGAACAAAATCACAGGTTAACAAGTAAGAGTCACACATTTCAAGATTTTAGATATTAGCTGTGACTATAGGCATATTGCAATTACTGGAAAAAGGTATTACATCTTACAGAATTTTGTATAAACAGACCCCAGGAAATATTTTCCAAAGGCACTGCCAGGGTATTTGTTGAAAGGAAGTTACAACCTAGGTGTGATAAAAGGGTCATTCTGGCTTTTGTGTGCAGTCAAGGCTTGAGGGCATGGCAGGAAGGGGTCAGATTTAAGGAAAGAAAAAATTTCAAATTGAGGTCACAATGACTAAAAGCCAGGGACATGTCTAGAGCAACAAAGTACGTAAACTACATTCACTGAAAAATCTCAATAATTCCAAGAAGGAAATGGTAGGAGACAAAAGTAAGGAAAAGGATACACAGTCCAATATTCTATAAGAAATTCTGCATATATTGCCAAGACGGACCAGAAAAAGTCCTGTGGAGAAATGATAATGGTAAGGACTGAGCAAAATAAATAAACACATACATAACAGTCCAGGGAATTTTCATTTATTTTTTGGTGTGCCAGAGAGCATGCCCCTTGTCAGCTGGATGACCTGAGTTATGCCTGCAACTTTCAGTCAGGGAAGAGAATGAAGCTAATTACTCCCCCAGGGTGGTAAACTTGGAGCCAGCACTGAATCGTCACTTGTCATGAGGCTTTCCTGGACTTTCCTGAACACTTTATCTCAATCTTCTTTTGGCACTTAACACTGTAGACATTTTTTTTTTCCTAAATATGTTTATTTTTTCAGTGTTCCAAGATTCATTGTTCACGCACCACACCCAGGGCTCCATGCAATATGTGCCCTCCTCAATACCCAGCACCAAAGACTTTTTAGCAAAGCATAAAGAGACAAAATGTAACTGCCTAAGAAGACAGAATTATACATCCTAGAGATCAGCCAACAGCGGCCTGTGGACTCTCTGGCTAACTCACTACCTGTGTTTATATAGTTTGCAAGCAAAGAATAGTTTTTTAATATATCTTTTTTCTTTTAATTCAAACTTACATTTCTCAATGCCCATCAAGATAAGTGTACTCTTAATCCCCTTGATCCATTTCACCCATTCGCCCCACCTCCCCTTCTGGAAATCGCCAGCTTGCTCTCTGTATTTAAGAATTTGTTGTTGTTTGTTTGTCATTTTTTCTTTTTGTTCATTTTTTTTTTTCTTCAGTTGCTCATATGAGTGAAACCATGGTATTTGTCTGTCTCTGTTTGACTTAGCGTTTCACTTAGCGTTATACCCTCTGGGTCCATCTACGTTGTCATATTGTTGCAAATAGCAAGATTTCATTCTCTTTTATGGCCAAGTAATAGTCTATCGTATTTATCCACTCATCTCTAGACAGATAATGAGTTGTTTCCATGTCTTGGCTATTGTAAATAATGTTGCAATAAACATAGGGGTGAAAGTATCTTTATGAATCAGGGTTTTTGTTTCCTTTGGGTAAATAACCAGTAGTGGAATTACTGGATCATGTGATTACTCTATTTTAATGTTTTTGAGGAATCTCCATTCTGTTTGCCAGAGTGGTGTCACCAATTTGCATTCCCACCACCAATGCAGGAAGGTTCCTTTTTTCCCACATCCTTTCCAACACTTGTTATTTATTGTGTTTTTGATTTTAGCCACTCTGACAGATGTAAGGTAGTATCTCAGTGTGGTTTCAATTTGCATTTTCCTGATGATTAGTGATGTTGAGCAATTTTTCATTTGTCTGCTTGCAACTATACGTCTTCTTTGGAAAAATGTCTACTTAGGTACTCTGTCCATTTTTTAATGAGATTATTTGGTTTTCTTGGTGTTGAATTGTTTAAGTTCTTTATATATTTTGGATATTATCCCCTTCTTAGATATATCCTTTGTATCTTCTCCCATTCAGTAGGTTGCCTTTTTGTTTTATTGATGATTTCCTTCGCTGTGCAAAAGCTTTTTATTTCAGTGTAGTCCCAGTCACTTATTTTTGCTTTTGTTTCTCTTGCTAGAGGACATATATCTAGAAAAATATTTCTACAACCAATGTCAAAGAAATTACTACCTATGTTTTCTTCTAGGAATTGTATGCTTTCAGGCCTCACATTTAGGTCTTTAATCCACTTTGAGGTTTTTTTTTGTGTGTGTATGTTGTAAGAGACTGGTCCAGTTCATTCTTTTTTAAGGATTTTATTTATTTATTTGACAGAGAGAGAGATCACAAGCAGGCAGAGAAGCAGGCAGAGAGAGAGGGGGAAGCAGGCTCCCCGCTGAGCAGAGAACCTGATGTGGCCTTGATCCCAGGACCCTGAGATCATGACCTGAGCCAAAGGCAGAGGCTTTAACCCACTGAGCCACCCAGGCGCCCCCCCCCCCACTTCATTCTTTTGTGTGTAGTTTTCCCAATACCACTTGTTGAAGAAACTGTCTTTTTCCTATTATATATTCTTGCCTCCTTTAGTGTAGCTTAATTAACTCTAATAGCATGCATGGGTTTACTTCTGGACTCTATTCTGTTCCATTGATTTATGTGTCTATTTTGTGGCAGCACTATACTGTTTTGATTACTATAGCTTTGTAGTATATCTTGAAATCTAAGATTGTGATACCTCCAGCTTTTTTCTTCTTTGTTGAGATTGTTTTGGCTATTTGGGGTCTTTTGTGATTCCATACAAATTTTAGGATTATTTGCTCTAGTCTGTGAAAAAATGCTGTTGGTAATAATAGTTTTCACATCATTTAATGTCTGGAAAAATTGTCAAAGGAAGAATCATAGTTTGTGACATGAAAATTATATGAACTTTATACTACATGTCATAAATAAAGTTTTATGAGAACATAGCCACATATATTTGTTTATGCATTGTCTAGGGATACATTCATGCTACAAAGACAGAGTAGAAGAGTTGCAACAGAAACTATGATCTACAAAAACTAAGATACATACTAAATAAATGTGTATATTTGAATGCCATGAGTCTGTTGGGCTGTATTCATCTCATAATAAATGTCTTTTCCTATTAGGATTCCTCTTTCTGTGATTTATCTTCTTCATTAAACTGTGAATTTCCTGGAAAGAAGGCCTATGCCTACAACAGTTCTCTGCACACAGAATTTTAAAAATGCTTATTAAATTAATAGCTATCCCAAATAATTTGATGTGATTATACAGCAAGTTCCCAATTTAGGCCTAATTCTGAATAGACTATTACAAGGGGTGGGCTGACATGAAAAGACGAATGACATTATTACAATCTTTGAAGAATTCATAATTTTATTATGGAAACAATACTAATTTGAGAGTATCAGCTACATAATGATAAAAAACAGTACAATATTTAGAAATCAAATACTCGTCAAAGGCATAGACTCTACAATAGCAATAATAGACGTTAATCATCATCCTAAAGAAGTTCTTAAATGTTCACTATTTACTTGCTTAAATCCTAAGGATAGGGATGCACTACATTAATAAATATGCACAACAAACCCATATGTAAATACTATTACCATTTTCATTTTAAAGATGATAAAGCAATAACATTTTGAGTTCATATGGACTGACATGGAAATTGAATCCAAACAGCACATACTTACTTTAAAAAATATTTTCAGAACAAGATATTTTTAACTTGGCACACAATAGATAGTGAAGAAATATTAGTCAATTTGAAACTCGAAAATGTGCTCAGGAAATGAATGGGGGAGTATAGAATATAGAACTGAGAGATCAGGAAGTATAGTTTGCATCGGTGAAAAAAGAGAGAAAACCATTTAGGATATGAGTGGGTGGATGGCGGTGGGGTAATCTAAATAGCAAAAGCTTACAGTGGGTGTGATCTCACTCTAATAATGACTCACATCATAATAGATTCTACTTTAGTTAACTGAGGAATCAAAGGAGTAAATTTGTATATAAAATATAAGAACAGACTATTGTCTTCTCAAGTAAACAAAATTGCATTTGCTAAATTTCTGTCTCAGAGTTTTTTATTTTCTCCCAGATGGGCAGTATCCTTTTTTTTTTCCTTCAGAAATTACACAGACAATAAAAACAACACAAGACAAATTAACTTTGCCTTTTCCTCTACTATATTTAAAATAAAGAATATAAAAGTAGGTAATAAGTGGCACATTGACATCATTAAAATCAGCAGCAGGAGCCGCAAAATGAATCTGTGCAATCATGAGGTTGCTCAAGGTGTTAGGGAGCCAGGGCATCTTTAAAACAAAACATCTACTTCTCAACTGAGAATGAAGCCCTTGTGTTCAACCTAGCTCAGCCTTCCTTCATATTAAAAACAAAACCCATAGAGCTATTTTCTACTTCAAGTCTTTATCTCATTAAAATTTACACTTCAAGGGACAAGGTGAAGAGAAAGGCAGTTATGATAATTACATCCTCTCACCCATGGTGTATTACCTTCTTTATATTTCAGTGGGCAATCTAATTCCATGATCTAAAAAAATTTACTACCGCCGAAGTGAGAGACAAGATGATATTCCTATGCGTAAGGTATTCACAATTGTGTGATGCACAGCCTATTGAAAACAGAGGCACTGAAAGTAACTACCTGTTGGTGTGATTTCAAGTACTCAGAAGCATTGAAATCATCATGTACCAATAAGGCATGTACCCATAAACTACTAGAACAATTATTTCTACTCATTGCATGCCATAGTAATGTTACATTTCTACCTTAACACTGGTTGTTCCATAGCTATTTATTTATATTTATCTCTGTTTCTTCAGTTAGATTATGACCTCTTGGAGAGTAGGAAATAGAATATAAAGTGCTTCCCAAAGATTATTTTATTTAATCCTCACATCATCATGTGACTTAAGGATCAGTGATCCCATTTTTTTTAAGACATAAGAAAACTAAGGCTCAGAGAGGTTAGGAGACTTTCACATGGTGACACAGATAATAAAAGGCGGAGTCAAAATCCATATCCAGAGTTGACACCAAAGATCTCAAGTATTTTTGGGCGATGATATATGTATGTATATGTGTATGATATATGTGGGTATATGTATGTTTATTTGATGATATATGTATGTATGTGGATGATATGTGCATGCGTGTGTGTGTCTATGTGTATACACCTCTCCCACACAAATCCATCCAAGCCCATCGTAATGCTTTTTACATGGTGATTTTAGTTGTATAGTTGAAATAATCTACTATTGACTGATTTCCATCACTCATGCTTTAGAACGAATAAAACTTAAACCCTTTTTTTCTACAGACTGAGATCCTGAAAAACCAAGAGAGGAGAGTAATTCATAAACAAGCTTCAACTACTGTATAATTTTCCATAAGGCTACAGCAATGTGGCAGTATTTTGAAAGTATTATGCTGAGTGAGATATGTGTGCTCTTATTAAAATCTTACTATATTCAGAACTCTGGGATTTGTGATAGTCCCAAAGATAAAGATTATTTAAAATTTTATTTTTAAGGAAGTTTCTATTCTCTTTAAGTCATATAGTCATGACTGATAGGCCATAGGTAAGAAAAAAATATATGTGGTTTCAGTTTCTTTGATGGCACAATAACTTTCTGGCAATATGATATTATAGCTTTTATTATAATCTTGCTCTCTGGATGCTCTGATTTTAGTTGGTTCACTTTTCTTCCAGTTTTGTTGAGAAATAATTGACATACATCTCTGTGTAAGTTTAAGGTGTATAGGATAATGGTTTGATTTAAATGTTGTGAAATGATTACAATAGTTTCAGCTAACATCTATTTTCCATATAGTTAAAACAAAAAGAAAAGAAAGAAGAAAAAACATTTTTCTTTGTGATGAGAACTCCTAGGATTTACTCTGTTAACAAGTTTCCTACATTTTATGTCAGTGTTACCTGCAGTCATCGTGTTGTACGTTACATCCCTAGTACTAATTTATCTTATTATTGGAAGTTTGTACCTTTTGATCACCTCCTGCAATCCCTGCTCCACCTACCTTCTTCCTCTGGTAACCCCGAGTCTGATCTCTTCTTCTCTGAGTGTTTGTTCATTTTAGATACCACACATAACTGAGATCATACAGTCCATGTCTTTCTCTGACTTATTTCACTTAGCATAATGTCTTCAAGACCCACCCATGTTGTCACAAATGGTAAGATTTCCTCATTTTTGTGGCTAAATACTATTCCATTGTATATATTTACCACAACTTCTTCATTTGTTCATCCACTGATGGACACTTAGGTTGTTCTTATGTCTTGATTATTATAAATAATGCTGCTATGGACATGGGGGTGCAGATACCTTTCAACTTAGTGTTTTTATTTCCTTTGGATATATTCCCAGACTGGAATTGTTGGATCGTATGATAGTTCTATTTTTAGTTTTTGAGGACCTTCCATATGTTTCCCATAGTAGCTATATCAGTTTATAATACCACCAACAGTACTCAAGAGTTCCCTTTTCTCCACATCCACACCAGGTTTTGTTATTGCTAATAGTCATGAGTCAATATCTCATTGTGATTTTCATTTTCATTTAATTTGTTTTAATTTAGCTTTTCATATTTCTTCTTTGAAGAAATGTCTATTGAGGTTCTCTGCCCAACTTTTAATTGGGTTATGTGTGTGTGTGTATGTGTGTGTGTGTGTGTGTGTGTGTGTTTTATCGTTTTTGTTTTGTTTGCTATTGAGTTGAATGAATACTTTATATATTTTGGGTATTAACCCTTACCAGATATATGGTTTGCAAATACTTTTTTCAAATTTAGTTTGTCTTTTCTCTTTGTTGATGGTTTCTTTTGTTGTACAGAAGCTTTTTAGTTGGATATAGTCCCACTTGTTTATTTTTTATGTTGTTGGTTTTGCTTTATGTGTCATATCCAAAAATTCATCCACAAGACCCATGTCAAGTAGCTTTATTCCTATGTTTCCTTCTAGGAGTTTCATGGTTTCATGTCTTACATTTAAATCTTTAATCCATTTTGAGTTAATTTTTGTGAGTGGTGTAAAGATATCTAGTTTCATTCTTTCATATGTAAATATTCAATTATCCCAACACCATTAATTGAAGAATGTCTTTTCTCCATTGAGTATTCTTAGCTCTCTTGTCAAAAATTTGTTAACTATATATACTTGTGTTTATTCCTGGGTTCTTGATTCTGTCCCACTTGTCTGTCTGTTTTAATGATAACACCATACAGTTCTGATGACTATAACCTTACAGTATAGCTTGAAATCAGGAAATGTGATGTCCCCTATTTTGTTCTTCTTTTCAGGATTATTTTGGCTATTTGGGGTCTTTTGTAGTTCCATACAACTTTAGGAGTGTTTTTCTACTTCTGTAAAAAATGCCACTGGAATCTTGACAGAGATTGCATTGAACCTACAGATGGCTTTTGATAGTATTGACATTTTAATAATATTAATTCTTCCAATTCCTGAACACAGGATATTTTTCCATTTATTTGTATCTTCATCAATTTCTTTCATCAATATCTTGTATTTGTCAGAGTAGCGATCTTTCACCTCCTTAATTAAATTTATTCATAAGTATTTTATTATTTTTGATGCTATTGTAAATGATATCAGTCTCAGTTATTTATTGGTTTACAGTCTTATATTACCTGGTAATTTTTTTTTCCTGGCAAAACAGATGTAATATTGTCACAGGTATTGGCAAAGATGGTCTCAGTTCTCCAGGCAAAAACAACACTGTTCTGGCTGCAATAGCTAATTTTCTTGGAGTAATCTATACAAAGCTCCTTCAAGTGAATGGACAGAACACTGAATAGGATTCTAGATATTAGGCATTAGATGGCTGCAGACCACCAGGCTATTTGAATCCATATTCTCCATAGTTCATCCAGTGATGGCAGTGCTTGGTCCATATTTCTATCATCTATATATCTTGAACACTACTCAGTTCAGCAAAGAATTCTATTATTTCTTAAACTAATTGCTACCCATATAGTAAGCCTAAAAAACTTGTCACCTTTGGCATGTATATTCCTTTTTTTTTTTAAATTTATTTGAGAGTGAAAGAGATCACAGAGGAAGAGAGAGAAGCAGACTCCCTATCGAGCAGGGAGCCCCATGTGGGACTTTGAGATCATGACCTGAGTCAAAGGCAGATGCTTAACGGACTCAGCCACCCAAGGGCCTCTGGAATCTATATTCCTATTAAGTACTTAAGTTCTTTCAAGAGTTGTGTAACTGCCTAATGTGAATTACTCATTAAAATGTTTAACCCAAGGGTAATTAGAGTTCATTTATACACATACCTATTGCTAGCACAGACTACTTAAAACTATTTACAGAAAATATGATACTTGCAGTTGTATATAAGTGAATATACAAGGTGTAAAACATTAAAAAAAATAAGTACTGTGAGGATCCTGCTGATGAATAAATAGAATAGCCAACTATTATGCTATTTTTAAAAGAGATTTTAAGAAAATGTCCTCAAACTCTTAAAATTTACTCTGCTTACACGACAGTCATGTAATAAGCAATGTAGGTATTTTCTTCTGATTAATGATTTTTAAAATTTTTTCAACATCTTTTATGATTCATATTTTAAAATGTACAAAAAGTTAAAAGAACGCTATGCTCAAAACGTAGATTCAAGAATTATCAATACTTTGCTATAGTTGCTATATTTATCTATTATTCTATCCACCATCTATCTAAATTTCACCACTTTTGAAGTATGTTTCAGATATTGTAACACTGAATACTTAATACTTACCCATGTGTCTATTAATATTAAGGGCATTCTCAAACATAACCACAAGTTATTATCCCACCTAAAAAATCATTCTTAATTCTGTCATATTCGATACCAAGCTACTTCCAAAATTCAATGTGGAGATCTGAATCCCATTTTGCAGTAACTGAAATATAGAACTTAAACAAATTCCAATTTAATTATTCACATCAATATTCCAAATCAATTTATACACACCGTACTACTATAATAACTACTTCTTTGGTATGAGGAGTCATAAAGGAAGAACTTTTAAAATATTAAATCTTTAAAGAAATTTATCCAAAAAAGTTAAGTCAATGTCACTATTGCATGGTATTATAATTACAACTTGAACTGTAGTTTACATTATGTTTCACAGACCACAGGATTTTGCAAAGTATTCATTTGTACACCACTAGACTGTATTCTAAATTCTGACCTCAAAATATTTTGCATATGCCCTATATTATAATTAATCAATATAATTTCTTTCCTCTTTGAAGGAATTAGACAAATAATAATATTTTTTTTATGTAATAAGCTTGATTTATATCTGAGCTATCAATGCCTTAGTTGGGAAAAGTTCATTCTTCTTGACATCCTCTACTGTTTGCAATGTCACACTAGGTCTCACAGTCCCTGGGGAGAGTAGCAATACTACTGCTTTAAAATTTCCAAATCAATCTTTTTTTTTTAATGAACATTCAATGTCAAGAAAAATAGATAACAGATTCTCTTAAGTAAATTCACTCCTGAGGTTTTACTTTACAAAAGTTCCACAGTAAAGGAAGAGAAAAAAAATAATCTTACCAGTATGTACTTGTACAAGTTAAAGACAAATAACTTTAACCTCAGTGGTTTAAATAGTATACTTTCATTTATAGGCATCTGGCACACATTAAAAAAAAAATTGTATGTAAACCCAGCCACTAATCCCAATTAGCCACCTTGCTATCAAAAACATAGGATTATTTTCAAAACATGTGTTTAAATAATCTGTGGATTGAAATGAGTTTGTAAATTTTTATTTATGTAATATGTTTACAAAACAATGTTGATTTAAAAGAGAAATAAAAGAAGCATAATCAATTAAGTTGACTTGCTAATAGTAGAATTTCATCAGTTTATCAGTATTATGCAATTCAGTACATCCAGACATGAGAAGCAACTCTAAGCAAATACAGTTCCTTTTGCAAAAGTGGACTCACATCTTTCAAACTCCGAGAAAGAGGCCAAATCTCATACCCCAGTAAAGGAACTGGAGCACACCGTGCAAATATGAACTGAGACCATTATGGTGTTCTGAAGCTTATTGAAAAGTGACGACAGGGGGACTGGGTGGCTCAGTGGGTTAAACATCTGCCTTCGGCTCACGTCATGATCGCAGGGTCCTAGGATGGAGCCCTGGGGCCAGGCTCCTTGCTCAATGGGGAATCTGCTTCTCCCTCTGCCTCTGTAATTCTCCCTGCTTGTGCTTTTCTCTCTCTCTCTCTGTCAAATAAATAAATAAAACCTTTTTTTTTGTAAGTATACTTCTAAAAAAAAAAAAAAGAAAAGTGAAAACAACATCTGAAAATACCCATGAAGAAGTCTAGCTTGGAAGAACGGAGCCAAAGAAAGAGCAGCAGTTTGGTTGACAGCTGCGAAGGAGCAGGTAGCAGAGTTCTTCAGCTGATACCTTTCTGAGTTACCGGATAATGAGAGAGAAGGATTTTGCATCAAGTGTGCATCACTCCACCTATTCCATACCCTCAGCCTCAGCATTTTGTTGAAAGATTGCCTAGGAAACTCTGTTTTCCTGCTAAAGAAAGTAATATGGTCACATGCAGCTCCTTCACACTTTTTAAAGTATGTTTTGAAATTACACATCCATGAGAGTAACAGGGAGCTGAGAGAGCGCCTATTTTTACGCTTTACTTCTTTTAAGCTATTATATTAAAAACAAACAAGGCTTCTTGTTTTCAGAATATAATTCCAAAAGAAAATAAACTATTCTGATTTTACCAGCTGTGATATTTGAAAAGATTAGATGAGGCAGAAGTGCTTGAATTTTTTTTTAGCACGCTAAGCTAGAAAAGGGATTATCTACGGTGTAGAGCGTGACAGTGGAGTCTGAATCTGTGAGTTCAAACCTGTGTCTACCCTGTTGTTGTTGAACTTGGAAGAAATAATTTATGTGAGTCTCCTTTCTTTGACTGGACATTGAGGTCTTTAGAACCTATCCCATGAGTCACTGATGTAATTAAGCGAGAAAAAAAAAATTTTCATAAAGGTAGTAGAAAACGGCCTGTTGTCTGTTATTATTTTTTAATATCATTATTGTAATTATTTTATCAGTGTAACAAGAAACACTGTTTCTAGAAACATTCCTATGAACTTTCAATGAATTTGACTCGTTCTGTATCTTTATTCTTACTTATAATGCAGGAACCAATCTAAGTTCCTATGCATAACTAGTTTATTTTCAAGCTATCATTGCCTTCCAAGTTTCTAGATTCAGAACATTTTTTATTCTGGTAAAATGACATTACCGTTTGTGGCTATCTCCTTTCTGATCTTCAATCTTGTTTCTGGTTTTCTGTACACACAGCTGTATTACATTTTCAGCATCCTTAGCAGGCAAGTGTGACAGTGTGACTGATATACAGCAGAAATAATACACACCACCTTCAGGCTGGGCCTTTAAAACCTCTCACACCTGATCCGTGAGATTTCCTTCCCACTCTCCTATCTTCATGCAGAGAAGGCAACACTGAGATCCACACCCGAATTACAGAAATGGTGCATAGTGGAAGTGGCAAGTGTCTACACATCACATCTTCAAAGAGGACTGTCCACCTATCATATCCACCTGTTTGGACTTACGTGATTGAAAAATAAACTTCAGTTGTGCTTACTTTCTGATATCTTAGAGTGTAAATGTTACAGCAGCTCTTGTTACTTTAACTAAAATATCTCTAAATGTGAAAGCCTTACATACAGGTACAAAATTTCAGAGCCAGAACAAATACCCAGATATCTATAATCTGACAAAATTGGTCACATTGGGCATTTAGAAGCTAATTGATAGCAACATAAGAATGTTAATTTCTTGTCTTTTTTCTCTACACATTAAAATTTTATTTTTATGTGGGCCTTATCTAGCTCATGACTGGACTTTTTTTCTCCATTATTTTTTAAGAGCCCAGTAATCAGAAACTGATATATAAGTGACATCTGAAGTAGAAATCATACTCTTTGAAGCATGAGTCTTTCATTAAGTTTCAACTGTGTAGGCAAAATGGATTTATGAAAAGTACATGAGGCTTAGAATCAGCCAGATCTGGTTTTAAATCCCACTTCTCATTTTTTTTT
>CM053611.1:82153328-82169144 GCA_028646535.1 Procyon lotor
AAAAAAAAAAAAAGCCAAAAAAACTTGGGAATTAGACTAAATGTTAGTGAAAGTGTGAAACAAATAAGAACTGTCATAATAAAACTGATTCTTGTTCTAGCTATGATGATCAGCTTGTTTCATGTATGATACGATATGATCTCAAGAAAGTAACTATCAAACCTTTATGTTATATCATAACATAAAACTATTTAAGATTGTCACTCACAGAAGTTTATAGAAGCAAGATTATTGCCATATAGAAAGCAGGATGAGATTTGGCATGGGCCTTGATGGGGAATATTATTTTGGCAAGCAGATAGAATGGGAAATAACTATTTCAGCCAAGATGCAAAGGTGGTGAAGTGAGACAGTGAATAAATGTGTTTGACTTGAGCCAGGATTTGGAGTAGAAGAGCAGGCTTAGCTCTGGAAAGGCAGGCCTAGTTAGATTAGCCAGTCCCTGGAGTTGCAGCTTAAGGAATTTGGAATTTATCCTGATGGTAGGAGAGTAAGGTGTCTTATTTTTTCTTCTGCAAATGACACTATTGAAATTATGTTTTAGGAAGATTGATCTGGCTGGGGATTACAGGATGCATTGAAAGGAGAGACACCTCCTTTAGTGAAAGAAGACTCCATAAAGATGTGGCCATGGAAATAGAAAGTATAAAAGACATAGAAACTTAAATTTAACAATTTTGTCAAGTAGAATATGCTCTAATGTGTGTTTCCATATCTATTTGCCCTGTCTTTTACTGTTACTAATAATCAGCAAATTCAGTCAAGCTAGTTGTTTCAAAAGTTTGGGATGTTTCAAAAATTTGGGGAAGCAGTTGATTAGTAGAAATGTTTACTTTTCAGAGAGTTGATTTTTAATTTGGAAGACTCAGCCCATATTCATGTTTTTTCTTTGTCATCTTCTGGAAAGTAATCAGGAAAATGAAAGTGACCTGGACAAAGAAAAATAACTCCAGGAAAATGGGGAAAGTGCAAAACAGAAAAGGATCTAGTTTTTGATTAAGCACCATAGTTTAGTACAATTAATACATACTAAATAATTTTTTTCAAGTACATTAACATCAATACTGTATCATTTGATCCTGTAGATTAAATTAATGTAGAATTGGAACTGGAATCAAAGCCAATGGATGCAAGTATAAAAAACTGTAGCATTTAGAATAAATGAAACAATAAAGAAATGCATCTTTGAGAATATAGAAAGATAGAAAAGATGAGACTGTAGAAAGCAAGTTGTCATTTTCAATTCAGACTAGATTCACATTAGGAGAATGTTCTGTCAGATTACATAAAAATGGTTTTTCAGACAGGTATATCATCCAGGTGTGAGAAGTGTATCCTGCTGCGATATTAGAAATGGCTTCCTGGTAGGGAATACCTCCTACTGTCAGAGGTAATGATCAAGCTGCCATATTGTAACAGTTTCTGGGCCAGATTCCAGTTAGGCAGGTAAGGCACTATTGCAACATTAGTTTGTATGTAGTATATAAGAATATATCTTTCAACATATATAGCTGCTGGAACAGAAAACATTATTTCCAAGTCTTATTTCATGCTCAAGTCTCATACCTGTACCTTTGCTCATGGTTTTCCACTGATTATTTAGTCTTCTGGCTTTTACATAACCATCTCCACCAGAAATTCAGTATCTTAAAGAGGATACAAAGCTCATCAATTACAGAATAAAAAGAAAAGATGTCTTGGCATAATGTGAGAATAAGCTAGCTGTCTTAGTCTGTTTGGGTTGTTATAATAAAAATAACACAAACTGGGTGGCTTATAAACAATAGACATGCATTACCACAATTTTAAATGTTGGAAATTCCAAGATCAAGGTGCTGGTCAAGGTGGTGTCTAGTGAGAGTTGACTTCCTCATAAATGACACCTTCTTGCTGTGTCATCAGATGATGAAAGAGACAGGCAAGCTCTCTGGGACCTCTTTCTAAAAGGGCTAGCCACTTCCCGAGGATTATGACCTAATCGCCTCCTGAAAACCCACCCTCATAATACCACCATTTTGGGAATTAGGATTTCAACATATAAATTTGGGGCAGGGCAGGTGAAGCACAAACATTTAGACCATAACAGTAATTCAGATGTGTACAAAACAGAGTCATTGTTGCCCTCTTGAGAAAGTAGGATAAAATACCATTCCTTTACTACTTCTTTCCTGATGAGCCTACAGTCTGGAGGAAAAGAAAAAAAAAAAAAAGAAAAAGAAAAATAACGATTGGATTAATTTTTTAGTCAGGATAGTTCTATCTCTTCTACAGATCTTCCATAGATTGAATTGACACTTACTTTACTATAATTTCTAATTGTTCCTCTTAATCCTGTTTCTTGAAGCCATGATACCAAAAAATAGAATAATAGCAATATTATAATTACTTATGTTTTATTTTTGAGACCATATATTTCAGTCATTTCTTCTGAATGCTTTAAGCATACTTTTTTCTTTTTGGTTTAAGCATACTTTAATCTATATATTTATCCTTTGAGATAGGTGTAATGAGTCCAATTGAGAGCTTGGGGAATTATATCCTAAGAAGTTTAAATGCCCTTCACTGCACTAACACTAAAGAAAAGAAAATAGGAGTAGCTGTATTAATTTCAGGCAGAGAAGGGGTGCCAGGGTGGCTCAGTAGGTTAAAGCTTCTGCCTTCAGCTCAGGTCATGATCTCAGGGTCCTGGGATCGAGCCCCGCATTGGGCTCTCTCCTCAGCAGGGAACTTGCTTCCCCCTCTCTCTGCCTGCTTCTCTGCCTACTTATGATCTCTCTCTCTCTGTCAAATAAATAAATAGAATCTTTAAAAAAAAATAATTTCAGGCAGAGAAGACTATAGGGTAAGGAAAATGATCAGAACTAAGAAGAACATTATCTCTTCAATAAATGGTGTTGGGAAAACGGGACAGCTATACACAAAAGAATAAAACTAGACCACTTTCTTACATCACACACATAAAATAAACTCAGAATGGATTAAGGATCTAAATGTGAGACCTGAAACCATAAAAATCCTAGAAGAGAGCATAGACAGTAATTTCTCTCATCTTGGTTGTGGCAGCATCTTTCTAGATATATCTCCTAAAGCAAGGGAAATATAAGCAAAAATAAACTATTGGACCTACACTGAAATAAAAAAAACTTTTGCACAGAGAAGGAAACAACCAACAAAACTGAAAAAAAACAACCTACCAAATGGGAGAAGATATTTGCAAATAATGTATCCAATAAAGAATTAGTATCCAAAATATATAAAGAATTTATACAACTCAACACCCAAAAACCAAATAATCCAATTAGAAATGGGCAAAAGGGGGCGCCTGGGTGGCTCAGTCATTAAGTGTCTGCCTTCGGCCCAGATCAGATCCCAGCATCCTGGGATCAAGCCCTGCATCGGGCTCTCTGCTCTGCAGGAAGCCTGCTTCTCCCACTACCATTCCTTCTGCTTGTGTTCCCTCTCTTGCCGTGTTTCTCTCTGTCAAATAAATAAAAAAATCTTAAAAAAAAAAATAGAAATGGGCAAAAGACATGAATAGACATTTCTCCAAAGAAGAGGTACAGATGACTAATGGACACATGGAAAGATGCTCAACATCACTTGGCATCAGGGAAATACAAATCAAAACCACAATGAGATAGTCAGAATGGCTAAAATCAAAAACTCAAGAAACAACAAGTATTGGTAAGGATGTGGAGAAAAAGGAACGCTTATTCACTGTTGGTGGACTGCAAACAGGTGTAGCCACTGTGGAAGATGGTTGGAAGTTCCTCAAAAAATTTAAAATAGAACAACCTTACAATCTAGTAATCACAGTACTAGGTATTTACCCAAATAATATGAAAACGGTAATTTGAAGGGATCATCCAAGGCTTATTGCAGCATTTTTTGCAGTCACCGAATTATGAAACAGCCCAAGTGTCCATTAAATAGATGAATGGATAAAGAAGATATGTGATATATATATGGAGTATTATTCAGCCCTAAAAAGGGATGAAATTTTGCCATTTGCAACAGCATGGATAGATCTACAGAGTATAATGCTAACTGAAATAAGCCGATCTGGAAAAGACAAACATCATATGATTTCACTCATATGTGGAGTTTAAGAAACAAAACAAATAAACAAAGAAAATAAAAGAAGGACAAACCAGAATAACAGACTCTTAACTATAGAGAATAAACAAGATTGTTGCCAGAGGAAAGGAGCATGGGGGAATGGGTGAAATAGGTGAAGATGATTAAGAGTACACTTTTCTGGATGATCAGTGAGTGATGTATGGAACTGTTGAATCACTATATTGTAAGTCTGAAACTAATATAACACTGGAATTAAGATAAAAGTGAACAAATTTTTTTAAAAGGATGGCATTATATAATCAGAAGGGGTAATTTCTCCAAGAAGACATACAAATTAACGTGTATGTACTAAAACGGAATGTCGAACTACATGAGGCAAAAACTGATAGATATTTAAGGAGAAATTTGATGGATCTACTTTCACAATGTATACATATATCAAGTCACCATGATGAGCAACTTTTAATATGTTACAATTTTGTACATCAGTTATACCTCAATAAAGCTGAAATTAAAAAAAAAGGATAAGAAATGGACTGGTCCAGCAGGAAGAAAATCATAAGGGTGTGGTAGAACACAACACCACCATCAATCAACTGGATATAATCAGCATCTATAGATCTCTTCATTCAACAGCAGCAGAATACATATTCTATGCAAGCTCACATGGAACATTCACTAAGATAGATCATATTTTGTGCCTTAAAGCACATGTAAATAAATTTAAATGAATAGAAATCACACAATGTTTGCTCTCAGACAAAAATTGAATTATACTAGAAATAAATAACAGAAAGATCATGGGGAAATTACCAACTATATTAAATAACATATTTCTAAATAACACATGGATCAAACAAGAAATCACAAGAGGAATTTTAAAACATTTTGAACTAAATGAAAATGAAAACAAAACTTAGTCCAAATTTATAGGATACAGTGAAAACAGTGCTTAGGGAAATGTTTATCATTGAATGCATATGAATGCATTGAATGCATTTCTTCAGAAATGAAGAAAAATCTAAAGTTAATAATCTAATTAGTTTCCATCCTAGGAAACTAGAAAAAGAAGATCAAATTAAACCTAAAATTGAGCAGAAGAAATGAAATAGTAAGAATAGGGCAGCACGGGGCGCCTGGGTGGCTCAGTCGTTAAGCGTCTGCCTTCGGCCCAGGTCAGATCCCAGGGGCCTGGGATCGAGCCACGCATCGGGCTCTCTGCTCTGCTGGAAGCCTGCTTTTCCCGCTACCATTCCCTCTGCTTGTGTTCCCTCTCTCGCTGTGTTTCTCTCTGTCAAATAAATAAAATCTTTAAAAAAAAAAAAAAAAAAAGAATAGGGCAGCAGTCCATGAATTAGAACAAGAAATCAATAGAGAAAATCCACAAAACCCAAAAAGGTTCTTTGAAAAGATCAATAAAATTGTTAAGCCTCTATCCATATTTAAAGAGAGAGAGAGAAGACACAAATTACTAATAGAAATGAGAGAGGACACCACTACAGATACCATGGACTTTTAAACGGTGATAAAAGAGTACTATGAAAAACTCTATGTTCATAAATTTGATAACCTCAGTGAAAGGCTAATTTCTCAAAAGATGCTATTGGTCAAAACTCACACAAGAAGAAATAAACAATCTAAATACACATAGATGGATTGAAGAAATTGATTCAACAATTAATAACTTTCCAAAACAGAACACACCAGGCCCAGAGAGATTCATTGGTGAATTCTACAAAACATTTAAGTAAGAAATTGCTAATTCTCTACAATCTCCTTCAGAGGATTGAGACAGAGGAAATACATCTGAACTCATTCTATGAGGCCAGCATTACCCGAATGCCAAAACAAGACAAAGGGAAAAAATTATATATCAATATCTCTCATGAACATATATATAAAATCCTACCAAAGTATTAGCATTTGAACCCAACAATACATAAAAACAATTATATACTACTACTAACTGGGAATTCCAAGGTATGCAAGGCTAGTTCTGCACTCAAAAATCAATTAACATAATCATATCATCAGGCTAAAAATCATATCACCAAAAATCATATCACCAGGCTAAAAAAAGAAAAATCACATGATCATATCAATAGATGTAGAAAAAACACTAGACAAAATCTAGCAACTACTTATAATAAAAACTCTCAGTGAACAAGGAATAGAAAAGATGGTTTTCGACTTGATAGGACTATCTATAAAAGACTTACTACTAAATCATACTTAAGGTGAGAAAACTAGATGTTTCCCACTAAGATCAAGAATAAGGCAAGGGTATTTCTTGTCACCACTTCTTTTTGACATTGTACTAGAAGTCCTTGCTAATGTAATTAGACACTAGAGGGAAATAAAAGATTTATAGATTGTTAAGGACAATAAAACTCTGTTCACAGGTGACATGATCATCTGTGTAGAAGATCTGAATCAACAAAAACAGCCATCCTAATAGTGATTATACTAAGGTTTCAGGATTCAAGATTAACATACAAAATTAAATCACTTTCCTATATACCAAAATGAAATGAGTGGAACTTAAAATAAAATTACAACAATATGAAACAACAAATGAACCCAAACAAATGAAATACCTAGGTATAAATAAATAGAATAGGCATAGGATCTGTATGAGGAAAACAACAAAGCCTTGATTAACAGAGAAGAACTAAGTAAGTGGGGAAATATTCTATGTTCATGCATAGGAAAACTCAATATTATCAAGATATCAATTCTTCCCAACCTGATCTATAGATATAATACAATCCCAATAGAAGTCCCAGAAGGTTAATTTTGTGGATATCAGGAAACCAATTCAAAAGTTTATATAGAGAGGCAAAAGACCCAGAATAGCCATCACAATATTGAAGAAACAGAACAAAGTTGGAGAAGTGACACTACTTCCAAGGCTTCAAGACTTACTATAAAATGCCAGTAATCAAGACAATGTGGTGTTGGTGAAAGAACAGACAAATAGATCAGTGGAACAGAATAGAGAATGTAGAAATAGACCCATAACTAACTAACTAACTAACTAACTAACTAACTAACTATATATAGTTAACTGACCTTTGACAAAGGAGTCTTTTCAGCAAATGATACTGGAACTACTGGATATTAGTATGCAAAAAGAAAAAAAAAATCTAGCCATAGACCTTCCACTGTTCACAAAATTAAAGTGGATCATGAACCTAAATATAAAATGCATAACAATAAAACTGTTGAAAGATAACAGATGAAAACCTAGATGACCTTGGATATGGCAATGACTTTTTAGAGACAATATCATGTATCTTACATGATCCACAAAAGAACTAATTGATATGCTGGAATTCACTAAAATTAAAAACTTCTGCTTTGCAAAAGACAATTTCAAGAGAATAGGAAAACAAGCCACAGACTGGGAGAAAATATTTGTAAAAATACATTTGATAAAGTACTGTTATCCAAAATACACAAAGAGCTTTTAATCAATTAAAACAATCCAATTTAAAAACTGGACTATGACCTCAATAGATACCTCACCAAAGAAGATATACACGTGGCAAATAAGCACCATATGCTTCACCTTCCAGGAATGCTGCCCTGAGATTATCCTGTGAGGAAGCTGTCTAACTACTGGACAGTGAGCAATTGTGGAAAAGTTCCAGGCATCCCAGTGGATGACACCAACCTCACACTTATGATAAATCTGATTGCCGGTACCACGGGTGGACTGCTTCTAAACATTTCAGTTCCCATCCGATTGCAACACCATGGATGAATGAGGAATCTTGAAGTGATGGTGTGCTCCTCCTTGTGCTATCTGGGTGGAATCATCACCCCCTTCCTGGTCTTCAGGCTGATGGAGGTATGGCAAGACTTGCTGCTCTCCTTGTTTGCGGTGTTGGGCCTGGTTGCTGGGGGAATGACACTGCTTCTTCCTGAGACCAAAGGGGTCACCTTGCCAGAGACCATCGAGGATGCGGAGAACCTCGGGAGGATAGCAAAGCCAAAGAAAACAAGATTTACCTTCAGATCCAAACATCGGAACGTGCGGGCACCTGAGAGAGACGCTTCATCACTGGGACTGAGTGGCAGAGAGGAAGATGGGGTTTTCATCTGAAGAAAAGCTTAGAAACCCTGATTTCTCTGTGCTCTTCCTCACACTTGCCTGCCCCTAAACCAATAGCCTGAAGAACACTAAATGTGCTTTGCTTTATTCTCTTTCTTTGAAGTCTCCCAAAGCCCTGGCTGTCTTTTATCTACTTACTTTTCCTGGTAAGAACTGTTGGTGGTTACCAGTTACTTAATTATCTAAAGTATTTGGAAAATCCAATAGAATTTAAATATTACTGTAAAAGAGGCTTCTGTCCCTGGTTTCCTAGAGGAAGTGTTGTTTTATTCGCTCTCTGAAGGAAAATGTCATTGTATCTGTAGTATCTATCTTGGCAAAAGTAT
Organism: Procyon lotor; assembly: GCA_028646535.1. Taxonomy (NCBI): domain Eukaryota; kingdom Metazoa; phylum Chordata; class Mammalia; order Carnivora; family Procyonidae; genus Procyon; species Procyon lotor. The sequence goes on from CM053611.1 coordinate 82,161,852, forward strand.
TTCAACATGTAGCCTTCCACCATATGGAAAGATGCTCCACAAAATATTTCATCAGTGAAATGCAAATAAATACAATGAGATATCACTACAAAGCTATTAAATGGCCAAAATGAACACTGACAAACCAAATGCTGGTGAGGATGTGGAGCAACAGGAATCTCAGTCATTGCTGGTGGGAATGCAACATGGAACAACCACTTTGGAAGACAGTTTGGTGGTTTATTTTTATCAGACTGTAGATACTCTTACTATACAATTGAGCAATAGCACTCCTTGTTATTAATCCAAGTGATTGAAAACTTACATCCACACAAAATGGGCACACAATTATTTATAGCTTTATTCACAATTGCCAAAACTTGCAAGCAACCAAAATTTCCTTCAGTAAGTGAATAAAGTATGATACATCCTGACAACGGAATATTTTTTATGCTAGAAGAGATGAACTTTCAGGTCATGAAAAGTCATGGAAGTATCTTAAATTCATATAACTAAGTGAAGGAAGCCAATTTGAAAAGGGCTGTATGCCATATGATTCCAATTATATGACATTCTAGAACAGGCCAAATTATGGAGACAGTAAATAGATCAGTGGTTGCTAGGAATGGGGGTAGGGTGGTGGGGGTGGTAGTAGGAATGAAGAGATGGAGCACAGAGAATTTTTAGGGCAATAAAAATACTCTGCATGATACTATAATGATGGATACATGCCACTATATATTTGTCCACACTCGTAGAATGTATACCACCAAGAGTGAACTCTAATGTAAATTACGGACTTTAGAGTGATTATTATGTGTCAGTTGTTCAAATGTATAATTTCATCAGTTGTAATAATGTACCATTTTGGGACAAGATGTTTATAATGGAAGAAGGTATGCATGTGTGGGGGCGAGGTATATGGGAAATCTCTGTAACTTTTCTGTTTTGCTCAGTTTTGCTTGAAACTGCCCTAAATAAACGTCTTTAGAAAAAGAAGATGTGGTCAACTGTTTTGAATTGGTTTTGAGAAATGGATAAAACAAGAAGAGTATAGAGACTATTGAAATTAGAAAGCTCTATGTAATTCTTAACTTTAACAAAAGTAATTCTAATGGACATTTGGGAAGTATGTGATGTGAGCTGAAGGGGAAAAATATTAAGGACTTGCTGATTGTTTGCAGAAACACTTTTGAATATCTTTGCTGTGATGGTGAGTACCAAAATGATATATAAGTTGAAGCATGACTTGGTTAATTTTCAGTAAATGTATGGCTATGTGAGTAAATGAACAAAGGGAGGTATAAAGAGAATGTAAATATTTCTGAAATTCTTTGAAATTGCTACTGTCATACAAATGTCGGCTAAAATAAAATATAATTTATTCATAATGTTGCATCTTAACATCATTGAAAGATAGATTTATGGCTTTTTGACAGCTTTTTACTTTTTTAATAAATAATGAGATTTCCTTGATTTCCTTGATTAGAACGCTGTCAGTCTTCAGAAACCTGTCTCAGCTACATGACACTTCTTTTCTCTCATTTATGTTACCTCTGCCTTTCAAATAAACAGACCCCACACAGATAAGCTTCAATAACAAGAATTCTAGTTAGTTGACTTTTTAACATTTAAACAAAATGTCTAGCATATATTTTAGTACAACCCAAATGTAGGAAATTTAGTTCAGAGGAATCACCGCTATCTTTAAGTCTCTCCAAGTAAGAAGGAAAACATAATCTAAAAAGAGGTGTATATGCTTTTGTGTCTTTTTTTTTTTTAGAAAAAGGACATCCCTATTTTAAATGAAATGTAAGAACAATTCCTGCATTGTTTAGCTCAGAGTAGAGTGGGTCACACAGACATATTTATATAAATATGTAACATATAAAAATATCTTTATATATGAAAAATGTATTTTATAGATAATAAATATATATGTTTTGAAAATATTAATTTTATAATTAATAATATACAAAATATGTTTTATTACCAACCTCCCCAAATAGCACATCCTCCAATTCAATTTCTTTTTAGGACTTAGAAAAAGTATATTATTAAATATCTCAAGACCAAATGTTAACTTCTGCTTGTTCTCAAATTATTCCCTTTTGTGTGATGCCAGAGATTCTGAGCAAGAAGCCAGGAAGGCCAGAGAGAAATGAGAATATCCTCTGGGGACTTTTAGTGCCAGGGTCTCCATATCCCGCTGCACAGTTTGTATGCTGCACAGCGAAGCCTGTCTCTGGGAGTAAGGGGCTGAAATCCAGTTTACACTTTCCTCCTTAGCGGCCTCTATCACCTCAAGTAAGGGGCATCTTTTTCTAATCTGTTCACACACACAGAAAGCTTCTGTTTATAACCCAAATGGAGGTGTCATGTAGACTAGTGTTGGCTCTGATACCCACTTCTCAGGAAGAAGTCCAGACAACGCAAATATGTGGCATCTGTGTGCTGAGTTGCCTGGGTTTTCTTTGTCCCCCCACAGACTACTTCTCTTTTGTTTTCTACTACTCATTACATAATCCAAGAATTCACACACTTATTGGCATCATTCCACATACATTTTTCTGGGAATCTTGTATATATTTCCTTTTTAAATTTTTTACAACAACCCTTCGATGTAAGCACAGTTAGTTTCATTTTAAAGAAGAGGAAATTGAAATTCAGAGAGTTTAATTAAATTGCCAAACTACCTAGTAAATAGCAGAAACAGCTTTTAAGTTCATGATTCTGACTCTAGAGCTCATTTTCTTCACAATATGTATTTTAATATTTATGTGATCAGTTTTCTTACCAAAATGCCTCTTATTGGTGAACTACTTATAATATCCCCATGAAAATAGGCAAACCGTGCCCCCCTGAAGCATCACAAAAATAATGCGGAGCAGAAAGCACAGACAATAATACCTTAATTCCACTGCAGTTCAGCAGGACTGACTTGCCCTTGACCACAGCCTCTAATTTATGAAAGTAGAGTAAGATTACATCTTCACATTCCTTTTGTCTTGCTCTGTCCCTTTTGAGAACACATATCCTGTCGAATACATTTTATTTTTATATCAAAATCAAAAGACCTTTGATATTTCTCCTTCTAGCCAAGATAGTGTTACTTGAACCATTTAACCTTCTGCTTGAAACAATTAAAAAACTAGACCGAATATATATTTATAATGATTTTCAAGACATCAGCCTACAAAAGACAATGAACCCCTAAAAAAGGGAAATGGATAACGTGAGCCCTTCAATTTTCTCTGCTTACCGTGTTGAGAGAATTCTACACTGCTGCCTAAGGATAGGGAACCCAGAGTTTGGCAGTCTTCTTGAATTGAAGAGGTGGAATAGGAAGTCTGGAAAGTCATATGCTTTTGAGGAACCTGCTCCAGTCTGGGAAAGAACCAACAGAAAAGAGATCAGAGGAAATAATCCTTAAAATTTATACAGGTCAAAAAAAGTTATTTTTACCACCAACCAAAATAGAAAACCTCATAATGCTTAGGGTATTGGACAGATTTTTGAGAAGGATTTTGCCTCAGTGGGTGTGTGAGAGATGAAGATGTGGAAGATGAAGGAGAAATTAACCCTAACTAAAGTCTGCTGGATCTCACCAGGAAAGCTTAATATAAGGAACTGAAAGGATAAAAATGTTTAAAATTAATTTTACCACTATTCAGAACAAAGCACAATAGTAGTTATAAAAATACAAATATAACCAGCACAGAGCAAGATAAAAAAAAAATTACCAGGTGTTCAAGGGAAGAGGAAAAATGTTTCATGATGAGGACAATTAATCAATCAAAACAATTCCCCAAATAACACAGACAACAGAATTAGTAGACAAGGGTATTAAAACGGTTACCACCGTATTCCATATATTCAAGAAATTAGAGTATATGTTGATCATGAAGATGTTTAAAAAAGCCAAATCAGATTTCTGCAGATAAAAAAAATACATGTTTGACATTAAAAATGCACTGGATGGATTAAGTGCAGATTAGACACTAAAGAAGAAGATAGCTAACTTGAAAACATGGCAATGGCAACTGTTCAACATAAAGCCCAGAAAGAAAAGAAAAAATGAATAAAGTACCAGTAATCTGGGAGACAGTTTAAAGTGGCCTAATACAAGGACAAGACAAAAAAAAAAGATAATAAATTAACTGTTGGATGCACATACAACAAATTACTCATATTTAAAGTATATAATTTGAAATATGTATATATGTACACATATATGTATCTACGGTATCATCATCACTATCAAGATAATGACATCTCTCAGAGTTCTCTTGTTGCCACTTTGTTCCTCCCTCTTCATAATTCCTCCCTTCTCTGCTGTCCACCAACAACCCCTAGGCCACCACAGACCTGCTTTCTGTCACATAGATCAATGTTTATCTTCTAGAAATGTACACCAGTGGCATCATACAATTTGCACTATGTATCTCACCTGGTGTCTTTGGCAAACCCCCCTTGTTTGAGATTCCTCCATGTTATTGCATGTATCTAGAGGTCATTGCTTTGTATCACTCTGTCATTGTGCAGATATACTGCAATTTGCTTATTCAAGTAAAACTACTATGAATAGCTGTGTACCAGTCTTTCCATAGCTGTTTTGCTGTCATTTTCTTGGATAAATACTTAGGAGCTGAATAGCTGGATCATAGGATAGTTGCTTGTTTAACGTTGAAACTGCCCAGCTATCTTCCAAAGTCATTGTACCATTTTACATTCCTGCTGACAGTTTGTGAGAGTTCCAAGTACTCCAGGTCTTGCCCAACATTTTATTTGCTAAGCTATTATTTTTTTTTTTAAATGATTCTAGAGAGTATAGTGGTGTCTCAATGCAGTGTCAATTTGAATTTCTTTAGTGACTTCTGATGTTGAGTATCTTTTTGTGCACTTATTGACAATCCGTATGTTTCATTGGATAAAGTATTCAAAGTTTTCGCTCATTTTTTCAAATGGGCTGCTGTTGAATTTTGAGAGTTCTGTATGGATTCTGGGTAAAGTCCTTTATTAGATGTTTGTTTTGCAGTATTTCATCTAAGTCTGTGGCTAAGCTTCTAATTCTTCCACAGACTCTTTCAAAAATTAGATGCTTTTAATTTTGAGGAAATAAAATTTATGAATATTTATTTTTATTGATTTTGCACTTGATGTTCCATCTGTGAAATCTTTGCCCAATCCAAAGTTAGGAAGTTTCCCACCTAAGATTTCTCCCAAATATTTTATAGTTTTATTTTAATACATTACGTAGATAATCCATTGGAACTAATTTTTGCATGTGGGTTAGCATGGATTAAAGCTCATTTTCTGCATGTGGATATCTGTTACAGCACCATTTGTTGAAAGGACTATCCTTTCTCCACTGGTTGGCTTACCTTTCTTGAAAATTAGTTGTAACGTATATATGTGAGTCTATTTCTAAACTCTCTATTCTGCTTCATTTATCTATCTTTGTGGCCAATGCCACACTATTTTGATTGCTATAGTTTTGTAACAAGTCTTGGAATAGAGGAGTCTTTATCCTCTAAATTTATCTCCTTTTTCAAGGTTATTTTGGCTATTCTAAGTCCTTTGTGTGTCCCCATGAGTTTAAGAATGAGTTTGTCTTTTTCTACACATATACACACACACCCCCACACCTGCTGGGTTTTGATAAGGATTGTGTCTAAACTGTAGATCAATTATAGGAGAATGACATTTTAAAGAGATGGTCTTCTCACCATGAACATGATGAATCTCTCAATTTATCAAGTTCTTTCATTTCTCTTAGCGATATTGCATAGCTTTTATTTACAAGCCTTATGGATCTTGGGTCTGATTATTCCTAAATATTTCACATTTTTATGCAACTGTATATCATATTAATTGCTAATTTTAATTTCTAATTGTTAATTCCTAGTGTATAATATAAGCCATTTCTTATTGAATCTTATATCATGAAAACTTACTAAACTCACTTAATTGTTTTAGTAGCTTTTTTGTTGATTCCATAAAATTTCTATAAGACAGATCATTTCATTTATGACTAAGTACACTTTCCCTTCTTCCTGTCCAAACTGGGTGCTTTTTGTTTCTCTTTCTTACATATTTGCACTGGACTTAACATCCAGTAATATTTTGGATAGAAGTTCTGAGAAAAGACATCCTTATCTTCTTGCTGATCTTAGGGTAAATCATTCAGTTTTTCACAAATACATTATAGCTATACAATTTTCATGATACCTCTAATGGAATCTTGACTGATACAGACATTGTTTAAAGAAAGCAGGTATAGTGGGTGCCTGGGTGGCCCAGTGGCTTAAGCGTCTGACTTTTGGTTTGCACTCGGATGGTGATCTCCTGGTCCTGAGATCAGGGTTGTGAGATCAAGCCTTGTGTGGGCTCTGCTCTTAGTGTGGATTCTGCTTGGGACTCTCTCCCTCTACACCTTCCTCCTCTGCACGCAAGTGTGTGTACACACACACTCTCTCTCTCTCTCTCTTTCTCTCTAAAATAAATAAATCTTAAAAAAAAAAGGTATATTTTTTCCTGTGAAATTAAAAGTGCTTCGCCTCATACCAATGCATAAACAAACCCATCCTTTTTCCCACTCTATTATATGAGATCCTTGTAATTGTCTGCTAAGGCTGCCATAATAAGATACTGTAAGACTGGGTGACTTAAAAACAGAAATTTATTTCTCACAGTTCTGGAGTCTAGAAGTCCAAGATCAAGGTATTGGCATGTTTAGTTTCTCTTGGGGCACTTTTCTTAGCTTGCACATGACCATCTTCTTCCTGTGTCCTCCCATGATCTTTTCTGTATGCACACATCCCTGCTGTTTTTCCTTCTTATAAGACACTAGCTACATTGGATTAGGACCCCACCTTCATGACCTCATTTGATTTCAGTTACTTTTTTAAAAGCCCTGTCTCTAAATGCAATCACACTGGGGGGTCAGCGCTTCAACATGAATTTGAGAAAGGAGGTACAATTTAGTTCATAATAATCATCTTGTTAAGTTCTAGTTATATGCCTTATTGTTCATTAAAACTTAGCTAACTCTCATATATACCAAAATTTTTAAACATATTTATATAAAATAATTTTATAGCACTATAACTGTATATTGCTGTGTCATCTATTTTTATCTTAGCAAATATCCTAAAGAAAGTGACCCTGAGTTTTATACCATAGAAGTAATAAAGGTATCAGTGTCATAGACTTTTCAATTAAACAGATCAGAATTTCATTTCTGGTTTTACCTTTTATTTTTATTTATTTTTTTAAAGATCTTATTTATTCATCTGAGAGAAGGAGCACAAG
>CM053611.1:82169644-82185690 GCA_028646535.1 Procyon lotor
TTTTTTTTTTTTTTTAAAGATTTTATTTATTTATTTGGCAGAGAGAGAGAGAGATCACAAGTAGGCAGAGAGAGAGGGGGAAGCAGGCTCCCTGCTGAGCAGAGAGCCCAATGCGGGGCTCGATCCTACGACCCTGAGATCATGACCCGAGCTGAAAGCGGAGGCTTTAACCCACCGAGCCATCCAGGCGCCCCTCGGACAGAATTTTCTATACGAAACTAATGATGACACTTTGAAACAGCTTCTGAATTCCCTTGCATGTGATTGCTATAATAATTTTCCAAGAACTACTAAAATTTGGCATGACTTTCTCTTCTTAATATTGAAGTAACTGGATTGTATAGTAATAAGCTTTGTGAGTATTCTCTCCCTTACAGCCCAGTGATTTTCTGAAATGCACATCTTCAATTGATTAGGATATAATTTCTTGATTTATTTCTAAACAACAACAACAACAACAAAAAGAAGAAAGATCTGTTATTTTTCTCTCCTCAGGAACGTTTCTAAGCCTAATGAAATTTTTAAAAGGTCGGTTAAAGGTTTACTGGTTTCTTTGCTCTTTTCCCTTAATCTTCTTAATGCTTTGTATGCCATCTAAAATTGGTGCTTTATCAATTTCAAGTGCATTTCAGTCTTCTAAAAAAAATCACTCTTATTTTCTTTGTTGCTTAACTTGTCTGTCTTGATTGAAAAATTAATCAAATATTTGAACCAATGCAATATCCTATTAGTATAAGCCAATTTAGGATATGATTCAATTTTCTATCCTGAAAAAAAGATAAATTTGCTTTTATTTATGCATCAGCACATACACAATTATAGATATGAGATTATAAGTATCAAAATTATGCTTGTTGCCTCCTTGAGAAAACATACAAGAGTATTCCAAAGAAATATTTGTTGTGGGGTGCCTGGTTGGCTCAGTCAGTTAAACATCTGCCTTTGGCTCAAGTAATGGTCCCAGGGTCCTGGGATCGAGCCCTGCATCAGGCTCCCTTCTCGTCAGGGGGTCTGCACCTGTCTCTCCCTCTGCCTCCCCGTTCATGGTCTCTCTCTTGTGCTCTCTGTCTCTCTCTCAAGTAAATAAATAAAATCTTAAAAAAAAAAAAAAAGAAATAGTTGTTGTACGTTTCAAGATTTGGTCAAATAAAGTGTCTTCCCATCAGCTAATTAGAGTTTCTTTCCTGGTACTCATGCGACTCTGTGATAATTCCCATATCTTTTGAAACTTCATAAAGTATTTTAGGCTATGATCATTTAAATTGTTACCAGAAACTAATAATGAAAATTTGTAATTATAAGTAAAATTTAATATTGTAAGTATCAGAAAATATCCCTGACTTTTTTTCTACAAAGTGAATGGTGTTTTAAATGAACCTCAGATATGTTATATGCATGCCAAATATGTCTTCCAAGAAAGCTGCCATTTGGACAAAATGTATTTCTAGTACACATCTTTATCGGAATAAAATTGCCTTGGGTTTTGTTTGCTTGTTTATTGTTTACCTGACGCTTCTCTCAAGTATGTATTATAAATATAAATAAGATTATTGAACACCTAACTTGTGTCAAGTACCTTTCTACATTTATCATAAACCTTTCTCTAAAATCACTCTCAAAATAAGATGTTTTTTCAGTTTTATTTTATTTTTTAATAGAGAGAAAATTGAAGACCAATGGATGTTACTATTTCTCAAGAGAGAAATAGCTAGTAGACTCCAGTCAGGATTTAGGGTGCAGGCCAGGACTTTCTGACATATGTGAGTACAACATCCATCTAAGAGGAAGGACATTTCTTCAGTCTTCATTTGTGGTGGATGGGAAATGGCCTTCAAAACACATGGCATTCTCAAACCATAACTGTAGACTAATACTTAGATTTCTCCATTTATGAATGCATAGTGTTGCAAACAAAAGAAAATTAAAGCTGCATATGTGTCACCAAACAACACAAATGGAGGCTATTTATAATACATAACAGAAAGTTCAGTGACATCATTGGTATAAATGTTCAGTAATGCTCTTGAAAACCAAGGTTCTTGTTATGCTTTTGCTTAGGTATTTTTCTTAAATATTTTTCTTTTGTTTTTTTCATGCTCATTCTTGTAGCCTCAGAGTCACAGTATGGCTACTGTACCTTTAGACATCATGCTATTTGCCTTTTACTGGCCAGTGGAAGGAGAAAAAGAAAGGGACATCACTAATTGACTTCTTCATGTGTCTTATTGGCTTGAAACGTGCCGCATGTCTATCTCTGTATCTATCTCTGTGTAACTCTGACAGTAATGGAAGCTAAGATGTCATGATTTAACATGTATATCAGAAAAGGGATAATGATGTTGGAAATGGAATTTTGAATAGCTGACTTATAATACTGCTATACACACATGTTATACAACATATCGTACTTTTTTAGAAGTACCCAAAACTGTTTTCATTCATTCATTTATTCTGTCAGTCATTTAAGAATTACTTACTCAGTATTGATTGCTGGATGCTGAAAATATATCTGTGAATAAAAAAGACAATACCTATCTTAAAAAATACACAAAAATCGATTTCAAATAGATTTTGGGTCTAAATGTTAAAGACAAATGAATAAAGTTTCATCAAGAAAAGATTGAAGAATATCTTTGTGACCTTGGACTAGACAAAGCTTTCTTAAAGAAGACACACACAGATTGAAATCCTAACTATATATAGAGAGAGTGACATTTTGAACTATATTAAGATTGAGAGCATCTGGAAATCAGAAAAACATCATTATAGGGTAGAAAGGAATCCACAGGGCTGAAAAAAAAATAGTCACAATACATATAGCTGACAAGACTATAATCAATAAAAAATGACATATAACCCAATTGAAAATAGGCAAAACAGGTGAATAAATATTTATTTAAAAGGATATACAGATGTCTGTAAACATACAAAAAGGTCTTTAACTATGCTAATCATCAGGAAATTCAAATTAAGAGGGCTTTGAAATTCTGCTACCTACCCACCAAAATGTCTGCAATGAAAGACTGAAAATCTATTATTTGCAAGGTACTTTCAAGTAGTTGAAGCAACTGAAACTCTTTAGAGAGAATGCAAATTGGTGAAGTCACTTTTATTTATTTGTTTTTTTAATTTTAAGTAGGCTCCACAGCCAACATGGGGCTCGAACTCATCAGCCTGAAATCAAGAGTCACATGCTCTACCAACTGAGCCAGCCAGGTGCTCCTTACACAGTTACTTTTAAAACCTGCCTGGCAGGGGTGCCTGTGTGGCTCAGTCAGTTAAGCATCTGCCTTGTGCTTGGGTCATGTTGCTGTGATAGAGCACTGTTCCTGGGGCTCCCCACTCACTGGGAAATCTGCTTCTCCATCGGCCCCTCCTCATGCTTGTGCTCTCTCTCTCACTTTCTCTCTCACATAAATAAAATAAAATAAATCTTTAAAATAAAATTAAATTAAAACCTGTTTGGCATATTGACTATAGCTGAATATATATATTTTTGACCTAGTATTTCTATCTCTTGATATATGCCCCAAAGAGAAATATTGTAAGTATCAGAAAATATCCTTGACTTTTTTTCTACAAAGTGAAAGGTGTTTTAAATGAACCTCAGATATGTTATATGCATGCCAAATATGTCTTCCAAGAAAGCTGCCATTTGGACAAAATGTATTTCTAGTACACATCTTTATAGGAATAAAATTGCCTTGGGTTTGCTTATTTATTGTTTACCTGATGCTTCTCTCAAGTATGTACTATAAATATAAATAAGTGTGTGTGTATGAATATATATATATATATTCACCTAAAAATTTTTCATATTCATATATACATATATATATACATATATTCACCTAAAAACATGTGCAAGAAAGTTCATAGCAATAACATTAATAATAGCCAAAACCTGGAAATAACTGAAATAACTTAAACATATATCATCATTAGAATGATTAGAATGGATAAATAAATAAAACATGGTATATTTATATAATGAAATGTCATGCAGTAATGAAAATAAACAACTTAAATTGCATGTAACAGTATGGATGGATAAACATAATGATAAAAAACATTAGCACATACTCAAGGTTCTATATTTATGTCTATAGTGAAGGTAGCCTATGCTATTAAACTCAGAATAGTAGTTAGACCTTGTGGGAGGTTCTGAAGACAAGATTAAATGAAGAAGGGAACTTTCTAAGTATTAAGAATAAACTGTTCTTTTGCCTTGGAGTTTTTAACAGAGGTGTTTTTTGTGTGGGAATGCATCAAGCTCCACACTAATGATGTATATACTGTTCTTTATGAATAGTATTCTTCAATAAAAAAGTTAAAAATAGGGGCACCTGGGTGGCTCAGTCGTTAAGTGTCTGCCTTCGGCTCAGGTCAGATCCCAGGGGCCTGGGATCGAACCCCGCATTGGGCTCTTTGCCCCCACATTGGAGCCTGCTTCTCCTGCTGCCATTCCCTCTGCTTGTGTTCCCTCTCTAGCTGTGTTTCTCTGTCAAATAAATAAAATCTTCTAAAAAAAAAGTTAAAAATAGATACACAAAAGCAGAAAGAAAAAAAAAACAGATCTGACACTGACCTCATTGAGGTTATTGACTAATGGAAGAGAAATATTAAGCAACAATTGTGAGCATAGCTATACTAATATGAGTTTTGCTAAAGAGATTAAATGATAATTCAGGAATTTTAGAGAGCATTAAGCAAAGTGCTTAAATTCAGATTGGAGGGTCTAGGAAGACACCCCTAAATAAGTGAGATCAAAGATATTATCTGAAGCATGAGGAAGTTTTCAAGAGAAGATTGAAGAGAAGTATACTCTAAGCAAAAGGAATAAAGTATGTAAAGACTCTCAGAAAAAGAATTTGGCTTGTCAGAATAATCAAAAGACTAATATAGCTAGTATAGATGGAAGGGAGCATGATTAGATTCTTTTCAAATCTTTAGGACTACGGTATTTCTCAAATCCAGAGATCTAGTGTAGATTCAGAATTCTCAGTTATGCATTAAGTCAACATTTTGGTAATGTCTCCATACTAGATTTTCAAGTAACTTGGGGTGAAGTGGAGGATGGAATGTAATAAAAAAGTGACAATTCATAAGAAGAGTATTATGGTAATGGTATGCACATATTGCTATGGGAAGACACAGAAGTGACATTATTAAGCCATGGGGGGGATCAGAAATTATTTCTCAGAAGAGGTGATAGCTAAAGTGAATCTCAAAGACCAAGTAAGAATGAGCAGGCAAATAAGTTGGGGCATCAGCAAGAGTATTCCTTTGCAGAAGGAAGATGGATAGACCCCAGAAGCAAAGCAAATAGTTGAGTGCAGATGGAAAATAGAGTGTGTACAGAGATAAGAGATTAGGAAGGACATGTTGGGGAAAACATAAGCAAAGACCAGATTATAAAAGACCTGGTCACCCATGTTTAAAGAGTTGGAGTTATATTCTAAACAGAATGGGAAGACTTCGAATGGTTCTAAATGGTGACTTGAGATGATCAGATTTTAGAGATAGTATTTTTCACTGTTATGTGCCAGATACTAGGGGAATAATGTGACCCAATAAATATTTGTTGATGAATGCATTTAAAAACTGGATTTTATTGACTGCTATCTAGACAGTGGATCTACTCTGTCAGAAAATCCTGTTGGGTCTGCCTTGAAAATATATCCATAATCTGACCATGTTTCTTCACAATGCCATCTACTTAGATTTTTGTAATAGCTTCTTTACTGACTTTCTTGCATCACACTTACTCTTCTACTGTTCATTCTCAACACAGCAGTAGTCAGAATCCTTTAAATTGCTTAAGTCAGATGATGTCGCCTCTGTTCAAAACTCTTTAATGCTTTTTCTTATACAGATTAAACTTTAGTGGCCTTCAAAAGTCTTGCAAAATCTGCTCCTCACTTTTGTGAGCTCTCTGATATCCTTCCCTTTCACCTTTATTTACTCTCTCCCAGCCACATTAACTCCTTGCTTTTCCTAATCACACTTACAATAACAAATCATCTTTCACCCTCTTGACTTAGGGCCTTTCCTCTATGTCGTTTTTTTTTCTCCTTGAGCTCTACTTTAACCACTCTTTTAAAGGTAGCACTTCTCACTTGTTCCCAGAACTCCCATTCCTCTTACATTACTTAATTTTTTATAGCACTCATCACTTTCTAATATGTAATTTACCTAAATTATTATGTTCATTGTATATGTCTTTCTTTCCAGAAGAATGCAAGCTCCAGAGTGGCAGATATTTTTTTTCTTTCATCAAGCTCTAGTGCCAAAAAATGTCCTTCTCATAGTTAGTGCTCAATAGATGCTCATCAAATAGAGAGATGGAAGCAGGAAATGCAGTTAGAAGGCTACTATCCATTCACCAGGATAGTACAGTGCAGAGAGGGAAGTGGATCAATGTGCTACATTTGGAAGTGGAACCATTGACCTTCTCTCAATACTATGTAAATTGCTATGCACTCTAGTTTCTCAGCTTCCAGCTCATTGTGCTCACAGCCTCCCTAAGTCCTTTGTCCATAGGTTTCTGAAACTGCTTTTGTAAACAGTGATGGACTTGATGTGGAAGATGAGAAAGAGAAATGTGTTCAAGATGATTCTCAGATTTCTGAGATGAACTTCAATTCAAAGATTAGGAGTAGTATAAGAGGAACATGTCTGAAGGCAAAATCAAAAGTTTAGATTTAGTCATGGTAAATGACTCATCCAGGAGGCATAACCATTTTGACTGAATAGGCCAATCAGTCAAATGCTAAGTAAAGACTAGCTGAATTCAATTACTTGCTATTACTTTAAAAAAAAATGCTTGCTAAGTAACTATATATTGAATGAAAAGGATTGTAAATGTGATATATGAAGACATTGAACTTCATGTAATAGTCAGTATTTAGTGAGAGAAACATAACTAGTAGGAGAAATATATTTAGAGATTTATTGCAAGGAATTGACCTAACATAATTTTGGGAAGTAACAATGCAAGTCTGAAATCTCCAAAGCAGGCCTTTCAGGAGGGGTAGGCTGGAACTCTGGGGCATGAGTCAAAGCTGCTATCCATAGGAAGAATTTCTTCTTGTATGAGGAAGTCTTAGTTCTGATGATAAAGTCTTTCAACTAATTAAACCAGGCCCACCCAGATTAACTAAAATAATCTCTCTATTTAAAAATCAACTCTGGACTTTAGTCATATACAAAATGCCTTCACAGCAACATCTAGATTAGTATTTGATTGAATCACTGGGGGTTATACTGTAGTCAAGCTGACATTTAAAACTGAATATCACACTCAACTCCTTCCTGTACTGCAGCTTTTATGAATTCTTTAATAAGCTTTAGTTTTCCTTTATGCACATTAGGGAGAGCTTTTAATATAATCATGTATGTTAAGTATCGGTTTATATTAACCCTCACTAGATGTTTATTTCAACATATGTGTCCGTGAATTTACCTGCTTTCTGAATTTCTCCTTACTTATTTTAATGGATTTCTGTCTTATGATTCTGAATACTAGAGTGACTTCATTTTTTAAATGCTCTAGTGTAATTTTAAAAAAAAGAACAAGTTTATATACCTCTCTGATATGCTAATAGTAGTTTCCATGAACAGTAGGAATTTCAGTGTCCTGGAAAAAGAACTATTTGAAAAAAATACATATTTATGTATTTTGGATGTACAAAGCAGTTTTTCTTTCTCACTTATACATTTTAGTACATGAATTTTTCAATATTATCACAAAGTAAACTATTATCTTTATCCTCCCACCCCCAACCCCTATTGACTTTGCTGAGAAAACAATCACATTGCTTTCTGCTGACATATTTATTTAATGAACAGCAATAGATTTATTTCACATTATTCTTATATAACATTCAGCTTTTAAATGCTCTTTTTAATTTTCATCCCTCATTTTCTGTGAAAGTCCATGGTATGATTTTAATGCTAATCTGAATGAGGGAGGAACAAAGCACTTTGAAAACTCAGAAGAGGGAGTGAATGACTCTTACTGGGGAATTTAGGAAATATTTTATTGAGTAGTAAGTAACTTTGACCTTGAAGACCTTTTGGTTTTAAAGTATGTAGGTGCTTGACAGGTTGAGAAGGGGTATTATTCCAGGTTGTGGGAAAGGAATATATCATGGGCAACACCACAGAGGAATAAAGGGGCATGGAATATTGAGGTTAAGAGAAATATGAATGGAGGATTGGGTGTATGAAGTGGAATAAAGAGAAATCAAGCTGCAGAACTTTGTTGGATTTGGAATTGGAGCTACATATGTCATATTGAAAAATGAATTGGCAATAGAAAACACTCAAGACTTTGTGGGCTTTTATACTTTACTGATACTTATCTATGTGTGCCTGTCACAGTGCTTGATACATAGCAGACATTTGATAAATACCTTTGGTGATGGAACACAGCCTATGTTGTTTACAAAAAGCAGATCTGTTTTTACACAAAATAGCTCTAGGTTGTATTGAAGAGTGAATTATGATGATGATGGTGAGAAATGAGTGACACAAAGATCAAATAGGAGGTTAGAAAAGAAGAAATTGACTTTAAAAACTTTTTCCCCTACCCAAAAGCATTTTAAAAGATAGATCTTATGTTGGTATCAAAAGTTTAAACATATTTTTATGGAAAAGGGGCTGTGCATTGTTGTATTAAATCATATTGAAACTTGTCTGTGAGCAATAATGTTTACAAACATCTAAAACTATATCAGCTAGAGAATAGTGTGATGCAATTTCATAGAGTTTTTATATTCTTTTTTCATTGAAGGGGATTCTGAAAGACATCTTTGAGCATTGGATCAATGTTGTGAATTTGCCAAAATATTTTTCCATGACAGCAAAGATATTCAAGAATATCTTTGGATCTGAACTAAGTCCAGCCTTGGGATTGCATCTCTTTCTGCTGATGAATAATTGGGTTGTATCTAAGGGTAATACTTTCTGCTAGGCTGGAGTATAGCACTGAGTCTCTGAGAAGTTTTTATATTCTGCACAAATTGATCCCAAAGATTAAAGAATTCATGGCTGTGATTTCAAGTTATACTTATTGACACCTATTCTTACTGAGTACAAAGACAAATTGATAAGCAGTTTGTTTTAATCCCCTTGGGAAAGGGGTGGGATTACTTTAGAATGCCTGTTTTTTACCAATGTCTGCCAACAACAAACTAATTTTTTCTAAATTTGTATGACTTAAGATACATACTGCCTTAGAAAATAGAAAAGAAAATCTCCTGGAGCTTACATTTTACTTGAAATCATAACAAAATTGAAATAGCACCAACTAAAACAACTATTACATGCAAATAAGCATCAAACATGAAAAATATTTTTATACTTGTAAGCATGAATTTTTAAATATATTTCTCAAAATGCCAATTAAAAAAAAAACTTTGAGAGGAAGAACTTAAACACTTCCAGTACTAAATGAAATATAGACATAGATATTTGTCTAGTCATTTTATTTTTTACACACACACACACGCACCACTTGATTTGGTGGTCATCCATGCAGCCATCAACAATTCTCTCTCCCTGATAGCTAACGTTTTCAACCACAACCAAGGATCTTTTCCACCAGGTCAAAAATCTCCAGTTCACTAGACCTATAAAACCAGAGAGAGAACCTTTGGCTAAATAGACACTTCAAGATCAGACAGATGTTGATAACTGTACCACTTCAATCATAGAGTAGGACTTCTTCAGAGTGTATTCTTTCTCTCTCCCTCTGAATCCTTCTCTGACAAAGACTTATGGCATAGTGTGACCACCAATTGTGTTGTAGTCTCACATGGTAGGCATGAAATACTGTAGGAAATTAATTTTGACTAAGGCATCTGTCTCTATCATTTTTACTATAAAAAACACAAGCTAAAGTTTGAGTTAGACTTTTTATACTAGATGTTGTTCCCCCTCACCTTATATCCTTAAGATGTGTACCTATGTCTACTTAATGTAACTTCATAGCAACATACTGAAATTGCTAATTAGGCCTTTGGCTCTACCGTCATTCAGTAGGCATTAAAAAAATCAGTGCTTCAATTATGTGTCCAAACTTATTCATAGAACAATAACTGAAAGATGTTATACCTCATTCATCTAGTAGGACAATGTCAGTGTAGGACAAAATTGTCATGTGATCTCCATCTTCTGTGGTGCATGTGGACACTGGTGAATTTCTTGCCATGTAAGGTATGAGCTACATGTTCACCCAGTAGTTTTTCATGCCTACCTTGGGCACTAAACACCTTGTTTTTTTATGAGAATTGTATGAAAAAGAAGAAAAAGATAAGGAAGGAAGGAAGGAAGGAAGGAAGGAAGGAAGGAAGGAAGGAAGGAAGGAAGGAAAGAAGGAAGGGAGGGATCTTCCATTTTTCCTGAATTTTATAGATTGTATTATACTGGTTTCCAATTTCCAACCTACCAAAATGACCCCAGGAAAATGATAGGGCACAATACAAAGAGAATTGTAAATACATATCCAGTTAAGAAGATGTATAGCTTGTATGAGAGCTTCGGTATCAACTGGAATGGAAAATGAACTGTATGGGCTGGGAGGTGAATAATGGAGACATTTCAAGTGATTAGCGAATAGACTGTATTATTCACTTTACCTTTTATAAACAGAAAATATTTGCATTAACTGGTTGAAACTTTTGCTGATTGTGATTATACAGATCAAAATCAGTTTACAGTTATATTTCTGTCAAATCCTAACCAAAGAATTTACCAACCCCACAGGTGACCCTCTAAAAAATTCTTGAAGTTGAGGCACTATGTGATTACTAAGTAAACAATGTTGTTCACTCTATATTAGAAGGAAAATTGCAGAAAACTACTATTTAATAGGGTAGATTTCTGGGCTAAATGGTTGCAAACACAGAAATTAACAAACTTTCATAATCAGCCACTTTGAATTTATCTATTTTTTCTCTTTTTGGATTCGTTCCAGTCCCCTTTGTCACTGGCCATCTTCTTTGCACCTTCCTGCCTTTAACTTTTCACCTTCTCCAACTTCTATCTCACAGTGTTGCTTAGCATCAAGCACAGGTCATCAGTTTAAAATAATATCTACTTGAATAAAAATGAAATTTCTTATTGAAAATTAAATAATCTTAGCTTATAGATTCTCTGAGGATATGTCTGGTTTAATTTTTTTAATTTTGTATTTCTAAATTATAGGATAGTATCCAGAACACAATAGTTGCTCAACAAATGAATGCTTAATTAAAAAAAAAAAGAGAGAGAGGGGGGTGCCTGGGTGGCTCAGTGGTTTAAAGCCTCTGCCTTCGGCTCAGGTCATGATCTCAGGGTCCTGGGATCCAGCCCTGCATTGGGCTCTCTGCTCAGTGGGAAGCCTGCTTCGTCCTCTCTCTCTGCCTGCTTATGATCACTCTCTGTCAAATAAATAAATAAAATCTTAAAAAAAAAGAGAGAGAGAGAGAGATTTACCAGAGTTTCATTGCTGTCACATTAAATTAACTAACATTAATAAATTAACATTTATTACAATTGTACTAGGAGAGTTTCAGTGTTTAGAGGTGATAATAGACTGCCCTGAGCAAACTTCCTTTTCCCAAGCATTGTACATATATGAATGAATTAATTGCTCACTTCTGAGCTAAGTTCCTTTTGTTAACCTATTTTCTATTTGAGGAAATTAAGGAATAGACTAAGTAAGTAATCTGCCCAAGGTCAGAATGCCATTCCTAGAGTTAAAATATGAACACAAACAATCTGACTTTGAAGCACCTTTTTTTTTTTTTTTTTAACCACTCTGGTATAAAATAAAAACTGACCATCCAATTAGCCAAGGTTAATATTTCCCAATTATTTGGATTTCCTGATAGGGTTGACAACTTCAATTTTTCAAAAATGGTATGAACAAAATTACTTTGCCCCAACTATGTATAAAAATATATACAAAATGTATTTTAGCACAAAAATATAAATTGCAGTAATCAACATAATAAAGGACAGTTCTTTAAATTGACATTAAATACTTGTGAACCAGTCAGTGCATTGTCCTCATTTCAATGCTCCCTGATGACAGTGTTCTTATGGATGGCAATGACAAGTCCTCTGGCATTGGGGAACTTCTTCAGTATATTATGCACTTTTGCCATGAACCTTTCTGTTTCCATTTGTCTCTTTATACCTAGGATGGATTTTAACATGCCCTAGAAGACTATACAAAACAAAAGGGCATCATTTGCTCCTTGTAGAAATGAGAACATGACCATTTCACCAGCTGACCTGCATTCTGAGGTATCTGGGCATGAAGCCAGCAGCCCTGGAGAATTAGACTAGAATGAAATCCTCTTGAGTTCATGTCCAAGAAAGTATTTTTCAGTACCCTCAAGGATCAAAGGCAAGAATAAAGCTGATTTTTTATAAATGGCTAACACAAATTGGTAGTAGCATGAATAAATAGATGCGTTTGAGGCTAAGTTAAAGCATGAGTGGCTCTTCAAAGGTATAGGTTCAATGTTAGCTTGCTCTTTGGCTACAGATTCACTACTGATTCAGTTTCTGTACTAAATTATTTCTGATGGTAGATAAAAGCACATGTTTTCTTCTATCTCCTAACATGTTAAAAATATTTACAAAGTAGAACATAGAAGATGGCACCTACGAGTAGTATATTTGTGTTCCCCCCAAGTAAACCAGAGTAATTGACAATATTTACTATTTTGTGAGAAATAGTTTAATTATATAATCTATCAGTTTATTACATTCAAATCATTTTATATTGGTAATGCACTGATTCATAAATTCTCTTCTGATCACCAACAAAATTACCAATATATGTGAATATTTACCCCTTTCCTACCTTCTGAGACACGAGGGATAAAATATTGCCCCTCCCGTCAAAGAGGTACCTTCCATCTATGTTCCTCTGGGTGCTATCCCAGATTGCTTCCTCAAGAACTTCTCTTCTGCATTTCTCCCTGCCACCTTCATTGCCTCTATCACTTCTCCCTGGATTTATGCATTTAAGCCTGGATTCCCCTGTCTTGAAACAAAAGAAAAAAAGAACAAGTCCCCCCTTTATTCCCACTTTCCATTTTCTGTTCACTTTCATAGTAAAATTTCTTAAGAAGTTTTATACAGATGTTTACACGAAAGATCAAGTTTTTGATGATACCAATGAGATAAAGAAAATATGGAGGAGAGGCAACAAGTTTATTTTTTTAATTTTAATTTTTTAAAAATATTTTTTAAGGAGGTTTTTTTCACAGAGATAGAGAGCACAAGTAGGAAGAGAGGCAGGCAGAGGGAGAGGGAGAAACAGGCTTTCTGCTGTATGTTATCTTATGAGCAGGGAGCCCGATGCAGGACTTGAGCCCAGAACTTGGGATCATGACCTGAGCCAAAGGCAGCCACTTTACCGACTGTGCCACCCAGGTGCCCCAACAAGTTTATTTTTAATTGAAGTTACTTTTAGGTAAGAAGAGCTCATAAGCATATGCACCACGTTCCCTCTTTCCAAATAAATTCTCTTTTTTGCAGCACATTATTATTTTATCAAAAAAGCTTGGCTTTAAACATCATGTATTTATTCTTTCACCGTTTGTGTTGAACAAGAATGTCGGCCTGCTTCTTCAGAGACTCTTAGACTATAATCAAGAAATCTTCTGTCTTTAGTCATTTTACAATTTAACTAGGAAAGGATCTGTTTTGAAGTTTATGTGGTTGTTGGTTTTATTTACTTTTTCATGCGTTGTTGGACTCAAGTCTCTGCCACAGAGGCCTCTCCAACATGGCAGGTTCCTCCATCAAACCCAGCAGCTCAGAAAGAAATACAGAGTCTACTAATAAGGTTGAAGTCACAATCTTTAGCAGCCTAATTATGGCTACTAAGGGTGACATCCATTCACGTTTGTCATGTTTTACAGATTAGAAGCAAGTCACTAAAACCTATCAAGGGAAAAGATTACACAAAATGTGAATATCAGAAGGTGAGATTACTGAGGGCTTTTAGAAGTTTGTCACTCATTTCCCAACTACCGACCATGTAATTATCAAAAATAATTCTCCAGAAAGAATAAATATAATGCAATAGCAATAATAATAGTTTAAATGTAATATTGAAAATTTTATAAGCATAAATGAAATTGAGTACATAAGTATAACATATAAAGAACCAAGTGCAATGTGATTAAAATTTTATTGAAATATCAAATAGAAAACATAAGAATGATATGAGCATGTTGAGGGCACAATTTCAGATTATAAGGAAAAGCATATGTGTAACATCCCATACCTTTTTTTTCTCCAGTGTGTATAGTAGAAAAGACAAACGTCAAGACAATGAAACAGGATTATAAGAATATTGTGCCAGGGGGTATTCTAAGTATTTTATGCATTTATTGTGTATATTATTTTTTAGAAATGTCATTTAAGTATTTTATGTATGTTATCTTATGAGGAAGCAACTGCTATTCTTAATCCCAACTTAAAGATGAGGAAACCAAGACCCAAAGTATCATGCCTAATAACTGATGGAATTAGAAATTGAACTTAGATTTTCATGCTCTTAAACACCAGATAAAACAGCCTGTCCAATTGTTGACTTATATTGTGTTTCAGTACATCTTTGTGGGAAAATTAGGACTAGAAACCCAATAACTATTACTAATTCAAAAGTAGAACACTAAGCCTGGCAAAGAGTTACATTTTTTAGTTTAGTGTCCTAAACAGAGACACTTTTGAGAGTGAACAGAATCATCACTAATAACTATGCAGGAGCAACAAGCATAAGCAAGCCACGATTTGTTTACCTTATTTTTCTGGAGGACACCAGTATTGGCTTGTTGAAGTGGCTTTCCAGAGTTTTCAGAAAGGAGATAACTAGTATCTCCTTGTCTATCTTGGACTCATTATGAGTATAGAATGTATTTTTGGGCCAAATGCCGTTGCTTCATTCTCAGTGGACAATAACCTCTTCTCATTTACCTACCAAAGCTTTTTTTTTTTTTCTTTACATGAGTAAGCGCAGTTGAGGAACGAATGTTATCAAGATGAGGTTACCAGTATCAAAGAGTATGAACAAGACTAAGACTTTAATAAAACATATCACTTGGTTAACTAGTATATCCTGTCCCTAGTTCTGTCAATTAGCATAACAAACTACATCTTGCAAATTCTGATTATATCAGTATTTCACTGGGATGATTTTGCTTCAGAGGAATTTGGGCAGTATCTGGAAATATTTTTGGTTGTCATGACTGAGGAATTTGCTGTCCTCTAGTGGCTAGAGGCCCAGGATGTGGCCAAACATCCTCCATGAAGGATATTTCCTTTTATAAGAAGGAAGAAATGAAGAGTTCTTTAGTTCTTTAATTTCTTTTCCTCTTTACTATGAAAAGAACTGGCTACTTACTTACATGCTTCAATAAAACAAATCTATATAAATGTCGATAACAGTCATTAGGACAGTGAGTTAGTAAATCAATTTTAATACTGAGAGAAAGAAGTCCTCACTTCAGCTCTCGAAACTTCGAGCAGTTTTTCATTAAGAATCTCACAAGTGAAAATCAACAAATTCAAGAACTGTCCGTGTCAAACTCTTGATCCTCTGTGTCAGAAATAATATAATAAACCATCTCCTTCTTCAAGCAACTTCACATTGTTATTAATTATCAAAAACTATCGTGTTCTGTAAAGGCAACATTAAAGAGAAAAAAAGAAAAGGCCTGCTTAAGAGAGATTAACTATAGGTAAAAAGAGATTTAAAAGTATTGAATATGATAATTTTTAAGAAGTAGTATGTTCTGGTTTAAATTAATAAATTTAATGTATTTGAGGCAACTATAAAATATCATCAAAACATGTATTTAAGTAAAGGATGACTCAAACATTAGGTCATTATATCAAAGTGCCCATGACTCTTATTTTTGATATTTCAACTACTGAAATGATGGGGAAAATAAGATTTTTTTTTTTTTTTTTTTTTTTTTTTTTTTTGTGGGGCACCTTGGTGGGTCAGTGGGTTAAAACTTCTGCCTGCAGCT
>CM053611.1:82193683-82284130 GCA_028646535.1 Procyon lotor
AAATCTTGTCATTTGCAATGGCATGGATGGAACTGGAGGGTATTATGCTAAGCGAAATAAGTCAGTCAGAGAAAGACAACTATCATATGATCTTTGTGATATGAAGAATTTGAGAGGCAGGAAGGGGGGTTGGGAGGCGTGGGGGAGAGAAATAAAACAAGATGGGATGGGGAAGGAGACAAACCATAAGAGACTCCTAAACTCATGAAATGAACTAAGGGTGGCTGGGAGGTGGGGGGTTAGGGATAGGGTGGCTGGGTTATGGACATTGGGGAGGGTATGTGCTATGGTGAGTGCTGTGAAATGTGTAAGCCTGACGATTCAGACATATACCCTGGGGCAAATTATATATGTTAATGAAAAAAAAAAAAGGTAAAATAAATAAATAAATCTTTAAAAAATTTTTCAAAAAGTTATAGTGATATATACTGAAGCAACAAAAATGACATGCTCTTAGACCCACATATTTATTAATATTGGTTCAAGACAATATCATCCTATTACTCTAGTAGTGAGCAAAATTAAACAAGTAAAACTTAGAGTTAAGCATTAAGGATTTTTCTTATTTAAAAAATTTAGAAAGGAAAAAAAGCATGGATAATGAATTAATAATGTCATTGCTGCTGTGATTGTTATTATTAGTATGGAGGCTAGAAAAGGGAGCAAGAGAATAAAACTACGTTAAATATTTCATCATCTCAAAACTTGTTGTTCTCCTATCTTAATGAAGAAAAAGAGTTCAAATATTTTTCAAAATATCAAAAGAAAATACCAGGAAGTTAAAAACATAATATATAAACCTCAAGTCACTTGCAAAGAATATAATGTTCTAAATGAGAGTTACTTCGGCAAAAATCATTTAAAAAATCAGGATTATGGCTAGGAAGCACATAGGAAATATCAAATAAGTTTACAGAACTACAAACAAACTGGATTTAATAACTATGAATGTGTAAACTCCTTTATTAAGAAAAATGTCTTTATAACATGTCTAAGAAATATCTAGCTATATTTTATCTTCCCTCACCCCTTGCTTTCCAATTTCCATATCAAATGCAAAGATGCATTTTTAAATTGATTCAAAAAGGTTTATTTTAAAAAGAATTAAGAGAAAAAGCAGCGGTGGAGAGAGGGAGGACAAAGAAAAAAAAGTGGAACTGGAAAGGGGAGAAAAGATCACTGCAAAAGAAAAGAAATAGGGTAGTAGGCTCCCAGCTGCCCAGCACCTGAGATTAAAAACATTGTACATAAAATGGAGAGAGGATGAAGCAGCTTCCTAATTTATCTGATGACCAGAGGACTGCTCAATTCTTCTTCTGAAAAGCGTACATGAGGCAATGTATCTCTCTAGGTCTCTTTCTATCACTCATTCAGATTGGTAGAACTTCCTTTAAAACCTGAGTTCCAAGAGACCTTGGTAAATTGTTTTATAGGCCTGTAGTTCTTTAACATTTACTATTGTGTTTTTATCTTTCTTAGGAGGGGAAAAAAAGATGGATATAACAAATTGTGACTGTTAGCTATTTTTCTAAAGAAAGCTATGCCAAGATATGTGTACACTTTTCTCAGAAAGATAAATTTCAGATAATTACAGTAAATGGAGCATGGAGTGCTTTCGAAGTTCCAGTAAGAAAACTTGGTTGAAAAATCCCATTAGCTTGCCTTTACCGCTCAAACTGGAGGACAGGGAAACACCTAATCATTAAATCTGTTTTAATTAGGTAATGAAGTTATAATTGGATGTTCCCTGGGATAGGTTATAAAATATCTAAAATATTCCTTCCATTTTAGAAAGTAATCAGTCTGTAAGTAAAACCCTCTCACTACTCTCCCATAAAATGTGAAAGATCCAGGTAGCAAAGTGTTTTGAAATTGTCTGTTGCATAAGAAGAGAACTGAACCCAATACACTAACACTGAAAATCACAGAATACTGTTTTGAGAAAAAGATGAAGAGTGATAGAGAATATATTTTGTCTTACTTATAGGTGTATTTCACACTAAAATTGTTGCCTCTGAAATTAGGCCTGACCTAGACTTCTGCATGTGCCAAACAATCTGGTAAGGATGTGGAATTAAGAGGCTCACAGATTTGGCACCTAATCAGATTTTATGGAACTGAGCTACTGTGCTCATATTCATGACATCTGTTTGGAGCTTCAGGGCAGAACATTCAAAATGAAGTAAGAGAGAGAAAAAAAAAAAATGAAGTGAAGAGTATCTAAGAACTTCCTCTGTCACTTCCTTTATCTGCCCATTCTCCTCTAGTTCTGGGAAACAAAAGTGTTGCCTCCCCCCAGCCCCCCCCCCCAGACAGCTAATAGGAGCTAGAGAGAGATTTACATTAATTTCTGGGCAATGAAAGATCCTTGGTATTTTGGTATATTTCCATTCTTTTGGTTTCACATCTCTTTTGCTGCAAATTATGGCACAATGGTGTGGAACAGTAGCTTAGAGTTTGTAGCCTTTCTCCTCAGTTTTATCACAGAGAATTCACAAGAAATGAAAAGCCTCTTGAGGTTGCTTCCAGTATTTTATAGATCACCTAAGTGGCATGCAGAAGTAAATCAAAAAGCCTGACAGTAGGAGACAACTTTTCTGTATTTGTAATAGAAAACAGAGACTGGCATAGGAAAGGTTAGGGGCCAAACATAATTAAAAATCCTTGGTTGATGTTGGTGATCAAGAAAATGACTATTTAAAACATCAATTAATAAGAGACACCTCTACATTTTAGTTTTAAAATGATAAAGAATCCTGACTCAGAAAGAAAAAAGGAAAAGATAAATTCAATATTTTAGATTATATGGGAGATTATATGGGAGGGTGTATGTAGATTATATGGGAGGGTGAATATATGTAGCTAAAAAGAGAGGGAAAAAAAAAAGTTCTGGCTATCCAGAATTCGTCTCTCTCTACAAGAATAGCTAATGGAGAGTAGGCTAAACACAATAAAAATTAAAATTCTATGCTTACACATCTTATGTTATCACTTTCAACCATGAGTAACTCTGTTCAACATGTGTGAGTTAATCTTTCTGTTTTTACAGATAAGGATGTTCAATTTCTGAAATAGGGCAGGGACCTCGAAACTGAGTTGAATAAATGTATGAACTAATTAAGTTAAAATTAGTGCTCTGAAATTCAGAGACTCAAACAATTATTGTCTATGTGGAAAAGTCACCTTTTAAATATACAATTAAAAATAATTAATTCCAACATGAAACCTTCATTGACAAAAGAGTAGGAAAAGACTTTTTCAAAATTTATTTTGAAGGTTGAATGTGTGATATACTAGGAATGGTTATGTGTCTGTGGAAAAGGAAAATGTTCTAATATTCATTGACTCCAAGATGGGTTCCAACCTAGTAAAATCAAAATACTGTTAAGAATGATAACTGAATGTTTAAGCAAAATTCTATTTTGTTTTTGTTTCTCCCCCCACCAAAAAAATTTAAGTTTTTGAGCCTCCAACTAGAAATTGGTAGTATACCAAAATTAGGTAAAATTTCTATGGCAAGTCTCTTTTTTATGAATTGGAAACAATATAACCTCATCAATTCAGAATAAACTTAGTCAATTCAGATATTTTTTTTTTCCATGCTTTGCTTTATCCTCAGTTTCAAGAAATCTTAAGAGTTAAATGGCACAAAAGTTGGGGTGAGAAGTGAGATAAGGTTGGTTCTGGCCCCATATCTTTGTCTACACTGGTTATTATGTTTCCATCCTACCGTCTACTGTGACACTGTCTGTATCCCTCATCCCTCATAATGGAAAAATGGATATAAATCAATAGGAAAATTGCTGATCAAGAATAAAAGCACAGGTATAGTTAATAATCTAGCATATGAGAAAGTATCAAGATTATTGAGGAAAAGATTATGTGATAATATGTTAAGATATTTCATTGGTTATTTGGAAAATAAATCACATTTTATCCATACCACATATCAAACATAAAATAAATTACAAAATGAATAAGCTATTTAAATACGAAATGCTGAACTCTAAATATCTGAATGAAGATATTCTAACCTTAAAAACACGAGATATCATGAAGTCCTAACAAGCTTTGTTATGTCCTGATCGAGACCCTCCCAAAAGAACCCACAAAAGGCAGGCTGGATGCAAGAGCACGAGGGTTTATTTCCAGCTAGCTAGGGCTCCCACCGGCACACACGACGAAGCACAGTGCTAAGGCGAGAAGCCCTGCTTCTCTCCTTCGAAGCATTTTTATGCATGAGTAAACAAGCACTTAAGTCACTACACACGTAGGTGAGTTCCTTATTCTTTATATGGCAATTACCTAAATCTATGCATTTCATTGGTGCATTTGAACAACTCAGGGGCTAGGTGTCACACAGGGAAGATAAATTCCAGGAATAGTTTCATGCCCATACCCTTAGGCCTATCTTTTTCTGGCACGCCCCTACCTTGTACCCTTAGGCCTGTCTTGGAGGAACTTAAAACTGAACTCCACAGCTTCACTTACATATGAGGTTAAAGGGAAACATTAAACTTACCGGGGAGGTTGAGTGAAAGGGGGTGCAATGCCTTCCAGGTTAGTAGCAGATGTTAATGGCAGAGATGCACCAATTTGGCTCAAAAGATAAGGCTCATAGATACGAGGCAATTTAGTGAGATAACTTGTTTCCTTACTGAACTTCCAAAGAATCTGTTGATCTTTAGTCAATGAACTGTGAGATTATCCAGGGACCTACAGCCTGTTGAAGTAGACAATTTCATGTCTCTTTCAAAAATGGGTAAGTGCAAGTTTACTGTGCAGGAGGCACTTAACTAAATTCACATAACTAGTCGTGGCAGAACCACTGAAGTTTTGAAACCAGGATGCTATAATTTAAGTCTTTCCCCCCCATCCTCCTAAGAGATGCCACATACTAACAAATAATGAAGACATAGCAATACAACTAGAGATCTGGGAACTAATTCACATATTTTTGTTCAAATGCTCATTTATTCTCCATTCAAAACAAATCTACACTACATTTAGATATTACCACATTGTTTCTTTCTTTCTTTGTTTTTAACCATTGTTTTTAGCTCTTTATGTGAGTTATGTCTCCTCTTTTGAGGGGAAACTTTTGAACTCTCTGATCTGCCTAAACATATTTTTGTGGAGATACGTACCAAGGATTTTGTCACAATGAACCAGTGGTATTAATATTGTACTTAATTCTGCATCACTTTAAAGAGGGTATTTAGTGAACATATTTGGACAAGGTTTAAGGTATAGATTTTTAAGTCCATTATATATTTAAGCTAAAGAGGATAATGTCATCAAAGGAGAAGACATAAGACAGAGACTTGAAGAAGAACAAGACATATGTGGATTTATCCACATTTGATTGATGAATCATCCATGTAAAAATCATCTTGGTGCTCATAAAAATGCATTCCTGGGCTGAGAGGCAAAGCTACTAAATAAGAATATTAATCAGGTCCTGGATACTACATTTTTAAAAGCTCTCCATTAGACTTTTTTTTTTTTCATAAACTAGAATGTGAGAACCACTCTGGTACTGGATTCGTAAAGGAGGAGGAATATGTAATGAGGAACTTAAGTGATCTGAGCACTGGCAGAAAAACCAGAAGTAATTCAGAAGATAACCATTTGATTTGTAGAATCAAGAATTCAGATACTAGAGGGCATCTGGGTGGTACAGTCAGTTAAGCATCAGACTCTTGTTTTCAGCTCAGGTTATGATCTCAGGGTCCATGTTTGGCATGGAGTCCCCTTGAGATTCTCTCTCCCTCTCCTTCTCCCCCTCCTGCTCATGCTCATCTCTCTCTCTCTCTCTCATTCTCTCACTCTTAAATAAATAAATAAATCTTAAAAAAAAGAATTCAGATACTAGAAATAAAGAAAATAGGGGCGCCTGGGTGGCTCAGTGGGTTAAAGCCTCTGCCTTCAGCTCAGGTCATGATCTCAGGGTCCTGGGATCGAGCCCCACATAGGGCTCTCTGCTTGGCAGGGAGCCTGCTTCTCCCTCTCTCTGCCTACTTGCGGTCTCTCTCTCTCTGTCAAATAAATAAATAAAATCTTTAAAAAAAAATAGTGGAATTATGATCTCATGTTAATATACTAAAATTTCTAAAAAGTCAAAAACAAAAGAATAGGAAGTTGTTTGAGAGAATACAATATCTATTGAGAGAATTTCCAACTTCCAGTCATGTTCTAATATGGACAATAATGCAAGTGTACTGCATTATTAATAAAATATAATATAAAAATAAAAGAGGGGGAAAAAAATCTTAGTTAATAGTGGTCATCCTTTTTTGAAGAACCGTAGTGCAGTTTATTAGATTATGAAGCAATTAACTACAAAGAAGAAAATATATAAATTGAATGGTGAATAGGAGTCTTCTCCAAAAGTTCTGGAAGGCCAAATATGTATTTCTTGGCTTGAAATAACCCTGGCAGGAATATTTTTACTATAGAAATAGAGAAATTCTGCAAATCAGTTATCCTCTATCACCACCAAACAAATGCTAAACATCTGTCCCAAGATAAGGGGAAATAGAAAAAGAAAAAATCAAAGAGCTCTGAATAGGGATATTTTCTTAGGAGAGAAAAAAATATTAAAGGATTAAATGCATAAAGTTTAGCCAAGCAAAGCTAAAGGGAAATATAATAATTATCTGGAAGTCTATGTTAAAGTTAAACATCATTGAAAGAGAGGATTACAGCATAGCTCCAGGTGTAAAACAAGGGCTAAAGTGATTAGAGTGTAATTCAGCAAAACTTACAAGTGAAATATTTTTGCAATGTAAAAAATTATTAAAAGCTTATGGTTGCAAAAAGAAAAAGCCTATGGTTGCAATAATTTTTATAGGTATTAAAAAATGCCAGAAAATATTTGCATGCTATAAAAAATGACTCCAAAAATAAACTAGGAGAACTAATAAAACTTGGGTACAAAAACTATTTTTCTATTCTATTAGTATTGTGATCATTATCATTGTTATTAATTGGCAAAATCTAAGCTATTTTTCTACCAGAAGAGAAAGAGTTATACTTATGCTATTCATATGCATTTGATATGATAATAAATAGAAGCCTGAAGGATGTAGACATTTTATATTCTGTTTAAATGTAAAACTTTCAATTATTTTTAATGTATGAGTTTTTAAATTTGGAAGTTGTAGTAAGATACATATTCAGAAATTACAAAGGAAAAAGAAAAGTCTTTCTACAACTATAATTGGTAAAAAAAAAAAAAAAGACTAATTACTGGAATACTTTCACACTGAAATTTCATGTATGTAGTAGCTTAGATTGAATTATGCCCAAATCTTCTCAATTCTTAGAAGAGGCATATAATTTAAAAATAAAGAAAAGTCCCATTTCAGGTTTAGTAAGGCCTATTTTGTATTCATTCTCATGCTTGAATTGCTATGACTATGTCAAAAGAATAGACATATTTAGGGCTGAATGAAATTTCTTCATAATGTTTTCCATGGATAGAGCTATTTCTTAGAACAATTGGGAACCATTAAGCAGCTATACCCAGAGGTTTTATAGGTCTTTTGTTGAAAGTTTAAAAATGTAATGTTACATATGGGAGTATGATATGCCAATTTTTTTTCTGATGAAAGTTCTTTGCATTTTAATATTGTATAAGTATTATGCATAATTTGGCTAGCTCACACTCAAGGCCATCACCTCTAAATAACTCTGACTTTAAAAAAAAGCTAAAGTACCATGCATTTGAGAATTTAAATCAGTTCAGCCTGAGGAGTATATCTATTTTAGCACAAGTTCTAGTATTATTACATTTCATAAGCTAGCCTTTATTTAAGACTTTGTTGTCCTTCTATTCTTTCCTGTAATAAGCAGTTTCAATGAAGAGTGTATTATGGTGTATTATTAACCCATTTACTCTTGGACTTTCCTCCCACCTATCTTTTGTTCTGCCTCTTTAAGCTGTCAGTCCATTGTATTCAGTGGAGCATCAGAAAATACCAGGTTCTTTCAGCAGCACAGCAGGTGTGCATTTATGAAGCGTATCTGATATATTCAGCAACAGTCAACAGATTAATGTCACTGCTCACAGTCCTTGTTAGGAGAAAAGGGGAAACACTGATATAAAAATAAAAGTGCTACTTCTTTCACACATTTAAAGAACATTTTAGACAATGCGATGCGACAGTCTCTCCAGACTCCTTAGTGACACCTGATATTGGATTTTTCAGCTAATTCCTAGAGCCATTTTTGGCTTTAAATATATTAATCACTTGTTCATTTAATTTAAATTCAACTGGACTATAGATAATGGCAAAGATGAAGGGTAATAAAATGTAGATTTAAAAGATACAAAAGTTTATTGTTCCAGTCTATATATATGACTTTCTATAATGCCAAATGAATTCTAAAATTGACCACTTCCTTTTTCCTTGCCTTATAATACTAAAAATAACAATAATAAATTAAGTAATAGATAATATCCAGGAAATGTGAATATTTTCTAATTTTTCTATTTTAGTTGTTTTCCAATTTTCTTCCCCTTTATTTTCCCATTTTTCATAGTAATATTTTTGTTTAAGCTTCCCATTTCACTTCCTAGAGTAAAGATTACATTTCCCAAACTCTTTTTCAGGCCTTGTGACTAATTTTTAGCCAATGAAATGTCTGCAGAATAGTTGCAGGGCATATTCTGGAAACCCTTCTTTAAGGAAAGTCCACATGTGTTCTTTGCCTATAATTTGTCATCCCTACCTCCAACATGGAACATGCAGTCTCTTATGTTGCACATTGAGATAAAAAAAGGTATGGTGTGTACAATAGGGTTAGACAAATAAGTAAATGAATAGATGATGGTGGAAACCAGATGTTTTGCTCTCATAGAGGGAAGTTACAGAGGAGCAAGAAAGGAAGTTCAGAATACACATGTGTTATTATATTAGAATCACAGACATAAAAATAAACTCATATTTAGTCAATATATAAATATGCATGTATGCACATATATATGTATGTATATGTATATACATGTATGTGTATACACACAGAGGATAAATAATTATAAATATCTGCATATAAATGCGTTAATATATGTTCATATACTACCGAGTTCTATCTACTGAGAGAGCCTACAGTCACACCTCAGAAGCAACAAGCACACCTAGTACCTACATATTGCTTTTTAAGTATCCTTTTCATAAAAGGAACTACAAGCTTATTGGAGAAATGGATTATTACAGAGTGAAGCCACTCTGAAAAACAAGATTACTTTGGAATATCTTGAAGTACCATAATACAAGAGTGTCTTAAAAAACAAAAAACCAGGATAGTGACGTCAAAAAAATTGTAGCCAACCGTAAATACCTCCTGGTATTTAAAACTGTAATTATTCGAGAAACAAAATGAAAAATGTAATATTGGATTATAACCCAAAGTATAAAATAAATATCAATGAGCTGCAGTGATGTAAATAAATGACTGAATAAATAATTAAATGGAAGAGAAGAGATACATTTTCCTTACTTCCTTGCAAACTCCCATTTAATATTTGTACATTCTCCCCATACCAGGAGGTAGAGCTTAATGCCTCCCCCTTAGAGATGTGCTCAAAGATGTGACTATAAAGAATACTAAGATGTGATTATAAAAAGAGAGCATAAAAGGAAAACAAAGTAACTTTAGTGTAAAGAAACCTGGCAAACACTACCTGATGATAGTGGTTAATATCACCAACAATGTCTTCTATCCACTTATACACTGTGATGAGAAAGGCACTCCACCGCTTGTATTCTTGCAAAACCCAATAACCCCACTTTAACCCCCACACACACAAAACCAGAAATAAAACCAAATGGGGAACAGTCTACAGAATAACTGGTTAATATGCCTCAAACTATCAAGGTCATGGAAAATTTGGAAAGACTGATAAAGTCTCACACACCAAAGAAGACTGCAGAGTCATGACAAATAAATGCCATGTGGTACCCTGGGTTGAACCTTAGAACAGAAAGATTCATTAATAAAAAACTAGTAATTTTTTTTAAGATTTTATTTATTTATTTGACACAGAGAGAGAGAGAGGACAAGTAGGCAGAGAGGCAGGTAGAGAGAGAGGGGGAAGCAGGCTCCCTGCTGAGCAGAGAGCCGGATGCAAGACTCGATCCCTGGACCCTGAGATCATGACCTGAGCCGAAGGCAGAGGCTTTAACCCACTGAGCCACACAGGCACCCCAAAAAACTAATAAATTTAAATAAAGTCAGGATTTTAGCTAATAGTAATGTATTAATGTTGGTTTTGTATACGGTAGTGTAAGATGTTAACAATGAGGGAAATTTGGTAAAGGGTATACTTTAACTTTTTGTATTATCTTTGTAACTTAATCTAAATCTAAACATATTCCAAAATTTAAAAATATATATTTTAGAAACGAATTGTAGGAAACAAAAAAGGAAACTTAGATTCTAACTGGACTCCCTTACAGCCTTGACCCTTGACACTGAATTCTATAAAAGAGAAACTTATAACTTATATAAATAGATGCTAACTGGGGTCTTCTATTATTCATAGTCAAACTTAAACTCATACCCACATAGTAAACAAAGATGAAAATTATAAAAAGTAATCAACAGATTTCCAGAAAATACAATATGTTTTTATTTTTAACTATTTTCCGCAGCCTATCAAACCCCTATCACTCCCTATCAAGAACTTTCTAGTAATTGACATTGCTTATTCTTATTTATATGTTCAAATGAGTAATAAACTATAACTACATGTCAAATGCCTCTGTTTTTAATTTATAAAGGAAACATAGAAACTTGAAACATAGACACTTGGGAAGCTGAAGCTCTTGTTCTTTTAGAACAACACTTAAAAAATTAAACCTTAAATGATGTTGGATACTGTGGTAGATTGGTTTAACTTATGGTCTCAGTTAGTAGCCTTTTTGTCTTTAAACCCTTCATTATATGACTTCATAAGCTCCTTACTTCAAGAGGTGGAGTTTTGTTTTATTGCGTTTTATTTTGTTTTACTTTGTTTTGTTGTTTTCTTCCTCCATGATCCCTTAAATCCCAGCTGGACTTTTTATTTATTTGGTTACTAAAATGTAGCAGAAGTGAAGGTACACCATACCAAGGTCTAGGTTTCCAAGACCTTGTATACTACTGTCTCCATGGAATTCTCATCTCAGCCATAAAACCAAGTCTGGACTAGCCCACAGGAGAATGAAAGAACATATGGAGGAAAGCTGAAGTCCCAGCACACACACACCCCAGAAACAGAGGTAATCCCTGCTAATACATAAGTGAGCCCATTCATAATCAGCAGAATCTGGCCTACATCAGAATTGCCTGTCAACTGATAAGCTAGTGAGAAATAACAAATTGTTTTAGTTTATTATGTTTTGTAGTGCTTTATGACCCAATGATAGCTTACTGATACCGATTCTACTCTTTCATCTTTATCGCAAGTAAATCTCTTATCCAAATGATCCATTCCCAAAGCAGCCTGAGTCAAAAGATCATATGCAGAAATAAAGAGCATGATCTCAGGGTTGTGAGACTGAGCCCTGTGTCAAGCTCCATGTTCAGCGCAGAGTTCACTTGAAATTCTCTCTCTCCTGCCCCCTCTACCCATCCCTCTGTTCTCTCTCTAAATAAACAAATAAACGAAATCCTTAAAAAGAGATGCCCAGGGGCACCTGGGTGGTTCAGTCAGTTAAGTGTCTGCCTTCAGCTCAGGCCATGATCCTGGGGTCCTAGAATCAAGCCTAGCATCGGTCTCCCTGTTTAGTGGAGAGTCTGCTACTCCCTTTCCCTCTGCTGCTCTCTGTCAAATAAATAAATAAAATCTAAAAAAAAAAAATCTTTGAAAAAGAGATTCTCTCTCTCCCTCTAACCCTCCCCTCCACTTGCATGCACATGCAGGTGTACACTATATCCCTTTTTAAAAAAAGAAAGAAAAATAAAATACAGATGGCCAACTGACACATGGAGAGATAATCAATATCACTTACTATCAGGGAAATGCAAACCAAAACTACAATGAGATGTCACCTCACACTTGTCAGAATGGCCAAAATCAACAACACAAGAGACAACAGGTGTTGGTAAGGATGTGGAGAAAGGTGAAACCTCTTGCACTGTTGGTGGGAATATAAATTGATGCAACCCATGTGAAAAACAGTATGGAGTTTCCACAAAAAGTTAAAAATAGAACTAATGATGACCTAGCAACTATACTACCAGGTATTTACCCAAAGAATACAAAAACACTACTTCAAAGGGATACATGCATCTCAGTATTTATAGTAGCATTATCTACAATAGCCATACTATGGAAACGGTGCATGTGAATGGATTATGAAGATGCGGTACATATATAAAATGAAATATTACTTAGTCATAAAAATGAATGAAATCTTGCCATTTGCAATGACATGGAAGGAGCTAGAGAGGAATAATCTAAACGAAAAAAGGCAGTCAGAGAAAGACAAAAATATCATATAATTTCACTCATATATGGAATTTAAGAAATAAAACAAATGAACAAAGGGGAGAAAAAGAAAGAGCGAGAAGCAAACCAAGAAACAGACTCTTAACTAGAGAGAATAAATTGATGGTTACCAGAAGGGAGAACAGGCGTTGGGTGAAAGAGTTTATAGAGATTAAGGAGGGCACATGTGATGAGCACCGCATGCTGTATGAAAGTGCTGAATCACTAATTGTACATCTGAAACTAGTATTACACTGTATGTTAACTACCGGAATTTAAACAAAAACTTTTTAAAAAGACAAAATAAACTGCTGCTATAAAATAAACATGTCTTCCTGCTCTTATTAATACAGACATTTTGTCTACTTCGATTTAATTTTTTTTTGTTTTTTTAAAAGATTTTATTTATTTATTTGACAGAGGGAGTACGTGCACAAGCAGGGGGAACAGGAGAAGGAGAAGCAGGCTCACCACTGAGCAGGGAGCACAATGTGGGACTCAATCCCAGGACGCTGGGATCATGACCTGAGCTGAAGCCAGACATGTAACCGACTGGGCCACTGAGTTAATTTATTTTTTTTTTTAAGATTTTTATTTATTTATTTGACAGAGAGGAGAGAGATCACAAGAAGGCAGAGAGGCAGGCAGGTGGCCAGGGTAAAGCAGGCTCCCTACCGAGCAGAGAGCCCGATGTGGGGCTCGATCCCAGGACCCTGAGATCATGACCTGAGCTGAAGGCAGAGGCTTTAACCCACTGAGCCACCCAGGCACCCCCACTGAGTCAATTTTAACTAAGCAACCAATTTATATTTATTCCCTAAGTCAACTAGGTATCATTTAGAATTATTTTTAAATTTGCCTGAAATAAGGTGACTATAAAGAAAGTATAATACTACAACCAGGAAAAAAATTGTTAGAAAAAAAATCAGCTTATTTATCTATCTATCTATCTATCTATCTATCTATCTATCTATCTATCTATCTATCTATGCGTGCCAAACTCTTACATCCCATAAAGGAAATATTACTGTGAATTTTACAGGAATCATTTCTTGGTGTTTGTTTTGTTTTAGGATACACATGTGCATCCCCAGACATTGTAATTTGGTCTTGCCCATAAAAGGTATACACGTATACCTTGTGTCCATACAAGATATATATACATGTATAATTTGTCCATAAAAGACATATACATATATGCAATATACATATATCTTTAAAGTCACTTTTAATTTATAAATTTCTTCTCTATCTATTCTCTTTCTTACAATTTTATTTTTGAAGAATCTGTAGACTCATAAGTTTTGCTGATTTCATAGTCATGATAGATTCAACATGTTTCATTGTCCTTTGCATTTTTAAAATTAGCAACTAAATTCAGAGTTTTGTTAAGATTCACATTCAATCCATTAGTTAAAGCTACAGGTGATGGTATGTATTTTTTTATTTGTTTTTTTTTGAGTTTTGTTTTATTTTGTTTTTTAGGAAGCCCAAAATATCTGGTTACCTTTTTGTGTATGTGATATTAATAGCTGTTGATGGTAAGGTCTAGGTTCATTAATTAATCACATAGGCCAACATGTTGATAATTCTAATTCTATGCTGAATATTTAATATACAATCTTTATATACTGATACTCCCATATTTCCAATAAAATCCAGTACTACAAAATTTTTGTTTAATGTTTCTCAGTGTTATATCTCTATTCCCTTTATTCTACATCAAGAATCCTGGTTATTAAGGACACAGGAATGATCAAATCAGAATTTCTCATAATTAATCATTTTCTTTATCTCATATTACACACAGAATAACTGCAATATTATTACTACTACCACCAAAATATTTACCGAGAAGCTATTTTTTTTCTTTTGCTTATGATGTTTCCAAACTCTCTTATACTCATACTTTGTTTACATTGTTTGAATATATAGCAGTTGCATACTACATATTTTATTCTGCCCCTTTAAGCCTCTTTTAACCTTAGTTGTGCAAGTAACAATATGTTTATGCTCACACAAGCCCTTGTTGTCTCTGGTTATTTTGGCTGTCTGAAACTCATTCTGTAATAGATTCTTAGTAAGAACTCATTGTAAGAGTATTTCCTGAGTTAAGATAAGAGTTTGTGAACTTTATACTTCAAAATAATTTCTGGAAGATATTAACTGGTGAACAGATTTTTCATTGTTCTTGAATGATGATCTTGGTGAACAGATTTTTCATTGACTATCTTAAACATAACACTCTATTTTGGTCTCTAATAAAGCATTGCTGTCAAAGAGCCTAATGATAACCTACTTTTCTTTTATTTATAATTCACTTGCTGGTCCTGCCTCAATATCCTCCTACTGCAATTCATCTGTGCGTGTTCTCTGAAGGCCAATAATTTTGTCAAATAGGCTCTTCTAGGTCAGTATTCTCATATGAAGCATGTGGTATGCTCTTTTATTATGTGGTTTCATTTGTTTTTTAATTTTTATTTTAGGAAAGTTTCTTCCAATTATAGTTTTAGTATTTGTTATATTTCTTTACTCTGGTTTTCTTCTTCAAGGAATTCTTTGATCCATAAACTGGATCTTCTTTACTTATTTTGATACTTGTCATTTTATTTCTTGTTGTTTTTAAAATTTTCCTCTTTTTGTAACATTTCTTAAAGTAGTATCTCTTTTAATTTGCTGTTGTATTTCTTCTAGTTTCTTCTAGTTTATTTCTAAATGCTAAAAATTATTTTTTCTTTTATGTTATTCTTTACTAAATTCTATTACCTTGATTTGGAGGTTTTCTAATTCTGATGTGTATTATTCTTTCATATCTTGTATCACTTTTTTAATATCTTTAAGTTCATTTTGGAATAGAAATTCTGATCTATGAGCATCTTATTCTAAGGTGACTTCATTTCTATAGTCTACTCATTCTCCTTTTACTTATGATACTTCAAGTAGGCTTTAAACTTGATAATTTTCTGGTGCTAATATGTAATATAAATTAACTTCCTGAACGTTTAGAAGAAGGCAAGGTTCAGTGTACTTTTTCTACAAACTCCCTATTTCAATATCTTTGTATAGGATATATAAATAAAGTAAATATTCTTTGAATTTTTTCTTTTTTTTTTTCTGCTCAGAATCCCTCCCCTACTCCTAGGTGAACCATCTCTTTTCTTTCCTCAGTTATCCCAATACTGCTCAATTTATAATCTAGTCAAGCTATAAGACCTTGTTAAAAGACATTAAGTAGCTAAATAATTGGAGAAACATTCTATGTTCCTAGATCATAAGACTTGACATTGTTAAGATGGCGAAACTCCCCAAACTCTTCTACAGATACAGTGCAATCTCTGTCAGAAAACCAGCTTATTACTTCATAGAAATTGTTAAGCTGATTCTAAAATTCATAAGGAATCACCAAGGACCCAAAAGCTAAAACAAAACCACAAAAATCAAGGCAGTGTCGTACTGGCACAAAGATTGATATACAGATCAATGGAACAGAATTGATAGTCAAGAAATTAACCCATTCATCTATGGTCAACTGATTTTGCTAAGGGTAACAAATGTTACGACAACTATATAGTCAAAGGCAATAAAATGAAGTTGGATCCTCAACTTGCACCATAAACAAAATTAACTCAAAATGGCCACAGACCTAAATATAAGAACTAAAACTATATAACTCTTAAAAGAAAGGCAAATCATCATGACATGAGATTTGGCAAAGGATTCTTACATATGATACCAAAGAAAAGCAGGAGCAACGAAAGAGAAAATAGATAAATTGGACTTCACTGAAGTAAAAAAACATTTTTGCTTCAAAGAACACCATTAAGAAAATGAAAATATAATCCCTACAATTAAAGAAAGTATTCGCAATTTATATAATTGATAAGAGACTTGCATCCACAATATAAAAAGGGCTCCTACAACTCAATTTAAAAAAAAAAAAGCAATCCAATTAAAAATAGGCAAAGGATTCAAGCAGACATTTCTTCACATAGTATATACAAATGACCAATAAGCACATGAAAAGATGCTCAGCGTCACTAATCATCAAGGAAATGCCAATCACAACCACAATGAGATACCATTTCACACCTATTAGAATGACTAACATCAAAAAGTCAGATAATAAAAAGAAATGACCCATGAAATTGTAAAACAATGAAACTATCTTGGAAAATAGCCTGGCATTTCTTACATGATTAACACAGAGTTAGTTACCATATGACCCAGCCATTACATTCCTCAGTATATACCCCAAATAAATGAAAATATATGTCCACACAAAAACAAGTACATGAATATATACAGCAGCATTATAACAAATGTTCATCTATTGATGAATGGACAAACAAAATGTGGTATATCCATATAACGGACTATAATTTGGGCATAAAAAAGGACTAAAGTACTGATGATAAAGGCTACAACATGAACGACCTTTGAAAACATTATGCTAAGTAAAAATGCCAGTTACAAAACATAGTATATAATATGATTACATTCACATTAAATGTCCAGAATAGGGAAATCTATAGAGACAGAAATCAGGTTAGTGTTTTTCTAGGGCTGGGTAGACATTAATAGCTAAAAGGTATGGATATTCTTTTTAAGATAGTAAAAATGTTCTAAAACTGCCTGTAGTGATGGTTGCACATATCTGTGAATATACTAAAATCCATTTTTTAAAATTTTATTCATTTATTTGAGAGTATGAGAGAGAGAGCATGAGTAGGGGGAGAATCAGAGAGAGCAGACTCCCACTGAGCAGGGAGCCTGACTTGGGGCTCCATCCTGGGACTTGATCCTGGGAACTCTGGGATCATGACCTGAGCTGAAGGCAGCTGCTTAACTGACTGAACCACCCAGCAACCCCTACTAAAACCCATTTAATTGTATTCTTTAAATGGTTGAGTAGTATAGTATGTGGACCATATTTCAATAAAACTGCTAAAAAATAAGTGTTAAGTTCTTTAGCTTCATTTTGTCTTTTAATGTATACTGCTAAGAGCAGTGTTTGAGAATTTCAGTTGATTCTACTTTCTTTTTTTAATTTTTTTTTCTTATTTTTTGATAGGCCTGGTGACTATGCAGTAGTGACTATGAAAATATTCTTCTATGTTTTCAAATTGAAACATTAATATTTTGTCTTTTATATTTAAGTATGGATGTAAGTAGTCAAGTTTTTTTTTCTTTTGCCATATAGATATCCAATTAATCCAGTATTATTTGTAGAAAAAAAATCCATCTTTTTTTCATTACATTGCTATGTCACCCTTATCACTAATCATACAAAATGAATATACATACAAATCTCTTTTCTTGCTTATCTATTTTTGACTTGCAAGAAATATGTATTTTGCAATTGTAGGGTGAAGTACTATTCTCATATTAATTAGGACAAGGTTGATAGTGTTCAGCTTATCTAAGCTTGTAGATTTTTAAAAACTGTATGTTCTGTAGATTCTTGACAAAACAATGTCAAAATCTCAAGAGAAATGAAATCTTGCTATTTGCAACAACATGGATGGAACTAGAGGGTATTATGCTAAGTGAAATAAGTCAATCAGAGAAAGACAATTATCATATGATCTCTCTGATATGAAGATTTTGAGAGGCAGGGTGGGGAGTCATGGGGGGTAGGGGGGGAAAAATGAAACAAGATGGAATCGAGAGGGAGACAGACCATAAGAGACTCTTAATCTCATGAAACAAACTGAGGATTGCTGGGAGGTAGTGGGGGGGCTAGGGTAGCTGGGTTACAGACATTGGGGAGGGTATGTGCTATGGTGAGTGCTGTGAAATGTGTAAGCTTGATGATTCACAGACCTGTACTCCTGGGGCAAATAATACATTATATGTTAATAATTTAAAAAAAAAAGTCAAAACTTCATCTGTAAAGATCAAAATTTTCCTTTTATTTTTGGTATACTATGCTTTGCATATTTTGATGCTATCCATTTCTCAAATGTGCAAGATAACTAAGAGTAAATCATCTGTGACTATAGTTTTCTTCATAACAAAGTACTTAATTTCTGACTTAACTGCTAAAATAAATACAAAATTATTTATTTTTTCTATTTTTGTTTCTATTTCTTCTTGTGTCATTTCTGCAAATTGTGTATTTAAGGATGATTGTCCATTTTACCTAAATTGTCAAATTAATTGGCAGGAATTATTGGTAGTTATCTTTTTTATTATCTTTAAGACACATAATTATATCCCTTTTTTCATTTCTGACATTGGAGATTGCTTATCGATTTTCAGCCCTTCTTTCCTAAAATATAAATTCAAACCTAAAACTCTCTATGGAGTATTTTGGCTAAATTTTATAAATTTTAATAGTATGCATTTAATTATAATTTAGATTCCAAATATTTTCTGAGTTCCATTTTGTTTTTCCTTTGATTTCTGAGATGCTTAGAAAAGTACAATTTTGTAGCTTTGGGGAATTTCTAGCTAATTTTAATGTAGTCAGAGAATATGCTTTCAGTTTTATCCATCCACTAAAATTAGTTGAGACTTATTTTCTGAACCATGGCCAATACTGATGACTTTCATATGTGCATTTTCAAAAAGAATGAATTTTCTATCATTGTTGGGTGCATTGTTCTACATGTTCTAGTTAGAACAAGTTCATTAATTTTGTTATGTCTTTATTCTTGTGTATCCTTACTGATGTTTGTTTTTGTTGTTCCCTTGTTCCCTCTACCAGCTACATTTCAAGATTTCAAGGACATTGTAATCTACATATCTTACATATGATATGTAAGCTACATATCAAGTACATTGAAATCTCATACTACAAATGTAGATATCTATTCCATTTAGTTCTATAAAATTTTGCTTTATATATTTTGAAGTTCTGCTATGGAATGCATGCCGGTTTTGAATCAATTTATCTTGTTCATGGTTTAATCCCTTCATCTTTCTGAAATGTTCCTCTTTAGAACTAATGGTGCATTTTGCCTAAAGTTCAGAAACAAGCAATAACATTGGGTTGGATTTGGAATGATGGAAAAGCAATTAAAAGTGTGCTCTCAAGAAAGAAACCAAAAATAGGATCACTGTATGAAGCCAGGAACTGATTTAGGATTCTGTCATTTTGGAAGGTGTCTTGGAACTATGCCCTATAGAAAGTTATGAACTTGGTGAAGTAAGAAGTCACAGATATAGACTCAGGACCAAGATACAGGCCAAGCCATCTTATTGTATTCTGACTTATTTTCCTAAAATATGTGACTAGAGAACTGACTGCCATTATATCCTGGTTCTTGAGTGAGGAAAGCTAGTCACAGGGAACTGCTAAACTGTTTGATAGGAAAACTGCACAGAAGGAGAAAGAGAGAAGGGAGACAGAGAGAGAGAGAGAAAGGAAGAGAGAATAAGAGAACAATCAAAAGGAAGTGTGAAATATAAAATTTAATGACACATGAAGAGATAGAATTCCTCAAAAAAAAGCTAAAAACAAAATCAGAAATAAATTCTCTCCGGTTTCAGGTAATTTTACTAAGCAGTTAAACAAATACTTTAAAACTGGTATGTTTTCCATGGTCAAAAATTTAAATAAAGATATGTTTCATTTGTCATATGAAGTAAAAATGGGGGGCGAAGCAAAAATTGACTATGATAAATACAATAAAGTGTCAGAAATAAAAAATATATAAACTCCAATTATTTTTTTAAATGTAATAAATGATATACTTCCATAAGTAGACCTAGTCAGGAAGATAATGAACTGGAATTTAATATTGAGATATCATGCAATATTGCACAGAGTCACAAAAACTAAACATGAAAGATAGGCAGGTGGAGGTCTGAAGATATTTTATGGAATAATTACTTTTGATGTGTTTTTCTCAATTCCCTATTTTTTGTGTAATTCTTGTCACTCATGGATTTATCAGCTACCTTGGCTGAGGTATCCATCCCATGGGTGAAAGGTATCTTTCTGTGTTTCTCTCTAAGAACTATATATCACTTAAATTATTGTTTTTGTGCTACACAAAATTTCTGAAATAACTGAAAAAACACATTTCTGAAATAACTACAAATGTAACCAAAATTGTTAAAAAATAAGGAAACCTTACTTTCATGCCTTGATTTCACCATTTTAGACTCTCTTTTTCCTCTCACACTCTCTCACTGCCACGGGTTACACCAATGCTGCACCACAACAAAACCTTCGTTTTCTTGAAAAAAACGTGGACATTTCCAAGCATATTCCCTGCTCCTTTTTAAATCTACTCCATAACCTCAGTGGTCTGCTTTGTTTTGATCATGATTAGTCTGACAACCTAAACTATTTTAAAAAGTTAGTGAAAAATGATTGAACTTTTACTTTTCCCTATAGTGACTAAGTATCACCTATTATGAGTGGCTCTTAAGTGGCTACGTTTTGCTTGTCTGTATGTCATACAAGTAAATCTTTCGAAAGTATGTTTTCTTCTTTACCTGCCATACTGCTTTTTTATTTCTTGTAGCCCCCACCCCTTCCACACACATACACAAATAAAAACAAGTACTTACCTTGCTCTATTTCTTTCAAGGTTTTAACAGAAAGAATCTTGTTATATATTTCAAAACTTAGTTCTTTAATCATTTAGTAGCATTGGGGTCTCAGTTTAAGGCCATATCCCTGAGATAAGGGACTTAGTGAAATCTTACTACTTATTGAGAGAATAGAGGAGGCAATTTCAGGCAACGCCAAATATCCGACACTAAATCTCATTAGCCCCATATCAACTCTTCTCTGAAAACCCAAGTGCCATGCTGTTAGCAATAAACAGAGTCTAATGCTTTTCCAGAACTCCAAATTACAATATGTAAATCTGAGTGTAAATAATTAAATGTACATATATTTAACCTGAATTACTCTGCAGACATGCTGTTCTTACCTCCTGCCTCCCACCAAACCTTGTCAGTTGTTGGTAAAATACTAACATGGCACTAGAGAAGAAGGGGAAACAAAGGTAGTTAAAACATTATAGCCCCTGCAGTGCTTAATCCA
Source organism: Procyon lotor (assembly GCA_028646535.1). NCBI lineage: Eukaryota > Metazoa > Chordata > Mammalia > Carnivora > Procyonidae > Procyon > Procyon lotor. Next base: position 82,215,166 of record CM053611.1, read on the forward strand.
TAAAGCAGGAAACACAAATTGGTGAATTGGAGCAATGACATGGTTACATTGAACTACAGAAAAGGGACCCTTAGGGGACTAGCAGGAAGTAAATTGGGTTTTATTTTGAGATGATGGTTCATTTACATTGTTGTAATTATTTAAATAATTAATTTTGTAATGAAAGAAGCTTATAAAAGCCAAAACCCCACCAAGCTGCAAATCCAAAATTCTCTCATGCTAAATCAGAGCTGTTTATCCTCCACAGTGCATCAGTAAATCTATTTAAGAAAAAAAATTATCTAATTTATCATCTATCTATCATCTGTTTATCTATCTACACACACATTCATATATGGGACAAGACTTAAATCACACATGGCTTAGTTGGTACTTCATTATTAAAATGTATTAGTCTTACAGTATTGTAGGAGTTGCCTTTGCAGAGTTTTCTTCTAACCCAGAGCAAGTACATATCTTTCTTTCAGCCAGAAAAACATGAAATGTTCATTCACATCAGCTTAGGCAACAAAGAGCCCTACAGGGAGTGTTAGGAAGATACGTGAGGTCAAAGCCAAGGAGACTAAAGGAGCAGAAAGTTGCCAGAATACAATGAACTGGGTCAGTTTAGGCAGCTGGAAGTCTATAATAAACAGGGTCAAGATTAAGCTTGAATTAGAGCATATTAAATAAAGCCTGTGGGTTAAACACCCTAAGGTCAGGTCAGATAACTCTAGAGTCTCAGATGGTGCTCAGAAGCAGAAGGTCAACAAAGACTGAGAAAGTTGGAGAGGAAAACTATAGAATCAAACACACAGAAAGAAAATCAACTTGACTTTTTGAGCATTTGTCTCTCTCCCTCTCTCTTTTGTCTTTCCCTGTCAGGGAAAGGAAAAAAAAAGAATATACAGCTTGAGCACTTGAGTGATATAAGGGGAAACTTTGAAAATTCAATAAACACAGCATATAATTATTTTCCTTATCTATGTTTTGGCCTCACGTCCTAGATAAATTCTTCTCTCCAACTCTTCGAAGACGATATCTAGTATCATCCTCTCTTTCTTCGAAACTCAGCATCTGTCCTGCCCTCCATTATATGCATGTAGCATTTACAACATAGACACTGTTTTTTTCTATCCTATTGATCTTCACCTCTGCTGAACTTGAGCCACTCACTCCCAATAGCACATCCTTAATTTTCTCATTTCTTTTATTGCTTCATCTCGTAAGTTTTAACCATATACTACTCTATTCTACTTTCAATGGCCTATTCTTTACCTAACTTCAAAAGCCCAACACTGTTCTTCAATGTGGTCAAGATCTGCAAACAATTCATTTTTCTATCCTCTAAATCTTAGTAGTTGATGGTCTTCCTCCGTCTCTTTTGTGGTTATTCTTAGAAGCAGGATAATTCATGGTTAATAGGATAACCATGGATTACATTGCTATACAATGTAACGCTTACAATCCTATAACCATAGGATAACATTCTTGACAGAGGTCAAGAATGCTTGAAACCGAATTCCAACTTTTTCCCTTTTTCATAATTTTTTTTTCATAAACATGAATTTGGGAAATTTCTTAATATTATAAAAACTCAATTTCCTTTTTTTAAAAAAGATTTTATTTATTTATTTGAAAGCAAGAGAGAGTGACATGGGGGGGGGGGTGCTGGAGGCAGAGGAAGAAGCAGACTGCCCACTGAGCAGGGAGCCCAAGTGGGGCTCATCCCAGGATCCCAGTATCATGCCTTGAGCAGAAGGTAGATGCTTAACCTGATTGAGCCACTCAGGCACCCCTCAATTTCCTTTCTAATAAATGGTTATATTACTTACCTCATAAAGCTAAAATAAATATTAAAGAGGTATTTCATATAAAGGACTCACCATAGTGTCTGAAATGAAACACTGTAAACAGACATTATAATTTGACCTGATATTAGTCTTCACCCATGTTTTATCCCTTAAACTGTTCTAATAAACATCTTGGGTGTTTAGTATCTGTTATTAAAACTTCGCCTTTCCATTTCTACTCACTATCCATGGGTATACTCATTTAAATATATAATCTCCATCATCAAATGTGGATAACATACCTTTTTTTTTATATGAGTCCAAATTGTCCTCTTTTGCCTCCAAAACATGTATAACACATTCTATTGGCCTGGGTTAGTGTGACTGTTAGACCAAATCTCAGACTCAATACATACAAATGTGAATGCATCATTACCTCCTCATCCCATGGTGTTCTCCAGTGGTTTTCACAACCATGGTGAATGTGAAACCCACATATCCAACCACCCAGAAAAAAAACGAGGAAGCAAATATGAATATCCATTATTCCTAAATACTTAGATATAATGACTTATTTAGTTCTACATGTCTATATTATATATAACTTGAAAAATATGTTACTCTCAAACATCATTACCTCAGGGTCATTTCTTCTTTTTCTGGTGTAAATTGCTGCAATAGCCTTTCAACAGTTCTCCCTGAGTCCAGAATTTCTTCTTAGAACAAAACTAAATAAAAGCCATCTTTATTTCTTTCAAAATATTTTTTATGAAATTAAAATCTAATAACAGTATTCCTTAAAATCTTTCAGTGGTTCAGCATAGTCATCAAGAACAGGAAAAAAAAAATCCCCTAGCATCCATATGCAGACTTACTTCTCTGTTTAACATCATGGTGTCTAACCGCCAGCATTCAATGCTGTGCTCAAATCCACTTAATTCTGTGGCCTCAGACAAGTTACTTTACCTATATAATGTACAATATTAGGTATATTGTACAAAGGTACAATAACGTACCTTTATTTATCTCTACCTGGGCTTGTAAATTCTGGAATTGTTGTCCTAGTATATATTTTCATATTTACTTAGAGTACTATCTAGTACTTCGGCAGCACACAATAAATGCTGGATGGTGACTAATGTTGATGTGTCAATAGTGTTATAGTTACAACTCATTAGGATTCTCTCCACAAGTCTTTTTGTAGGCACTTTAATCTCCTCATATACATGAGGGATACTGTGAGTTAGAGAAGTTAATATCTTTCTCAATGTCTACTAACATGTCCAGTTAGTAGAATAACTATGATTCAAATCCAGATATGTTTCCAAAATCTCTGTTCTTTCTACTTCTGCTTTGCTGTCTATTAGAAGAAAAGTAGCTGATGTCATTATGGAAGCCTCCATTCTTTTTAACTAAAACTGTCAACTGCCATGTGGGATTTAAAAAAAAAAAGATAGTTGAATTTAATTTTCAGCTGGGTAAGCACAGTTCAGTGTTTCTCAAAGTATCACTTATGGGCCATTTTTATTAGACTCCCTAAAGTGATTTAAAATACAACTCCCAACCTACAATCTCGATCTCCACATAAGAATTACTAGGAATATTTCCCAAGAGGATGCTAATAGACACAAAAAGAACCACCGACCAGAAGTGAGGAATTTATATTCAAGACGTAACGACTAATTTTCTGCTTGCTAAATATGATGCTCCTAAGAGTAGAGAATATGCTCATTGTCAGATGCTTTTATCAAGTTTATGACTTGGTAAGAGATCAAGAAAATGATTCCAATAGTCATCTGTGGAGTCCACCTGAACTGGCAAGAAGAAAGAAAAAGGAATTTGATCTTTCATTCTTTCTCTCTCTCTCTCCTTCCTTCCTTCCTTCCTTCTTTCCTTCTTTCCTTCTTTCCTCCCAAGCTAGGACTATGTGACATATTGCAAAAATGTACTGGCATTCTAGTTCTCTCTACTTCCAGGCAAGTAAGAGACTTGTAGCCTTCCCATCTGTGAAGAAATGGTCCCATGAATTATTCAGAGCAATGAGTGGAATTTATGTTTGATAATTCTGTGTGGAATAATTTAATTGTTTTCATTTAACTTTCCAGATACCTCTTCCCTGACTCCATGTGTAGATGTTGACATACACAAAGAGCCATCGCATGGATAACCACTCTAGAGAAATGCCGCAGATCACACTGACATCAAAAAACTAAACCTCTGAGATTTCTTTTATATTTTGTTTCATTTTTTGTTACCATAACATAAACTGTATCTGTATCCTAGCTTATATAAGATGTTTATATTATGTTTATTAAGTGAACTTTTAAAAATGAAACCTCAATTAATTGAAAATTTTCAAATTAATTATAACCAAAGAAGACACTTATACAGCTGATTCACTTCAAAGAGTCAGTCTATTTGTCTTTAGGGGAAAAAAAAAAAGATATTCCTAGCTTTGTTTCAAAAGTAGAGTCCCCAAAGAGGCGAAATGAAAACAATTAAGTGAAATAATCTTCAATACTGGAATTGTCATCAAATAATTAGATTAGCTTTAGGATGCATGCCACCATACGAGGTAGCATGGGATTTTCAAGACTTAAAATTAATCTCTTTTGAACTCCATTTGACTTGCAACAACCTTAATTACAATAGCATTTCCCAAGAGTAAGCCTCCTAATGCTATTCCAGACAGAACTCTTTATTAAAAGATTTCAAAGATGTTTATTGATATGTATATGGTATGTTTTTTTTAAAAACTGTTATATTAAAGAGAAAATGCAAACAAAAAAATAATATTATGCAAATTGTTTTATGTTTGGAATATCTTTCATATGCAGTGCAGTGTATGAGGAATAAGTTGAAACAGATTCCATTTAAAATCTGAAGTGCCCAGAGATATACAGCAAAGCAGCTGCCTTGGAATCAATTTTTGTATCAAATTTCATTATCATTCCATTTTTATGGAAAGAAATCTGGATTAATCTACATGTTGATTATAAAAGTCAATCTTCTAATACTTGTAAAAATCAAAGACCTTAAGTCTGGAGGGGCGTCGGGCTGGGGTGAATTTTATTTTTCTTACTCAAGAAACAACTGATGTTACTCTGTTCTGGTAGAGTATGGACAACAAAGTCTAAAGAAATATTCTCCTTTTTTTTTCTACCTGTTACATGGTTGTTTCAGTTAATGAGGCAAGTTGTCTTTTCATTCATTCCACAATTGCTTATCTTGGATTTATTATGTGCCAGGCAGCGATGAGGCAGTCAGGGGTATGTGATGCGCAAAACAAGGTAGAGTTTCTGACGTGAAGATGTTTTCATAGTAGTGAGGAAGATGGATAGTTAATCAATCACACAAACCAACTAAAATTTGAAATTGTTAATTGACCCACAAAGGCAAGATACAGAGTATTATGAAAGCATATAACAGAATAATTAGGGACATCAGAAAAATCATTTTTGAGGATATGACACACAAACTGATTAGGAGTTAAACAGAAGTGTGTGCATGCGCACATGGGCAAGCGTGTGTTCATACACATATGTGTGTACCCTCAACATTGCAACAAGAGGATTTTGCTGTGTTGAGGAAGGTCAGCAATAATGGGCTTCTGGTATGCAGCAATACAGCTGGCTAGAGTGAAGGTACGTAGAGAAATCTGAGGACTAGAGGATGAGAAGAATGAGTAGAAGCCAGATGCCACAGGGCCTATTAACATATTAAGATATTTTGGCATCTTCCTTGATTTGTCTAAATTAAAATTTCCATATTTATTCTTAATCACATCTATTCAATTTCTCAGAAAACAAGAACAAAAACAAAACAAAAAAAATCAACCTCCTATTTAACACTACATGGTTCAAGTATTGTCCTAAACTTTATGTTATACTTTATGTAGGCATAAATGATACAAGACACTTAGGGGAGGAAAGACGGAAGGGAGGAAAAAAACGATTAATTAGCAGTTAAGAGAATTGTTCTAAATATATATGGTCATTAATTATTCACTAATAATGAATAATTAAAACACACTGAGCACTTACTGTATGACACAGCTTTACATACCTTATTTCTAACACACTCATCATTCGGCCAGTAGACAACATTAATCCATACCAATTTATCAATGTGCAAAACTGAGGCACAGTGAGGGCAGCTTGTTTACCTAAAGTTACAGAGTTATAAGAGCCAGGATTTATCTTTTTAAAAGATTTTATTTATTTATTTGTCAGAGAGAGAGAGAGAGCACATAAGCAGAGGGAGCGGCAGGCAAAGGGAGAAGCAGACTTCCGCTGAGAAAGGAACCTGATACAGGACTCAGCCCCAGGACCCTGGAATCATGACCCAAGCCAAAGGCAGATGCTTAATTGACTGAGCCACCCAGGTGCCCCATGTATAGTTTATTTCGTCTTTAGTTATTTCCAAAGTTACTCAGATCAGCTTTTTCCCCCTCCCCATTCAGGAGGTTTTTTCATATGTTATAACATAGTTAAATTGTCTTATCACAGTCTATAATCTTTCCTGGGATCCTCCAACTTCCCAAATAATTTTTTAAATTTATACACATTAAAATTCACTATTTGTGTTGTAAAGCTCTATGGGTTTGAACAAAGGCATATCGTATATCCATCATTACATCTTATAGAATAGTTTCACCACAAAGTTACTTTTAATCATTTCAGAAAAAAAATCTTTTCTAAATGTTTATCAGTGCTCTTGGAAAGCTTCCTCATCACACTGAATTTTTATTCTTTGTTAGATGATGATTCAAAAATAAAACTACATTTATTATTATTGGTATTATAATTAAAATTATATTACCATTATTAAGGCAAATTCTATGTATGAACTACTAAATACACTGAGCTCTTGAAGTAAACTTTTGGAGAATAATATCAAGAAACATAAAATTTTGAGTGTTCTAATAAAGTGTTGTGTTATAAAGCAAATTTATCACAACTCCAAGAATAGCATGTATAAATCTTATTGTCCCAAAATAGTTCTCTCACATATTGTTTGAACTGGCTGTGTAATCAGTTTATAGCTTGAGGATATTTTGAATACAATTTTTGTTTGAACAATATTTTTATTACTTTTGAGAAAGTCTTTGTGCTGACCATGATTTCATGAGACTTGTGAACAGCACTATGCTTTGCAAGCAACTAAAGAAGCAAAGAACACTTATTTTATTGAGTCATATAGTAAATAATGAGATAACTGATTTATGAAACAGTTTGGAGGAAAAACTATCAAAATGGTATCTCTAAATTTTAACAGACTGTGAAATGAGCACCATTAATTCCATAACTCAGAATTTAGGGTTTCATAAGTTTGAGAACTTCAGTTTGAAAAACAAACAAAAAATCTACCTTTTCTTATTTTTTTTTTCAGGTGTTCAGCTAATATTTATTTCTTTATTTTTTTTAACTTTTATTTTTTCAGTGTTCCAAGTGTTCAATGGTTTATGCACCACACAGAGTGCTCCATGCAATATGTGCCCTCCTCAATACCTACCACCAAGCTCACCCAACCCCCCAACTCTCTCCCCTCCAAAATCCTCAGTTTGTTTATCAGAATCCACAGTCTCTCATGTTTCATCTCCCCCTCTGATTTCCCCCAATTCACCATTCCTTTCCTTCTCCCAATGTCCTCCATCTTCTTCCTTATGCTCCACATGTAAGTGAAATCATATGATAACTGATTCTCTCTGCTTGGCTTATTTCACTCAACATTATCTCTTCCAGTCCTATCCATGTTGATATAAAAGTTGGGTATTCATCCTTTCTGATGGCTGTGTAATATTCCATTGTATATATAAACCATATCTTCTTTATCCATTCATCTGTTGAAGAGCATCTTGGCTCTTTCCACAGTTTGGCAATTGTGGCCATTGCTGCTATGAACACTGGGGTACATGTAGCCCTTCTTTGCACTACATCGGTATCTTTGGGGTAAATACTCAGTAGTATTTACTGAGGGTATAGGGTAATAGGGTAGCTCTATTTTTAATTTCTTCAGGAATCTCCACACTGTTTTCCAAAGTGGCAGCACCAACTTGCATTCCCACCAACAGTGTAAGAGGGTTTCCTTTTCTCCACATCCTCTCCAATACTTGTTGTTTAATGTCTTGTTGATTTTGGCCATTCTAACTGGTATAAGGTGGTATCTCAATGTGGTCTCGATTTGAATTTCCCTGATGACTATGTATTGTAGCAACTCTGGATCTTGATTTCTTACCCCCAGCTCCAGGATTTGTTGTTTAAAAAAAATTGTTCTCACTTATAGAAAGTGTCTTCCACAATACCAAAATATTTCTGCATAAGTTACAATGTCTCCTTTCATTTCTTTGTACTCCAGATTCTTACCTAAAAAATAGCCCTAGACCTTATGTCTCAAAGAAATAACATGGTCATAATACAGATTCAATTACACAAGATTATACAGTGATACAGGATAATACTGGATCCCATAGTAGGAATAGGCCTAATTCAAATATTAGTTTTTATCCATTTCTTCCTTCTTTCTTTTTATTTTTTTCTTCCTTCAGGACAGAGGTAGAAAAAAAATGGGTGCACATAAATAAACACTTTGAAAGGAACTCTGTTAATATTTTAAATTTTCACTGCAAAATATGTAGACTATATACATACTATGGGGAGAGAGGCAGTGTGGAAAAGATAAGCACATTGGTTTTAGATATCATGTTAGATGATTAATACTCTTAAAAGCAATGATTATTATTAAAGTAAAGTTGCATCATCTACCATGGATCCAGTGAAAAATCAAAGATAAACCAAAATTAGGAAAAAACAATGATTTATAGGATCACGTCAGTTTGGATGTGGCAGAAAGAAAACACATAATATCAAGACACGTGATGTCTCTGAATTTATTTCCTCCATTTTCTCTTTGCTTACTTGCTCTGATCAAATCAACCTCCTTATACATCCTCATAAAAGTTAAACACATTTCTTCCTCAGGGCCTTTGTATTTGCTGTTTGTGTCTAGAAAAGTAGTCTCTCAGATATCTGCATATAGCTCACTCCTCAATAGCTATCCATTTTCTGCCTAAATGTCCCTTTATTAGGAAGCCCTTACTGGGCTACCATCTATTTTTTAATATAGGTACATCTTCTATCACCTTAAATCACTTTGTTCTTCTCTGTGGCACACTTTACCACCATATATACATACTTATTTTCCTATTATCTATCTTCCTTAACTAAAATGAAAGCTATAGGAGGGTAGTCATTTCTTTCATTGCTATATTACTGTATCTAGTATAGAGCCTGAGAAAAGAGTTAGTATTCATTACATGTCTGTTGAATGAATGGATACAGTCCCTCCAACACTAAAAGTAAAAGGAAGGTGAAAAAAACTTCAGAGCACATCTTTTATGTAATTGATCATCTTGTCTAGAGTTGGTAAGGAAGTAGGTAAAATATGTATGTGGATTGGGAGATTAGAAGTGAATTGACAAACCACATGTCACAAAAACAGATGAAGAATAAAAAGAATAGTAGATATAAGAATAGAAGACTGCAGGGCGCCTGGGTGGCTCACTGGGTTAAAGCCTCTGCCTTCTGCTAAGGTCATGATCTCGGGGTTCTGGGATCAAGCCCCACATCGGGCTCTCTGCTTGGTGGGGAGCCTGCTTGCCCCTCTCTCTCTCTGCCTGCCTCTCTGCCTCCTTGTGATCTCTCTCCTCTCTGTCAAATAAATAAAATCTTATAAAAAAAATTAAAAAAATAAAAAAGAATATAAGACCGTTTAAGGAAGAAATATTCAGAGCTCTGATTCAGCTCTTGGAACCAGATAGGATTTTTGTAATGAAATGTTACAAAAAACATTTATAGGTATGTAAAATACAGTGGGGGGGAAAGGCAATTCAAGCATATAAAGTAAAGAAACTACAAAATCTAAATGTCATCATTATGGAGGTAGATGATGAGAGACTGGAAAGCAGTTATTCACTTCACTGAGCTTAGATAAAGGTCTCTGCATCTTCACAAATAATAGTATTGATGATGGATAGAAAAATGGAGTGGCACTTTGAGTGAATTTTTAAAAGGTAAGGTTGTGAATTATGGTGGTAGAATCATCACAGACAAATGAACGGCAATAAGAAATAAGATACTTCTAATCCTCTTCTGAAATGAAAAATGGAATGCTTTCTCTTGCTGATTTCATGAGAAGTATTTTTATGGCAAAGTGAAATATCGGTAGTGATACAAGGAAATAAGAATGATTTTAAAACAAAAAATGGGGGATAAAGCACTTATTCATGAAAGAAAGAAGACTAGAAACAATGTGCTTATGAATGGGATTGAGTATAGATTTGGGAAGATTTCAAGTACAGGAGAAGAAAAAAAATTATAGGAAATGATCCTAAAATGGTAATTAGGAGCAAATGGAAATACTGGCTATGAAAACTCACTTTGTAATCTAAAATACCTTATATAAATGCAAGAGAATAAATTATACACAAAGTTTAAAAAAAAAAAAAAAACATTTTAAAACTGTATTTTGTTAGCCAGGATGCACATCATTTCACATTCCTCTCCCCAGCCTCACTACATTTTAACAACTGGTTCATTGTTGCTCCTGAAACTCACCAAACTCACACTGACCTTAAAGTCTTTGCAATTGCTATCTCTCCATCTGCTTCTTTGACTTCCTGATTTATCTTCATGAATGGCTCCTTCTAATCTTATTTAAATGTCACCTACTCACTGTGATAAGGTACAGGAGATATCACTGTCAAATAAGAACCTTCATCTCTAGTGCAAAGTAAATAGGCAACCAGACAATACAATAGGAACTGGAATTGAAAGCATACAGAAATTGCAAATTACCCAAGCTTTAGGGTGAGGAAGGAATGATTTGGGCTATCTCCTAGTGGTAGGTTGACATTAGAGACAAATGAAAGGACAGAGGACAGGATGTAAGATAATTCAATGGTGAGGGAGAATATGGCCCATCCAAAGAAATACACAATGGCTGGAGAAGAGTAAGTGTGTATGTGTGTTTGTGGGCAGTGAACCCTCCGAAACTATTCCGGGCAAACTCTAAAATAATTTCTGGTAAAAACTAGGCAATAAAAAAGACATCAAATTTCATTTGCTGCTCAATCTTAACTGAGCTTTCTATCTCCACTCTTGCCCCACTAGTATCTATCTTCCACTTGGCAACTACAGCAGTATTTTAAAAACATAGGTCATATCTCAAGCATTCTTTACAACAGAAGCCTTGCACGGGTTATTTTCTTTGGAAGCCTCTTCCATGAAAATTTCCGTGGGCTACTACTTCACTCCATTCCCTGTCCATGCTAACTAACTCCCCAGTGAGAGCTAAACAGATCAGCCTATGTAAAATAACCCCTCCACTCTTACAAAGACGAATTTATCACCTCCCCTGCTTCTGTGTTCCATCCTCAATATGAACATCAGAAGAGTAGAACATTTGTCCTTTTTTTTCAGTGTTATATCCTCGGTATTTATAACAGTGCCTGACACAAAATAGATGCCAAATCCATCTGTATGAATGCAAGAATGCAAAATCATTCATCTATCACTGAATGAACAATTAAACTACTACACATTTGTTGAAGTAACTAAGTAATGAACTCATTTATAGGAGAAAATTTATGGGAGAAATAAAGAAAAATAAAGGGAAAAAAACTTCACTAAAGAAATCAGAATAATTTCACAGCAGAAACTTGCAAACCAATTGAGGGTGGAGCCAGATAATAATAACACCAATCTGGAGGATACACGAATGCCTTGAACACAACAGTTAGATGTAGAAGCAGAGAAAAGGGTTATTTGTTGTAGTTAAGCATTTTCACCACAAGAAAATAAAGGCAAAGACAAGGAGGCAAGAAAATGTAAGATATCATCAACAGTGTAGTTGAAGTAGTCAACACTGGGACCTAAGCTGCATGGCAAAGGACTTAAATACAAGAGGGAGGTGAAGAATGAAAGACATCAAAGGAGGCAAAGTTTAATCAAGTTGACTGAACAGAACCTGAGAAATGATATGCTATAGTAGCAATTTTTTTTTTGAAACCTGAATTTAATCAGCATTCTGGAATAAGGTACAGCAATTAGAGCGAGAGATAGGGGTAATCATTTGAGTGGGTACTTGTCCCAGCTTCATAAGCTTGACCCCTGCAGCTGGTGGGACTTCTCTTCATATCTATTTGATTTGAGAAGTACTGATTTTACAGCAAACTATTATGATATACCTGAGACTGAAAGGTACCTGAAAATTACTATAATTCTACTTAGCATTATATAGACTCTCCTTATCATAAGCTGCTCCCTGAGATCGAAAGTGCTGATGACAGCTGAAAATTCTTTAGGCACAGTCAAACTCATAGGAAAATATTTTATATTCATACTGGTATTTCTACTTTGGCAGAGTTCCCAATTCCTACATCTGCTTTTATTCTAGCAAAGTCTATTTCCAACTGGGAGTCTCAGAGTTCTGACACATGATGCCCTTGCTATGTCAGGGAAAATAGAGAGGAGCTGTCTTATTTAAAAAAGAAAAATCTTATCTTGGTTATAAACATAAGAAAAGCACATTTCACTTAAACTGTAAATCACAGATTTGATTTAGTTGATGTTCCTTAGTCCCCATATTGCCCCTGGTCTGAAGGAAACTTGGAAAAAAATGGAAAAAGAAGATAATTTAGTATAGGAATGAAATACATTTTCTTTAAAAAAGTAAAAAGCAAATGACCCTTTAAAAACTAGTAACCACTAAATCTTTGTATTTAATGCTAGTTAATTCATAAATTACGTGTGTGTACATATATATGCATATATGTATATATGTAGGTACTATACATATTATATATAGTATACTATATGTAATATTACTCTTTATATACTACTGTTAATATATATGTATATGCATTCATTTTAATTATAAAGTTATTTTAATTTTTTTCATCTATCATCTTGGTGACAGCTCAAACTGAAATATATCAGTCATATTTCTTAATTGCAAACAACAGAAACTCATTTTTTTAATTAGCAAGCTTCCCCCAAAATACAATGCATTGAGAGGGATACCAGGTAGCTCACAGAATATCAAAAAGGAAAAACACCCCAAATAATGCCACAGAAGTGGTCCAAAAGACACCAATACGTAGCTATTGAACAACTACAGTCCTGTTTACACCACCAGCCCTAGAAACTATACTACCATTCAATTACCAAGTCTTCTCTCTTTGGAAACAGACGCAGATTGACCACTGCTTCTAGTAAATCCCTTAATTTAAAGGATATGGTAATTTAAGTCCCTATTTGTCTGCATCACTAATTTATGTCCAAGCTGTGCTGGCAGATGCCTCAGGTTGGTGAAGCCCTAGTCGCAATGATCCACACTAGATACAAAAAGCCTCAGAAAGTAGATTCCCTTTGTAGAACCCAATTTCACTTCTTTTACACTAAAACTCCTTTTTTTTTTTTTTTTCTGAAAGAGAGCATGGGCAGGGTGCAGAGGGAGAGGGCGAGAGAGAATCTCAAGCAGGCTCTGCATCCAGCACAGAGCCCAAAGCAGGGTTCAATCTCATGACCCATTATCATGGCCTGAGCCAAAGCTGAGTCACAGGCTTCACCAGCTGAAACACTCAGGTGCTCCTGAAACTCCTATTTCGTTTGATCAAGAAAATATGCATCGTAAGACCTCATTCTGCTAATACTAATCTTTCCATTCCACCAATTCATATAATTCAGGAGTAAACAGAAGTTTTTAAAAAAATCTTTTACCTTTTCCAAAGAAGAGAGACTTTTATATTTTCCTTTCAATCTCTAAAACCAACATTCTATGACTTGAAAACAAATAAATATGGAAGAATTATAGGTATGTTTATACATTCTGAATACATAAGAGATTTCTCCAAAAATTCCATAATTTTATGAGTTGCTAATATATTATAATCCCTTTTTCCCTCTTTTCCAACTACATGTCTTCCTCTACCCAAACAATCACCTAAAAAACTGTCCAACCAAATAAAAATTATACCAGTTATTCTATTCACAATCATTTTTTTTTTTAAAGATTTTATTTATTTGGCAGAGAGAAACACAGCAAAAGAGAGAACACAAGCAGAGGGAATGGTAGTGGGAGAAGCAGGCTTCCTGCAGAGCAGAGAGCCCAATGCGGGGCTCGATCCCAGGTCCCTGGGATCTGACCTGGGCTGAAGGCAGATGCTTAATGACTGAGCCACCCAGGCGCCCTCAATTCACAATCATTTAATAGAAGGAATCAGTTAAACAAATTTCAAAGAATGTTTAAACAAAAAAGGAACATTGACTTGACAAAGATATAGTAACTGCAGGAAATAGCTACCACCCACAGGGATGGGGAAACACAAGGAAGAAATTAGTGTTATTAGAACCTAGAATCCTAGAAGAGAAGATCTGCAGAGCTGGGACACTGGACATTAAGGGGATTGCCTGGCTGGTGCTGCTACCTCTGAAAGAACATAATGAGGCTAGTTCTGGAAGTATCACAGAGGGAAAAAATGATAATAATTAAAAATAAATAAAAAAAGAAGTAAGCCAACTGTTGCTGCCAAGGTGAAAAGTCTCCTGACTTTCTAGTTTCCCTCTAACTAGAACCCTTACTGATAGAATATAACAGGGAGGCCATTGGGAAAAGAAAAATATAGTTTGCAGAGACACAGCTCTAGTATCATAAAGCAGAACATATAGAGAGAGTTTGGATATATTCTAAATATAAGTTCATGAAAATAAAAATAACTCTGTATTCCTAAAGATCCAAAAGGGAAAATTGCCCTTGGCAAGGCCAGTGTCACAGAAAATTCTAAATCATTAAGTGCCTCTTAGGTCAAGTTATAGATTTTGTTTTAGTTCAAGTCTTCTAGAAAGCAGATGTCAAGACAGACTAGAACTGCAAGAGATTTACTGGGGAAAAAAATGCCTGCAAAAATTTAAAGTATTCAGGAAAAGCCTTCAGACCATGACTCAGGACTAACATTTAGGGAAAAGGAGGATTGTACAGGAATAAAGATTGCAGTGCCACTTCAACAGAGTGTTATGTAGGCTCTAAGAGCCCCAGAGCATGGATTGCCCTTAGAGGAGGAAGAATGGTCCATTCTAGTAAGCTCACTATGTTCAGTCATTAGCCAGCCGCAGCTTGGGGAAAGAGAGTCACCCAGGCAAGAACCTCAAGACGAATTGTGCAGATGAATGCTGTCAGCTGATGCCACTCCTCACAGCAGGTTCTCTCTTGAAAAAAAGATCTAAGTGCAGTTTCAGAGGTGTGAACTTGGCCTTTCAGAATTTAATGATTCTTATCACACAAGCCAAACTTCCAATATGGGGGTTATCCAATGACCAGCATGTCATTCTGATTATACACACGTGTGCTGGCAAAATGACCAACTAGTGGATCTATTGACACTGTGGATCCAGAGTAAGCTGAATTTTAGCTAGAAATTCATTTATTACCTGACCATCATACATCCCCAGTCCAGCAGGAAGCTACAGTGATGCATTCTGTCTTCATGTATCGATGCCGACTAAGAGCCTGGGTCTGACTGTCCTTTATATGTTGGGATATTTCTCTTTCTCCAGGGTTCAATCAACTAAGTAAATTTCCATAAGTTTCACTGGGGAGTAACTGAAAGAATCCTTGCAATACGTCCTTACTGTGGTGCTACAGAGTCCTTCTTGTAACCGAGGGATCTCTTTTGTCAGTGTGATACGGACCTTAAAACTGGGTCAGATATGGAAACTGAGCAGGGGACTGTGACTTTATATAGAGGCAAGTGTCCTTATTTTATTGCTCCTACATCCATGACCTTTTCTGCTTAGTAGATGCTACACAGAATCTTGATTGACTGCCTTTGTATTTGTCTCTAGGGATCCCATGTTATATTGATCTCCACAACCACTTGTGGGTCAAGATATCTCGGCTCTCCATTGTTTGTGCAAGTCATTGTGAAAATTGTAGACCCCTGCCTTCTGGTGGTTAAGCACCACCACCACCACTTGACTTCAGTTGCTTCTGGGCCTCCTCATCCCCACTGTATCATTTAATAAGGCAATTCTAATTCTGAGACTGCTTCTACTGACATCCTCGGCCTGCATATCACTGACCTGGGTGATGTTGGTAACCCTCTCACCAGCATGTTTTGGTGGCCTCAATAGAAATTATGTCCTCTGGGTCCTCTTGAGCATCTCCTACGGTGGCTCTAGTAGCCTCATGTACAGTAACTATTTGAACGTGACCATATTCTTAAACTGTTTTTATTCTTTCCTCTCCTCTACCATGTGACACTGCAGCCCAGGCATCTTACCTTTGCTCAATGTTAGCCTCTTCTTTCTCTATTCTTCTAAGAGCTACACTAGCCTTAAATTTTCTCTATTGTGGGCTACTTGACATGATGTTAAAGCCCATGTCTCAAATAAGTGCCTCTCAGTTAACTGATTCTTATTCATCCAGTCTACCTAAATTGGTAGTATCTTTAATATTGTTAGCTTTGTTTTACTGATACCTGTTTTGTCCTCTGGTGGACATTTTGGATTGAGTCTAAGTCTCTCTCTCTCTCTCTCTCTCTCTCCTGTCTACTCTCTTCTCTCTCTTGTGTATTCCATCATTGATCCAGGAAAACATGTGCCCTTTTCCCCAGAATCTCTAACAGTTCAGAAATCATTTGCCTGATTTATCAGTTAGAAGCCATTCTCTGTCCTTTTAGATCTACTATGTGGAAGTTAAAGCTACTTCCATTCACTGTGGACAGATATTAAACTCTCTGATAGCCTCTCTGACATTCTTATTTCCTATTCTGAGAAAGAAATTTACCTCTGTTTTTTGGATGGGGAGCAGGGAGGGGTAATCACATCACTGTGGCAACTCTCTTTAAATAAATCTTCCACGGAGTACCTAGGGGGCTCAGTCAGTTAAGCCTCTGATTCTTGGTTTCACCTCAGGTCTTCATCTCATGGGTCTTGGGAAGGAGCCCCATGTAGGGCTCTGCTCTCAGTGGGGAGTCTACTTGAAAGATTGTCTCCCTCTGCCTCTCCCTCCTCCCAAATAAATCTATCTATCATCTATCTATCAATCTATCTTTAATTTAAATTCAATTAATTACATACAGTTATTTTTAGTGTCAGAGGTCAGTCTTACATACCCAGTACTCATTACATCACATGCCCTCCTTAATGTCTAGCACCTCCAGTTACCCCATCCCCTTACTCCCCTCCCCTTCAGCAACCCTCACTTTGTTTCCTATGATTAAGACTCTCTTATGGTTTGTCTTCTTCTCTGATTTCATCCTGTTTTATTTTTCCATCTCTTCCCCTATGATCCTGTTTTGTTTCTTAAATTCCACATATAAGTGACATCAAATGATAATTGTCTTTCTCTGATTGACTGACTTCACTTAGCATAATACCCTCTAGTTCCATCCACATCATTACAAATGGCAATATTTCATTTTCTGATGCCTGAGTAATATTCCATTGTATATATATACACCACATCTTCTTCATCCATTCATTTGTTGATAGACATCTGCGATCTTTCCTTAATCTGGCTAT
This sequence comes from Procyon lotor, assembly GCA_028646535.1. Classification (NCBI taxonomy): domain Eukaryota; kingdom Metazoa; phylum Chordata; class Mammalia; order Carnivora; family Procyonidae; genus Procyon; species Procyon lotor. Next base: position 82,232,519 of record CM053611.1, read on the forward strand.
TGTGGACATTGCTGCTATAAACACTGAGGTGCAGGTGCCCCTTCAGAGCACTACATTTGTATCTTTGGGGTAAATCCCTAGTAGTGCAATTGGTGGGTCATAGGGTAGCTACTTTCAACTTTTGAGGAACCTCCATACTGTTTTCCAGAGTGACTTGCATTCCCACCAACAGCGTAAGAGGGTTCTCTTTCTCTGCATCCTCGCCAACACCTGTCATTTCTTTACTTGTTAATTTTAGCCATTCTCACTAATGTGAGGCAGTATCTCATTGTGGTTTTGATGTGTATTTCCCTGATGCCTAGTGATGTTGAATGTTTGGCCATTTGTATGTCTTCTTTGGAGAAATATCATGTCTTGTCTTCTGCCCATTTCTTGATTGGATTATTTGTTCTTTGGGTGTTGTGTTGATAAGTTCTTTATAGATTTTAGATACTAGCTCTTTATCTGATAAGACATTTGCAACTATCTTCTCCCATTCCATTGGTCATCTTTTGATTTTGTCCACTGTTTCCTCTGCTGTGCAAGAGCTTTTTATCTTGTTGAAGTCCCAATAGTTCATTTTTGCCTTGTTTCCCTTGCCTTTGGAGATGTGTCTAACTATAGCCAAGCAGAGGTTGCTGCCTGTGTTCTCCTCTAGGATTTTGATGGGATTCCTGATATAAATAAATCGTTAGAAAAAAAAAATTTTCTTCTTCAAATTCTCTCTAGTCTTCAACTCCAAATCCTTTCATTATGTCTGTGGGTTTGAGGACTTTTAAGGTGTTCTAAGCCCTTCCCTAACACTTAATTATCAAATACTAGTACTAGATTAGTACCTCACTTCAGATTATCATATGCATTATATCTTGGCATTTCAAGAGACTGCAAATTTAACATCCAGTTACAGTTACATGGAATGATTTTAGCACTTTCAGTTAAGTGACAGATTGCAGTGAATGTTAGATGAAAAATGAAGAAAGTAAGAGTAATATACTCTGTCAAGAGTTTTGTTTCTTAAAGAGGATGGATAGAGTCTAGAGGGTTAGTGGAGTTATTTCAGGAAGACCATCTTATTTGGCTTTATTTTTAAAATGTAATTCAAGGGGTGCCTGAGTGGCTCAGTCAGTTAAACAACTGCCTTCGGCTCAGGTCACCATCCCAGGGTCCTGGGATCAAGCCCTACACTGGGCATCCTACTCAGCAGGGAGTCTGCTTTTCCCTCTCCCTCTGTTGTTCCCCTGCTTGTGCTCTCTCACTTCCTCTCTCTCCATCAAGTAAATAAAATGAAATAAAATAAAATGTAATTCAAGCATATTAAATGATTTTGAAAAGAAGCAAATGGAAAGAGATGATAAACAGAAGATAATGGATAGTCCATAGTCCTTGCAAATGCAGAACAGTATTGGTAGAGGGATAAGCTTTAGAAAGGAAAAGATAAGGAAAAAAAGGAAAGACAGGTCATGTAGAGATAAAACAAATTTGTAGGATTGGTGATTATTCCTCTTTCATTTCTTCTTTCTCTATAAATTAGAAGTTGAGGACATCCCAAGAGAAAGATAATTTTGAGGAGATCCTGAAATATGCCCCATACAGTATGGGAATATACATGAATTACCTGTTGTATTCTTCTCTTCTGGAAGGAACAAAAAACTGCATATAGAACATTGCCTGGAACTTTCAGTGACTATAGGGTGAGGAGTGAGGATAGGAACACTTGATCAAACACCACATCCACCATTTTACATGGTGTGAGTTCTACATGTCATATCATTAAGATGAAGAAAACAGGTGTTTACAGTTGGGCTGATGTGAGAAGCTTACATCTAAGAGAGCTATTTCCCTGAAAAGGGGGCACCAGAAGAAATAGTCGAGTCTACCACTGAAGGGTAGGACCTGAGAAGTGGGAAACAACCGTAAAGATAGAGTAGTGGTGCCTTACAGAGTGTAGCATGAGAGCAAAACTCACAAATATGTCAGATGCTTGCCACAATAGATAATGACCAATAAGAGTTAGTCAGGAGAGAGTTAAAAACTGCATTAATAATACAAAAATATCTAATCATTCCTTTCTACCCTTTTCCCCCATACTTGAAGTCTAAAGAAGATTTAGGAAGGGGAAAGAAATGGAGCAAGAAGAATAAGCTACAATCTCCTTTCTCATTCCTTAGCTTCTAGTTGGTTTTGATAAATGGGAACAGAAGAAGGCTTGAATTGAATATGAGACTGGCCTTTTGATTTACACAGAGTGGGGATTTTAATATCTATAAAGTGAAACTGTCCTTTTTTTTTTTTTTTTTAACTAGTCTTATGCTTAAAAATTAACACAAAGCTACAGGATCATTCCAGCAGTGGAGGGAGTTTGGTCAAAGGGATGGGAGTGAAACTAGACAGAAGATGATAGGAAGCACTAATGGGAGAAACAGAACCACTTTTTGTATCTACCCCTTTAGTCCTTGCAATAAACTCTTTACATTCATACCACTTAATCTACTGTGATGACCAAAAATACCCATATAATTATTTAAGCCTGCATATAAGTTTTATAAGAAAAGGAAAAGAATTTTGAATACTAAAAATTGAAACTAAATGTCCATATTTCCCTTCCCCAAATTTTAAAAGTAAAACTTTGAAGCTAAGCACAGGTGGTTGTGTTAAGGAAGAGCAGGGAGGATTCCAAGTAAAGTTTAGTATGAGTAAAGGAAGTAAACATACAGAATCTGGTTCTATTTTATCTAGAGCATTTAGGCAATAGGCTTGAGCCATGGAAACTTGAGCAACACAAAAGGGAGCTGATTACAAACTGATTTTTACGAGCTCATTAAGTGACCTACCTCAGAATAGCCATTGGCCCCAACTGACAAACACAACCAAGTACAGTTCCTAATGTTGCAGGATTTTTCTTCCTTCGGTGCCTGCAGTTCTTGATCACACCACTTTGGAGAACAAAGACGTAGACCAGAGCAGAGTGGTGGGCAGCAAAGCAAAGTATCTTGAGCAACAGTAAAGTTTATTGAATGATCCAGTACAAAGCTCCCTAAGAGGAAGGGGGCCCGAGAGGGTTGCCACTGGCCTATCTAAGTTCAGGGAGCTTTATGGGCTTGTTGGCAGGCTATTTTAATCTGTTTAACCCATAAGCCTGTCACCCAATCAGGTTTTTGTGCACACACTCATCTATGTACCAGGTAGTTGTTCACATGGCAAAGGGTGCAGGGCTCCTTGCAGTATTGTGTAAAATCCTTTTTAAGGGTGGTTTCCTCTTAGAGCAGGGGCCCCTTGTCCCTGCTTGCCTCTCTTCTGACTATCCTTCATTACTAAGATTACCAAAAAAAGGAAAATTCCATACATCCTCATTCCTTCGCACAGCCCTCTATACCTGTGGCCCCTCACTGCTGCCTTGTGGCAGACAGTCTCTCCTTTGCTGTCCTGCCTACTGCTCCCCAATAGTGTAGTCAATAAACCTTTATCTCTTGTTTCGACTTGGATGAATTCTTTAACTGCCCATGCTGCTGACCTCCCCATCCAACTGAGACACCCCCACAGAGCAGAAATCAGCAAACTGTTGTCTGTAAAGGACCAGAAAGTATTTTAGGCTTTGCCAGTCAAATGATCTTTATTATATTGACTCACTTGTGGAGTTCAGTTTTTAGGTAGATTACCCTTCCTCCATGACAGGCTTCACCTTGAGCCAGAGAGAGAAAGGCCTAAGGGCATGGGCGTGAAAACTATTCCTGGAATTTAACTTCCCTGTGTGACGCCCAGCCCCTGAGTTGTTCAAATGGACCAATGAAATGCATAGATTTAGATAATTGCCATATAGGGAATAAGGAACTCACCTACATGTGTACGTGTGTAGTGACATGTGCTTGCACACTTGTGCATAAAAATGCTGCAAAGGAGAGAGGTGGGGCTTCTTGCCTTAGCACTGCGCTGCGTCGTGTGTGCCAGTGGGAGCCCCAGCTAGCTGGAAATAAACCCTCGTGCTCTTGCATCCAGCCTGCCTTTTTGTTCTTTTGGGAGGGTCTCGATCCGGACATAACACACTCTGCCAATGTAGAGCAAAAGCAGCCATAGACAATACATAAATAAAGGGTATGGCTGTACTTCAATAAGATTCTATTTACAAAAACAGGTAGTAGACAAGATTTGGCCCATAAATCATAAAATATTGACCCCTCTTCTAGAGCATAGAGACAAGAAGAGCTAAGTAATAGAGGTTTGTAATGAAAGGCTTCCTTTTATTACTAAGATCAGAGCTATACTTTGGTGACAGGGTGGATGAGCTGATAACACAATAGGGATTAGGACACGAAAACTCTGGGAAAGATTCCTCTCTATTCAGATGTTTGTAACATAAGCCAACTAATTTTTCTCCAGACCTCCTCCACTCCTCATATTAATCAATCACATCACATTTTATTAATCAAGATAAATCAGAACAACCGTATCTTCATTCTTCTAGACTTCATAGCTTACCTTACCTCCATGCCTTAAAAGCATCAGTAAACTTAGGGAAAATATTTGATATGACAAAATATCAAAAGCTATACATATATTTTATGGGCAGAGAAATTTGGATACACAATATAAAAATTCACTGATCCAAAAAGTCTTGGTGTTGTTTCAGGAAATTTGCTGAAGGAAAACATGAGAAACAGAAGGAATGGTTGCCCTCCACAACTTCATCTATTCAATGACCTGCCTTGCTGTGAAATGCAAAGAGGATGGTGATTAGGAGAGAAAATGTGGAAGTTGCTATACAAGAAGAGACCTGATAGATAGTCATTCTCAGAGAAGGTCTGCAGGAGTAAATTTTCAGCAAATCTGGAAAGTGATCTCCAGCTAGGATAAGTAAGAACATGAAACCTTATCCTTTCCGCAGAGAAAGAGGAAAACAAAAATGTGTAGAAACCTTATCAATTTAATTACCACTAGCTCCAGAGTAATACCAGCAAAAGTGAATCCCTGAAAATGTGTGTCAGGTGTTAGGGAGAGATTTTAGGAAAGAGAAGAGATATTAAATAGGCTTAGCAGAAACTGCAGTCTATAATTTTCAGACCTGGACAAATCCAATGCCAAACACAAAGCCTATGAGAGTTCCATCTGCTGTCTTCTGGCCTTCCCTGAATCAAGTGGGACATGGGCCAGTCTGAGAACCTTGAGAAATTCCTAGAGACAGAGATGAGTGACCAGAGCTGTATGGTCCAACATCTACCAGAAGCTAGCCCTGTTAAGGAGTTAGAAGAGAGTGAGGAAATGAGAATGATTTATCCCAGAGAGCCTCTGCTGAGCCAGAGAGAAAAGCTGACCCTGAAAACCTAGATAAAACATTAGTTGCTATATTTGCACATAAACAGTCTTGAATCTGTGCTACTAACAGACTCTCACATCAAGAATTTTAAGGAGATATTTATAACTATTTAACCAGGCTCCTACCCTCTCAGGGAATCTGGGAGATAGGGGTGGACCTTGAGAAAGACATTCAAGGATTATAAAACTGACACAAAGCTTTTAATAAGATTTGCCTATCAAAGGGTAGGGACATAATTTACAGTTGCAAGTTCTCAAAAGTAAATGCTCTAAGAAAAGCGAGGTCAAGGGCCTAAGGGGAAAAAAGGCCTTTTTGGGTAGCTTCCAGAAAGAATTCTCTGACACACCTTGATTCCAGACTTTTAGCCCCAGAACTGTAAGAGAATAAATTTCTGGTTTTTTTTAAGCCACTTAGTGTGTGGTAATTTGTTACAGCAACCCTAGTAAATTAAATAATGCTCTGCCACTGAAGACACTCCTGGGATAGTGATGGTGGTGGATTGTCACTTTAGTTCCAAGAAGACACGGAAAATCCGAGTGATAAAAACATCCTACCAAGCAAAAGCATAGTTATGAAGGGCTAAAATGAGACATTATTTCAGAGATTAAAGTTGTCTCTAAGTTTAAATAGACTGAATAGTTACATGTGAATTTTGTTAACACAGATACTGTAAGTATCTCTGTTCTTTAGTGCTTATGTGTCTATCCTTCCCTAAAAGACATAAAGATAGTTTTACTCAGCTCTTTCCCAAGTGCCTGGCATGTGATATCACTTAAATATTTGTGAAATGCTTAAATGAAAGAAGTAAGATAGATAGTTACCAAAGCCTAAGGTTGCCCTCTCTTCATCTTCCAAAAACTCAAAACATCTATAGTTTGCTCCCTTTATTTTCTGTATACCACAAAATTCCAATCTGTCTTTGTCAGCCAGAATGTGACAAGAGGTTATTCAAATAAGGGGGCTAAAAGCTTTCAGCAGAAGAGAGGAGGGACAAAAGCACAAAAGGAATGTGTTTTGTTTTGCGGAACCAACACTTGGAGCCAAGGAGGCACCCAACTAGGTGTTTCAGGTCTAGCCCTTTTCAAGGCCTGCGTCACCTGACACCCCCTATGTAAACTCACTTGAGCTGAGGACCTGCGCAGAAGCCCCCCAGCATTGTCCTGAAACTACCTTTAACTCATTATAAGACTAAGATCTCCTAATGGGGAAGTTTTCTGCCATCTGTTGAACATGTGATGTATGTACCAGCATCTGACATACTAGGCAACGCACAACTGTCCTGAACTGCTCATGCAACCTTCCTGTCCCCACCACCTAAGACACCGAATGAAAGCTTCCTGTACTAACCCCACGGGGACACAGTGCTTTGAGAGCTAGATCCCTGTCTCCTTATTTGTAACAAGTAATGAAAAGTTCTTTGCTTTCGACATTTCCTTGGGTTGTATTAAAGCAAACCCCTTGAGTTCCATTAACAGCTTCTCCCTCTTGCTATGGCTTTAAATCAGAGAACACCTGAGATCTTGCTCCTATACTATTTCCACAGTTTTCGTGTCTTTATTTTTCCTCCTTTAATTCATTCATTACAGTGCTTCCAATTATTCATCTAAAATAAAAGTGTGGTTATCTATTCCCTTGATCAATACATTTCATGACCTTCCCTATAAGCAGTAGTGTAAATCCAAAAGCTCATCTCTCACATGCCATTTCTAACTCCATGATACAGACAAGTGTCAATGCCTTTTCACACTCATTCCCTTAACCTGCCTTGCCCACCCTCACTTTCTCTACCCTACAAACACATATGCCATTCAAAAGTCTATGTTTAAGGATCATTTCCTCTGTGAAGCCTGCCTGATATCACCTCATTAATCTGCCTTTTTCACGTGCCTCTCATATTCTTACCTTGCCATGTTTTCATTATTTTGTCAAAAAATTGTCTCCCCCACTTCAATGATGCCCTACTTATCTTTCTATAACTCCCATCTCCTCAAACCATTGCCCAAAGCAGTTGTTAAATGGATGCTGGTGTAAGAATTAATGAACAAATAAATTTACTTAATTCAGGAAAAATGCAAATAGATCTATTGAGATTAATAATAGCTGATACAATATTAAAACACAAAGACCTAAAGGTCTAAGGCAAAGTAACAGCAGATCATGGAGTCCTACGAAAGTCATTAAATAAATTTGTTGTGCATTTCCTGGCTATATAAGATCTTAGTGTAGTATTTGTAGATAAAGGTATAACATGGGTTTTAAACAATAAATTCCCTGAAGAGATATCATGTAGGACCATCCTCAGAAAGTAATTCTTAACAAATTTTAGACTCTAGCATCTCTCTTCCTATTATTTTCAATTACCTAGAAGTCAATATATTTTTTGCATTCTAAGTACACAACTACATTTTATAATGCTTAACAACAACTACTGGGTGCTTCTAATAATGAAAATATTAATCTTTCACCACAATTTTCCTGTTTCAGTTAAACAAATAAAAAGAAAAGAAAAGAAAGATGAGATTAAGAAAATAAAGTTAGATAAAGATTTCATGATATGTTGACTATACAAAATCCCTGGAGAATAAAAGTCTAGAAGATTCTTTTTTTTAATTGCTACTCCGGGATTTACATACTACCTAGAAGATTTATGGCATCTTTGGGTATGTCAAACAATGTAAGTCTTTTAGCCATAAATGTAAAATACCACAAATTCACCAAGGCATAAGGCTAAAGTTAAACTTTACTTAAAAAGCTTTACTTTGAAAAACTTTATTTGAAAAAAATATTTAAAAATGTAAAATAAAGCACTAGTATAGCTTGCCAGGTATAATATAAAGTACTTAGGAAAATAATTTAAGTACCTGTGATAGTTACCATTCATTAATTTGGAAATTATAAATTATTTTCATCCTCCCATTAAAATTGGTCTGCTGAATGAGAATCACATGAATCACTCACACAGTCCTTTGGATTAGATTATACTGTCTTACCTCTCCTGTAGCATAATAGGAAACAAGTTGATGTCAGCATCAGACAAATCTGGATGTATCATGTAGAAATAGTGTACTTTGAAGACATTCTGCTTATACTGTCTGAGATTCAGAGATTTCCCAGTATGTCCTATAAAATGAAATTTTGAATCGGATTAAACAAAATTCCGTTATTTGATGTGTAAGCGTCACCCCCTCCAAAACAATGGTGTGTTGCTTATACAAACTATTTTATATTTATAGGGTGGTTTCATATACATCCATATAAATCTATATATATGTATATACATATATGTAATCTTACGGCATGCATAGAAAGAAATGAGATATGTAGACCATCTTTGCGTGAATATAGGAGTATAGGAGTATGTGTGCACGTATGTGTAAGGGTACTAAAATCTAGAGTGAGAAAATGTCCTTGGCACCCAAAAGAATAACATTTTTTTAGTTGGGAAAAATATTTTAGAGTTGCTTAGATATATTGTCACCTGAATAATGTTCTCCTAATGGATGATGTTTTTGCTTTGTTTTTATTATTTTAGTTTATTTCAGTTAAGCTATGGGTCTTATATTCAAGGAACAGAGTACTACTCAGGTAAATTTTGCCCATCCCTCTAACACAGAGAAGCCCCCTCTCCTAGACACCCTGAAGTGATGTGAAAGAGTACAGAGAACAAAGGGCTAGGGGGCTTCCAGCAACTGAGGTACAATGCAAGGCAAAATTATTGACTGTGAGGCTCATTAACCTGCTTTCTGTATCAATTTTGGAATTGAACTGGCTTATACCATCATTCAAAACAAGTCTGCTGTTTCAGTTATTTTTGGGGTTTATTGGCCACAGGATTTGCAGTGTCTTTGTCAACAGCTGGCCTGTCCTTTATGGATGTTTGACATACATTGAGTATGTCTTCATGTAGAACATTATGCAACTTTTGGGAAATTTTTTTAAAGTAGGAATTAATTATCCAGTAATAGAGATATAGAGAAGAGAAAATAGAAGGTTAATTGTTCAATAAACATGGCTGACATGAGGTAATATTGCTGAAACCTTAATAAAATATATGTGATTTTAATAATAAAATATAGCCAGACTACTAGTATTTACCCCAAAGATATAAATGTAGTGATTCAAAGGTACACCTGCACCCCAGTGTTCATAGAAGCATGGTCTACAATAGCCAAACTGTGGACAGAGCTGAGATGTCCACTGACAGATGAATGGATAAAGAAGATGTGGTATGTACATATAATGGAATATTACTCAGCCATCAGAAAGGATGAATACTTACCATTTACATCAACATAGATAGAACTGGAGGGTATTATGCTAAATTATGCTGAGTGAAATAAGTCAATCAGAGAAAGACAATTATAAGGTTTCACTCATATGTGGAATATAAAAATATAAAATATTCCACATATGAGTGAATGCAGAGGAAACAGTGCAGAGGATCATAGGGGAAGGAAGGGAAAACTGAACAGGAAATCATCAGAGAGGGGGGAAAAAACACGAGAGACTCTTAATTATAAGAAACAAACTGAGGGTTGCTGGAGAGGAGGTGAGTGGGGTATGGGGTAATTGGGTAATGGGCATTAAGGAGGGGATGTGATGAGCACTGGGTATTGTACACAACTGATGAATTACTGAGCACTACATCTGAAACTAATGATGTACCACCATACTTTGGCTAATGGAATATAAATTAAAAAAAAAAAAAAAGGCTGGGGGGGAATACAGCAGGAAAAAAGTAGCTTTATCCTTTCATGAATGGCATACTTTTTTTAAAAACACAGGTCAAATGAGGTCCTTCTCTCAAGCCAAGTTAGCTGCTATTTTATTCTGTGTTCCCAGGCCATTTTGCACATTTTCCTCCATTATAGCCCCAACCTTCTCCCTGCATGCCTCCAACCTCCATTCTTCAAAGGCAGGGATTCAAAATAATATATCTCAGTATATTTAGCACCTCATAAAGAACCAGACATTTAATTCTCAACAGGAGCTCAAAATGTTTATGAATAAATGAATAAAGCACTACATAAGCCCACAAAGTATGTCGAGTCAAAGAATGAGAAAGGGTCATTCTAGCTAAAAGTGACAGAATCCTATCTCATGTTAGCCTAAGCATAAAGAATTATATTAGTTCATATGACTGGGGTGTTCAAGGACAAAGCAGACTTTAGCACAGCAAGTAGAAATTATTTTCTTAAAGCTCTGAACAAAAGATCCTGGTCAGAACTCTGATAATCAGCACTGGCTTCCTCTGGTTAACCTATCCAGTATCGTTTACCTATTTCTATAGGGTCATTTGGGGTAGGCTAAACCTCTCTTAAATTGTATGGAGTGGGTTTCTCATGGAAAAGGAAGTTTCTCTAAAATAAAAAAGGAAGTGGATGCTATGCAGGCCAAAAAATCAGATGTTGACAAAGTCAAAATCCTTTAGAAAACTGAATTATTTCAAGAATTGGGTAAGCAAACAAATACCCAACAAGAAATCCCCTAAACCACTCTTCTTTGACTCCAAAACATGAATATCTCTAAGCTATCAAAGACATTCATTTAGCCCACATGTATTTATCAACAGTTTATTGAGACTCTTTCTTGTCCCCTACACCAAGTCCAGGTGCTAGCTTAGCTGGGGAGGCAAGGCACGTGAATTGATGACGACACAAAGATCATTCATTTCTTTGAGCTTTATGGAATATCCTATTAAGCAATTAGCTTAAATTAGCTTCATGAGAGTAATGACTAATTCTTTTGAACAATACATGGTTCTATTACGTCATACTATTTTTTTCTACGTTTACATTTTAATACCTAGTCACATTAAGACAGAGTAAACCAAGCACAAACCAATTTGTTTGCTTGATTTTCTCTGTGGACGTTCTGGAAAATGTATCTTATTAATATTTTTAGCATATCTTTGTGATATTTCTGCTTCTCCTTTACTTCATTGTAATGGTAGAACACAAATTTTAGTTATTTGTAGTTTTACTCAGTTTAAAAATGGGCATTCAGTGTACATTTCTTATCAGTTATTCTTTTCTTCACTTTATTCTTTAAATTGGAATTGAGTATTAGGTAATTGCATAGTGACTCATTTTTTGGTATTCAATTGAAATTGCATTGTGAATGATTTAAGAAAATGAAACTGAACAATTTACATATATTTAAAGAAGAAAAAATTTCTACACTGTATGAGGCAATACAACAAATAACAAAAGTGAAAAGAAAATTAGTTGTATACAAAAAGATCTAGAATTTCAAAAGGTACAAGAAAAACAACTTTCTAATTCTTATACAAAGGATTATTTAAATAATTAAAGACTACATGTTTATAAAGTAATTAATTTTATAACATTTTCTTCCACTCTTATTATTATCTAGTTGTAGTTAATTGCTCTCACAAGATATGCCAGGGCAGCTGATGATTTGTGCTATCTGTATTTCATTTTCCTCTTTTTCAATAGCTCTGCACTACCTCTGATACATGATTCTAATTTGTTTTTGATGACTGGAGGATCACATGGTTTTAGCATACCTTAAATATATGTAGCTTTTCTCTTCTTCCACATTATGCTTACTTTCCTGTATGCTGTCACTAGTGTACTATGGGATCTTCTTTCTTTTTTTTTTAAAGATTTTATTTATTTATCTGACAGACAGACACAGTGAGAGAGGGAATACAAGCAGGGAAGTGGGAGAGGGAGAAGCAGGCTTCTGGAGGAACAGGGAGCCCGATGTGGGCTTGACCCCAGGATCCTGGGATCACAACCTGAGCGGAAGGCAGATACCTAATGACTGAGCCACCCAGGTGCCCTGGGATCTTATTTCTTTATATAAAATGTTTTTCCCATTTAAGAAACAAAAAACCTTTATGAAAAAATTAAAGAACATTTGGAATGAGAGATATAATGCTAAAATCTTATGTGTAAGAATAAAGTTGTTTCTTAGAGGTTGGCACCCCACAGATATTCAAAGAACAATAGTTGAGGTTGATCTACAAATGAAAACAATCAGAGATAATCATGGTTTAAAATTTCAGGATTATCCAAGAATCTAAGCATTATCTGAATCATGAAATCTCTTATAAGTCATTAAAGAAAAAACTGCTATCTCTCTGAACTAAATATTAAAGCAACAAAAACTGGTCCTATCTGCAACATTACTGTCCAATAGAAATATAAATGTGAGGGGAATGTGGGGACACCTGGGGGGCTCAATTGGTTAAGTGACTTTTGATTTTGACTCAGGTCATGACCTCAGGGTCGTGAGATCAAGACCTGAGTTGGGTTCTGCACTAGGTGTGGAGCTTACTTTAAAAAAAAAAAGAAAGAAATCTATCTATTTATAGATAGATTTGCAAATATGTAAATATATATCTACCTATAGGTATATAGATATATAAGTGTGTGTGTGAGTCCCATATGTAATTGAAAATATTCTAGTAGCCATATCAGAAAAGGAAAATAAATAAGTAAAGTTAAATTTAATAGCACATTTTATTTTATCCCAGATACCCAAAAATATTATTTAACCAATTAATCCATATGAAAAATATTTGTCATATATTTTACTTTTTTATACTGTCAATAAAATACATTATGTATGTTTATCCTTATAACAAATCTCAATTTGAAACAGTCACATTTCAAGGGCCCAATAGCTACATGTGGCTAATAGCTACCATACCAAACAGCACAGTTCTGGAACATTATATAATATGAGAGAAATTCATAATCTCAAATGAAGATAAAACTAAAAATGAAAATCAAGAAATTACCATTTTCTACTAAAAAGGTCTAGTTCAAACACATTTTATAAGCTGTCAGTCACATGCTTACTAGTTTACGTGTTTGCAAAGTAAATGGTAAATTGCAGGAACACAACTCTGATGAACTAACTGGCTGAATAAAAAAAGCATATTCTAAACCAACACTATATGTGCTAATCAGGTTGTTTTTGAGGATAACATGCATCAGAATCAGTGAAGTATTTCCTGGTAAATGCCGAATTCTTGGCTCACACTTGAAAAAAAATTTTTTTCCCAGCATTTCTGAAGTTGGAGCCTAAGAATCTGCGTATATAACTCTTCCTCATGCAACCTCTATGCACATTAACATTTGAAATATATGGCTATATTTTATATACCACATAGAAATTAGTAATACCCTAATAATCAACAGGCAAGATTCCTTCAGTTCAACAAACAAATTATATATCATATTTGCCACAATTATTCATATAAAGTGTTGTCATGCCTTAAATATCCTGCGTTATTCTCAGGAGTAAGCCCCAAATCCATTCATTTGCTAGAGTTTCACTGATTATTTATTCTAGAGCAAATCTAAGAAAGATTAATACAATATTAATCTAAGAAAAAATAAGAATAAAAAGAAATAAAAAATATATGGAGATACATAAATATTTTTCTTTCCCTTTTTTTTAGTAAAGAAAAATAGACATTAAATGATTAATCACATGAACATTTAGCATAATGCAAAAAATAGTGCAGGCTAACAGGAAAAAGAAAAATGAGGGAGACAGAGCGCATGGTAGATAAGATGATCACAGAAGTTCTTCCCAAGAAGAAGCTTGAACAAACATCTAAATGAGATGAATGAGAAAATCAAATGAAAATCTGGAGTATGGTCATACCAGACACAGGGCAAAAGATAGTCAAAGGCCCTGACTGGCAATAAGCTCGTCACCTCCAAGGAAAAGAACAATATTAGCGGAGTTCTAGTAGAGGGAGTAAGTAGGAGAATGGTAGAAGCTTATGTAAAAGAAGTAGCCAGGATCCAGATAATTTTGATTCTTATGGTCAGAGTATGGATTAGGGATTTTATTCTCTCTGTGATAAACTGCACATACAAAATTTAGCATAACGTAATTGATGTTGTTAAAAATCACTCTGACTGCTCTGTGGATAAAGAACTACAAGAGAACAAGAGTAGAAGCAAAGAGATTGGCTAGAAGAATATTACAGCTGTTCAAGCAATGCATTATGAGACTTGAACTAGGCCATAGGGAGGTCATAAGTGGCCCAGTTCAGTTATATTTTGAGAACTCACAAAACTAGTTGATGAAATTAGATATGGGCCATGAAAGAGAAAATAAGCAAGTTTAACTCTCAGGTTGTTGGCCTGGACTTTGGGGAAGTAGATGGATACTATGTTTACTAAATGTGCAATTACTTTTCACAAACTTAGTGGCTCAAAACAACACCCATGCATTACCTCCATTTCTGTGGAGGAGTCTAGATATGGGTGAGCTGCATACGTTGCTTAGGTCCTCACCAGGCCCAAAGTTAGATGGCAGCCAGGGCAGCAATATCATCTCAGGTTTGGAGAACCCTTCTAACCTCACTAGTTCTTGGCTGAATTCAGCTGCTCGTGGTTGTCAGGCTAACATCCTCAGATTTTTTCCAGTCAATTATCAGGTACTACTCTCAGCTTCTAGAGTCCCCTTGAGTCTCTGCCATGTCACCTTCTCTACAACATGGTATTTTGCTCCTTCACAGCCAACAGGAGAATCTTAGCCGCTGTTTCTTGTCTCTTACTAGTTCACCTGATTGGGTCAGGCCCACTTAGGGTAATATTCCTTTTGATTAGCTCAAAGTTAACTGACTAGAGACTTCAATTATATGGTGGTCAGTTTTTCCATATAATCACACAGGAGCAATATCCCATAATATTCACAGATCCTCAAGTGAAGAAATTATAAAAGAATCACACACACACACACACACACACACACACACACACACACGAGGAGGTAAGTATCTTTCTTGAGGATCATCTTAAAATTCTGTCTACTATAGTAGATAACTGTATCTATTGTATCTACTGATAACTGTATCTACATAAAAAAGCATAGCATTTTTATGAGGACAAGCTTGCACTCTTTTTTTGCTTTATTGAATTTCATATACATATTAGATATCTAAGTGTAAAGTAAACAGTTAAGTATATGCATTTGGAACTCAGGGAGATACTGTGGCTAGAAATAGTGCATTAGTAATCATCTGGATATAAAGGGACTAGGTGAGATCATTTAGATAGTGTATGTTGATAGTGAACAACAGACTGAGGGCTGAGGCCAGAGTTAATCAAATGTTTAGAGATTGGGACTGAGTAGCCAACTTGCATGATGCAACAGAAGAAAACAACTCTAAAAACAAAGTTCTTGTCTTGGCAAGGGAAACAACAGCAATAACAACATAACAAAATGATAGAATCCAGAGCAGACGTAAAGGGCTTGCCAATAAAATCCCCCATAGTTTATCTGCAATAAGGAGAAAGTCAGAGGCTCTGGATAGATATGTAAGCAGGAATTAATGGTGGGAAAGGGTGTTAGCTCCCTTAATTGCTTCTGTTTCTCAGGGAAATAAGAAAATGAGGATGAATAGGGGAAGACACATAAAAGGTTTAAGTAGAAACAAAGTCAACTATTTTTTTGTGAGTGGGAGATTGAATTGACCAGCTAAATCACAGAGAACCCAGTTGAGATTTGGGCATTGATAAAATTGTTTGTATTTTCTTCTCTCTAATCAAATCCATCTGTTCATATAACTCATCGTAATCTTAGCAAGTGAAAAAATAAACTTCTATTTTGTTAACAGAAGGAAATGAATGGTACAATTAGTGTCACTAGTGTTACCTTAATTAAGACAGGGTAGATGCAAATAAGAGAAGAAGTTAAAGTGAAGTCTTTGGGAGCATGTGGATACAAGTATCAGGATTTTTAGAATGTAATATATGCAAGTGAAATATTTGATAATTTAATTTTTTTAAAGTTCTTTGAACTCTTATCCAAATGAAGAATAGAAAAAAGAGCCACTGTAGGAAAGGAAGAAAAATTGTAGAAATGGGATTTCTCAGAGTCTCCTGGCTGGCTCAGCTGGTTACTCTGACTCTTGATTTCAGCTCAGGTCATGATCTCAGATTCCACACGCAGCATGGAGTCTGCTTAAGATTCTCTCTCTCTCCTTCTGCCCCTCCTTCTGCTCAACCTCTATAAATTAATTAATTAATTTTAAAATATCTTAAAAAATAAAAAGAAATGAGATATTTCAGAAGAATAAACTCCAAAAAAACAGAGTTCAAAGAAACAACTTTAAGTAAAGTTATTATTAGTATCACCACTGCCACCCACAAAGTAAAATTAGTGGGTATCTGCCCTTTCACCTCAAGCATAGTGATATTGGGCTTCAACTGGACTACTCTGATCTTAATGTGTGCTCCTTTCAACTGAGGAAAAACAGTAGATTGGAACTTCAGTCCTGGCTAAGGACTCTGGAAAGTAGCAAAGATGAAATTGCAAGTTACTATGGAAATGCCTAAATGTAAGCTACTGTTACTTTGGAATTAGTTTTCATTTCCAGAATTTGTTGGGGCAAATAATGCATAACTATTTCTCATGGATAAGATGGCATTTATATCAGAAATAGATGGCAAGATGATCAATCTTAGATCATGCCCAATATTACCAACCTAGCATAAAAGTGTGGAGTTCAGTTTTAAGTTCCTCCAAGACAGGCCTAAGGGTATGGGCATGAAACTATTCCTGGAATTTATCCTCCCTGTGTGATGCCTAGCCCCTGAGTTGTTCAAATGCACCAATGAAATGCATAGATTTAGGTAATTGCCATATAAAGAATAAGGAACTCACCTGCCTGTGTAGTGACATAGGTGCTTGTTTACTCAAATGCATAAAAATGCTTTGAAGGAGAGAGGTGGGGCTTCTCGCCTTAGCACTGGGCCTGCGTAGTGTGTGCCAGTGGGAGCCCCAGCTAGCTGGAAATAAACCCTCTTGCTCTTGCATCCAGTCTGCCTTTTGTGGGTTCTTTTGGGAGGGTCTCGATCCGGACATAACAAAAGCAGAAAGGAATCTGGAGGTTTGCCTCTGCTCTGACATCAGAGGGAGAGGAAACTGACAATGTTGAGGGTTTATGAGGAGCCTGGTGGTGGGTATTGAGGAGGGCACGTATTGCATGGAGCACTGGGTGTGGAGCATAAACGATGAATCTTGTAACACTGAAAAAATAAAATTAAATTTAAAAAAATACAACTCTATAAGATAGTACCAGCATTGTCCATATTTTACAGATAAGGAAACGGAGACTCTGAGATTTAAGTAATCTGTCTGAGGTCACATAACTTAAGGTTCAAATCCTTGTCTTCTTGACTCTTAATTGCTATGCTTATTCTCTTCACAGCAATAAATATATTCTTAAAGCATTATCTGAATAAGAATTTTATGTAAAAAATAAAAAATAATAAGGTTTTATTTAATTGAGTTCCTTCTTTTTGTTCACCAGTGAACTAGGTGGTGGAAATAAAAATATGAATTAAAAAAAAAAAGTGCTCCTGAAGAGACAGAGTCAAATTTAAACATCTGCCAAAACTAGAGAGGGTGAGGACAAATTATGAGAGTGCCAATTTAGGTTTTTAAAACAATCTTATTTCCCTTATTCCTTTTACTAAGTCTCAACTAAGGAGAGAACAAAAAGATGAATTAACCAGTTCATTGAAGAAGGACACGAAAAGGGAGAAGGACCATACCCATACCCTCCTCTCCAAACTGACTTATCAATACAACGATAGAGACATACTGTTAAATTGAGCTTGCAAATTTTATTATTGTCAGGGATAAGTTATTATGATTCATGAATTGAGTTGGTATTGTGACCTAAAATAACCACAGGCCTGTCTAGACATTCTCGTTCCTAAAACAACTAAAAATTCTTGGAGCCAGCACACATCTGCATTTAAGATGAAAGAAGAATCTTAAAGGGGCAGTGCAAGACAAAAACCAAAGTTGCTTTTTTATCACATCCCATAAGTTGGGATAACATCTAAAAAAGGGGTACTTTAGAAAAAGAAATTTGAGTGAATAATCTGCTTATGGATAGAAATGAAAACTGAAGGAGAATGAAGGTCATTGGAAAACTGTAGAGCCAGTATAGTTATTAAAAAAATGAATAACAACACTAACAGAAGTGAAATGAAAAGATAAGAACTCAGGTAATGATCCTGGAGTGGGCTAACTCGAAATCGAGTTTCTGGCAGTGACAGTGTCTAGGACATGACACTGGTTGGATAGCTAAGATGGGGTAGAGGAAATGATCTTGGATGCTGAGAAACTAAGAGACCTGGCTGCTGGATTGATTACCTTTAACATAAGTTAACAATGACTGGTTATATGAGCAGTGTTGCCCCAGAAAGCCTGATCTACAAGCTCAAATCCTTAGTGACAAGCAGAGTTAGAAAGTTGAGTGACAAAGCAAGTTAGATGATGATATCATAGGGCCACTTACTTTTGAAAAGCTAATTCTAACTTTGGTCTACTCCATTTTTAATATATTGTAGAACTGATCTAATAAATCCTGTATTCATTTCCTAGGACTACTATAACAAAGTCATTAATGAGTCACTTAAAACAGCAGAAATTTATTTTCCCTTAGTCCTGGAGTCTAGCAATCCAAAACCAAAATATTGGCAGAGCTGTCCCCCTTCAGAAGTCTCAAGAAGAGGATCATTTCTTCTTCCAACTTCCAGGTTAACTTGTGGCAGCATAACTCCCATCTCTGCCTCCATCTTCACTTGACATCTTCCTTGTGTGGCTCTTCCCAAATTCCCATCTTTTTGTAAGGATATCAGTCATATTTGATTAAAGGCCCATCTTGACTGACCTCATCTTAACTTGATTACATCAGTAAAGACCCTACTATTTCCAAATTAGATCACATTCTCAGAGATGGAGATTAGGGCCTCTGCATATCTTTGTGAGGAATACAATTCAACCCTTAACAAACACCCTGTACATTATCATTTTTTTTTAAATCAGCACCCAAGGTTAACTGTATGCAGAGTGGGTTACCTCTTAACTATGCTGAATATAATGGCAAAAAATGCTTCTGCTTTGTTTCTCAGATCATTTCATTAGAGCAGTCTAGTAAGAATTTCATTGTTCAATATTGTTGTTTTGTTATTGTCAGAAATCTCTATTTCCTAAAGTCAGAATACTATAAAATTTATTGGCCTTTATGAGAAAATATGAAGTATCTCTCAATATATAGGAGACAGTGTTTCAGCTGTTTTCAAAACCTCCTAGTTTCATTTTTCCTCCTCTTGTATAAATTCATTAAATTTAATAAAAGAGTATTAAAAAAGAAAAAATACAATAAAACGAAGCCAATGTTTATCATTCAGGAACAAAATTATATGAACACCATAGCTTGGTAATGTCTTAGAAAATATTTGGTTGTTACAATTTAATAAAAGAGCTATAAATATGTCAGTACAAACTGTAAGTGTCTCATACAGTAATGTGTCATAAGAAAATGAAACCAAGTCTGTCTTCATTTTCATCATATCAGATATGAAATTAAACTCTGCTTATGTAGTATGTACAACACCTGCTTAGTTTCTTCAATGTGTGGCATATTATACCATAGCAGTAGCAAGCGTTAGATTTTAAATGAAGAATCACATTTATTAGCATATAATTAGAGATAAGCATGCACCCATAAAACCTAAACTCATGCCAGTACTAGATAAATAGGGTTCAAATAGGTAACCTATTTATAAATATAATTTGAACTTAGAAAGCTGAAAACTGCCCTATCCTCTGGTTTTTGGTGATATGATCCAAGATTTGATACTCTGCCATTCTGCACTGACATTTAGACAACTGGATTCCAATACATGGAATGACAAAACTATTTTTTGCCTGTTCTTTCAATTTGAGATATGATCATTCTGCTGAACTTTACATTGTGATTCAAGTTAAAACCTTTCATCTACTCTTATTATAGAAAAAAGCTTGATGGCTTAATGGATAAAGGTTCTGACCTTTTCAAGTTCGCATTTTAAGCCCTAAC
Source organism: Procyon lotor (assembly GCA_028646535.1). Classification (NCBI taxonomy): domain Eukaryota; kingdom Metazoa; phylum Chordata; class Mammalia; order Carnivora; family Procyonidae; genus Procyon; species Procyon lotor. The sequence goes on from CM053611.1 coordinate 82,252,681, forward strand.
CTCTAGTGAAGAGTAATCCACATCTCAAACACAAATACACAGTTCCATTCAGTTAACTTAATGGTTAGAGATATTCTAGGAATAGTGCAGACCTATGTTTTCCAGATCTTCACCTGTGCATTTTTATTCCTTAAACTGAAAGAGAACAGACCAAACAAGGAAACCACGCTGACTTTTGTTAAGTTGGAAAACTTCTCCATTGGGAAAAAACTTGTTTTTTACAGGAATAGAGTCATCATTTCAGCTATTCAAAATAGCCCTTAGCATAATTTTAATAAGATAAAATAATTTTAAGTAACTTAGTATATAAACTAGCGTTTTTAGTTGTAATGATATGTCAATATTATATGGTTATGCAGTTAAACCATTTAAAGCAAAACTCTCAAGTAAGAATTCTCTGTCCTCTGTCTACTCTGGCCTCTTCCCATGTCCAATTCTACCATATTCAAAGACCCCACACTCTAAAATTGAAATCTGTACATCTGCGGTATTCTTAAACTGAAGGCGCACAAATATCTCATTTCTTAGTTGTAGAAATCACACCTGGATGGCACTCCTGAACATAGTCTATCTAAACCAAAATCGACTACTTTTTCTCTGATTCTCCTTTCCCCTCTATTTCGTATACCAATTTGCTCAAAAATACAAGCCAGGGATTTGCTATTCATTTTCACATCATGCCTTTATGCGGTCATCTCGCAGAGGATCAGAACTTCTCTATTTTTCTTTAATCAAAGCCCGATTTCATAGAGCAGTTTTAGGTTCACAGGGGAAGACACAGATATTCCACAAACTCTCAGCTTCTGAACATGCATGGCCTCCCCCTTCATTGTGCTCTCCCACAGCGGTGCATTTGTTAACAACTGATGAGTCTAGTGAAACAACAGAACAGCCTAAAGCCCATAGTTTACATTATAGTCCACTCTTGGTTTTCTATATTCTCCGGGTTTAGACATACATGTGATCACATGTATCTATCATTACAGTATCATACAGAGTATTTTTACTGTCCTAAAAATCCTACAGGCTCCATTTATTCATCTTATTACCTACCCCATCCCAGCAACTACTGATCTTTTCACTAACTCTAAAATTTTGCCTTTTCCAGAAGGTCACAGAGTTGGAATCATACAATATACAGTTTTTCCAGATTGGCTCTTTCACTTAGTAATATGCATGTAAAATCCCTCCATGTCTTTTCATGGCTTGATAGGTCATTGCTTTTTCATACCGAATAATGTCACACAGCCTGATATAACATAGTTTATTTATTCGTTTCATCTACAGGAGGAAATATTTATTGCTTCTAAGATCCAGTAATAATGAATAAACCTGCTATAAATGTTCAGGTGCAGATTTCTAAGTAGACATAAGTTTTCATCTCCTTTGAGTAAATACCAAGGAGTGTAATTGCTAGATCACATGGTAAGAGTATATTTAGTTTTCTAAGAAACCATTAAGTTGCCTTCCAAACCACTAAATGGTACCATTTTATATTCCCACCAGCAATGAATGAGAATTCCTGTGGTTCCACATTTCTCTAGTTTTTGGTGTTGTCAGTGTTCCGGATTGTAGGCATTCTAATAGTGAGCAGTGGTACCTTGTTTTCTTCTACATTTCCCCACAACAGGATGTGAACCATCTTTTCATATGCTTATTTGTCATCCTTGAAACTTGTTACAAGTGTCTGTTAAGGTCTTTGGCCTACTTTTCAATTGGGTTGTTTGTGTTCTAACTGTTGAGTTTTAAGAACTCTTTGTGTCTTTTAGATAATGGTTAGGTGTGTCCTTTGCAAATATTTTCTCCCAGTCTGCAGCTTGTCTTTGCATTCTCTTCATACTGTTCTTTGCAGAGCAGAAATTTTTAATTTTAATGAAGTCCAGCTTATGAAATGATTTCTTTCATGAATCATGACTTTGGTGTTGTATGTAAAAACACATCACCACACCCAAGGTCATCTAGGTTTTTTTCCTATGTTATCTTCCAGGAGTTTTACAGTTTTCCAATTTATATTTAGATTTGTGATCTACCTTGAATTCATTTTATAAATGGTATAAGTGGTATATATAAGTGGAATTCATTTTATAAGTTTTATAAGTGGTAAAATGGTATTCATTTTACAGTTTTCCAATTTATATTTAGATTTGTGATCTACCTTGAATTCATTTTTATAAGTGGTATAAGGTAAGGTCTGTGCCTAGATTTATTTGCATGTGGATTTCTAGTTGTTCCAGCACTATTTGACAAAAGGCTAAATTTGACTCTATTGTATTACCTTTGTTCCTTTGCCAGAGAATAGTTGACAATATACATGTGGGTCTAACCTTAGCATAATTTTAATATGCTGGCCCCTCTATTTTGTTCCATTGACCTATTTGTCTGTTTTATCAATACCACACTATCTTAATTATGGTAGCTGACAGTAACTCTTGAAGTTGGGTAATGTTGGTCTCCCAACTTTGTTCTCCTTTAACGTTCTGTTGACTATTCTGGATCGTTTGCCTCTCTACATATACTTTAGAATCAGTTTGTCAATATCTACAAAATAACTTGCTAGGGATTTGATTGCTTCCCTACGTCTCATTAGTTCATGTTCTGGTTGTAGAATGGTGAGTATTAGTATCACTCTCAAGACATTTCACATCACCCTCACTGCTTTCTTCTTTGGACAAATGATTCTCCCAACTACTGTAGTGCAAGAATGGACCAAAGTAGGGTAAGATCCAATCAATTTAACCATTTCCAGTGTAGTTTCTCAACCAATCACCCACATGCTGGCTCCTACCTACTTTCAGTTTCCATTACACTGATTTTAGGTCACCACAGAACCATTCTTGTCTTTGGTGGGAATTCTTCTACAGTCTTCTCTTTTTTATGTTAATCTTTCTTTCATGAAAGGTTTCTCCAGATATTTTGCTTCTGATGTACCGTTTTTGGGGGTTTTTTTTGCCAAGTTTTGATGTATTATTTCTTCTTTCTTCCTTCTTCCTCTTCATTTTTAAAAATTTTTTTCTATCATTTCTAGTTATTTAGAAAATTAGGGGAAATTAGTTCATGTGCTTAGTTTGCCAATTTAAGTTGACTTTTCCAATACTTTTTGTTATTAAAAACAAAAAACTTTTTTGTGGCCAAATTTCAGAAGCACAATTTCTTAAAAATTTTTTTGTAACAAAATATCCTCAGGATCTTCATGGTCACCATTTAATAACTTAATACAGTGGTTCATTCCACCATTGTACAGATAGGTGGAAATATATTTCCATTCCCAAACTATTGATATCTTCTCTATTGAATTTTTCAGCCAACATCCTACTTCTGGCAATTCTCAGTCTCATCAAATCTCCCTTCCTTTTTGTTGCTGCTCTTGTTTCTCCACCTCTCATTACCCAGTTAAAGAAAACAGCTCCTTCCCATTGATTTCCTGAACAATACAAACACAAGGTAATTTTGTGTAAAAGATCATTATGAAGATGTGGGGATAACAGAGGTTATTATGTCATATCAAGCAGAGCTAAAAGCCTAATATTAAATACTATAACTTTTCTGTATTTACAAACTGTTCTTCTCTGCATAAAGCATTGCTTACTGGTTGACTTACTTCTGTGCACTAATAAATAATGCCCATATTTCTCTAGTCATAGAAACTGATCACTGATGATATTAATGCTTATATGATCTAATAATTTTTGAAACTATGTAAATATTAATGTATATCTGCCATTTTAAAAAGGAGAGAGCAAATTCATGCCCTAAAGTTATATACTATACTCTGTTCTTGATAGGGGGTGGTTGTTTTCACTTTTTGAAGATATAGTTTTTTATGATTCTAGAAGTCACTCTTTCCCTCTGCCCTGAAACAACCACTAAATTTTTCATTTCATATCACAATCTTAAAATTCGTATCTCCACTTAACTAATTTATTTTTGTCTTAATAATTTCCTTGAAGATTTTATTTATTTAGAGAAAGAGAGAGGGCATGAGCAGGGGGAAGGGCAGAGGGAAAAGGAGAGAGAGAGAATCTCAAACAAACTCCACACTGGGGGCAGAGCCCTACAAGGGGCTCAATCTCATTACCCTGAGATCATAAGTTGGACAGTTGACTGAGCCACCCAGACACCCCAGATATTTCCACTTAATTTACAGTGTATATACTAAGTTATTTGTGTCCAAAGTCTTCACAATTCTATTGCTTAGACCTTTTAAAATTTTAAAAAACAGAAGTGTGTATGTTTAAGATGCACATAATGACTTAATATACATATGTAGTGTAATAATATACACTTAATATACATAATATAAATATGTAGTGAAATGATTACTATAGTCAAGCTAATTAATACATATTCTCCATAGTTATCATTTTTTGTGATAAGAGCACCTGAAATTTATTCTTACCAAATTTTCAGTATTCAATATGGTTTTATTAACTATAGTCATCATTCTGTACATTTGATCTCTAGAGTTATTCATCCTATATAACTGCAACTTTGTACCCTTTAACTAACATCTCCCATAAATTGTTCAGAATTTTTAAGAAAGGTTTTACATTCAGAGGGTAAATTCTTTACTTTGTTTTCCCACTTAGATTTGCATATTAATGACAGGAACTATATATTTCAAAATTTAGAGAGGCAGAACAAAATCAGAAATGCATTCTGATTTCATTGGCCCCAGGAAGGTAGAGTAAGCAGGGAACTAGTATTTCTCAAGAAAATATCTCAGGGAAGGTACTTTTGGTCTACTCCTCTGAATCGTTGTTCTCTGGAATCACTAGAGGATGGAAACTGGTATTTAATCTCCTAGAATTCAAATCTCCTAAAAGTAAGATATCAACAACCTAAAAATACTTGTGAACTATAGCTCTGTGACAGAAATTTTGCCATTAAATTATATAAAATTATTTCTAAAGAAGAACTGAGGCAGGTGAGACTTTCCCATTAGGTTACAATTTCAACAAAAGAGCTAGTGCCTTTCCTTTTGGGAGGGAGGATAAGAAAGCCACAGTACTGTGCATTGTTAGTGCTCCACTTTTCAGACAATCAGTGGGCCAAATTCAGCCTCTGGCTATTGGGAATTCTCACTCATACACACAATAGTGCTGGATCTGTTTTGACTCATCAAGTTGGTCCTTGAGATAGAATGCTCTATTGCCATCACACTTGAATGGTACTGCCCAGATCCTCCATTTCTACATCTACAATTCAAATGGATCTTCTGCCTCTTGCCTGTGTTGTTTTATGTTAATGTCATTTGGACATTAATGAGGTACTGGAATTTTTATGAGCCACTGACTAAATTTAGACACTTTGAACTCATTAAAATATAAATATAAACTAATAACTAAATTTTTAACAGTTTTTAAGATCTCCAACTTTAGAGAAATCATTAGGAATTGAAGAACTATAACATTGCTGAAATGTAGCAATTCTTCAACTTTACTTTTGTATTCTAAGAGTATTGATTCTGGATATTCTTTCTGATTAGAAAAGTATCCAACTCATCATTACATTTATGGTGCATTTGGTAATATTCATTCAGCTCTATTCTCCAGCTTTTTTAAAAAATATTTAATTTATTTATGTTTTTTGAGAGAGAGAGAGAGAGCATGCACAAGTTGGGGGAGTGGCAGGAGAGGGAGAGAGAGACTTAAGCAGACTCCTGCTGAGAGTGCCAAGCCCAACGACAGGATCCATCTCATGATCCTGGGATCATGACCTGAGCCGAAACCAAGAGTCCAACACTCAACCGACTGAACCACCCAGGCACCCCTCTATTCTCCCAGTTTTTTAGTAAGAAACCAATTCTAAGGAAACCCATGGTTCCAATACAGGCACCTATTTCAGTTATGACAGGAAATTAAGGTTTTATACCGCAGAATGATTTCCTTATCCATCTGAAATATCCTTTGCTGGCTCTCTAATCCACACCCACGGTATTTTCTCTCACTTTCTTGTGCAGTTGCTCAGCCTCCACGGTTCACAGTGGGTCTTACATTTATTTTGGATGCAGGAGAATAGTGAGGAAGCATTTAGTTCTTGTGTAGTTTCAGTGAAATTGACACTGGATTTCTGTTTCTCCTCTCCTTATGGATTATTTATGATCATTAAGTTAGAAGCCTAATTTCATTATTTTAAAAATGCCCCTTTTTGTAAGTTTGAAGTAAAAGGGATTTACTCTGGGGATGGAGAGCTTCATTTATTTCATTTTAGTATTTTTGATTTTTTTTTGAATTTTTCTATTTTTCTATTTTCTATTTTTCTGAATGTCTATTATGGAGATGTGGAAGAAACTGTACTTCTTTCTTGTTTTGTGTGGGCCCCAAAGCCCATCCAGGATCTTTCCTAAACAGATTATTCACCTTTTTAAAGAGGACGTTTTTAGGACGTAGAGACAAAACACTACTTTCAATGATTCTTTACTTAAGCAGAGAGATGGAAGATTTCAGTTGGCTCCCCAAATGCTAAAGTATTCATTCTTCATTCACAAAAAACCTTATTGGTTGCTATCAGGGGTTAGGCTCTAGAATAAGGATATAGCATCCTTTAATAAATAAATATAAATATAAAATTAAATGTAATGATCTCTGTCTTTATGGGATTTTGTATTCTAGTAAGGAGATGCAAACACTTAACTTGATAAGTTAAATACCTCATATGTTGAATGGTGATAAATAGTAAGAAATAGGGCAAGGGGATAGGGAGAGTTGGGGGATAGTGTTAAAATGACAGATAAAGTAGTCAAGAAAAGACTTTTAGAAAAGACGACCTTTAAGGAAATTCTTGAAGAAAGAGGGAGAAGGAATCATGTGGCTTCCTGATGGGCCAGCATCCCAGGCAGGGGAAAAGCAGTCACTGCCTGACCTCCATGTGGGAGTGTCATGGCATGTTCCCACAACAGTGAGGAAGCCGTGTGGCTAAAGTGGAGTGACTCAGGGGGAAAGGAGTAAGTATTAAGGTCACAGTGAGAGAGAAAAGCGAGATCATTAGGGCCTGGAGGACTACTGGGAGGATTTTGGTTTTCACTCTGAGTCCAATGCAAAGCCAATGGAGGATTTTGAACAGAGGAGAGATACACTGTAAATAATTCAGATGGGATGATGATGGCAGCAGTGAAGGGGTGGCAACGGATTAAAACTTGTACTTATTTGGCAGCGAGAGCTGGCAGGGTTTACTGTGTGATAGATGTGTGTTAGATGATGACTCTGGGTGATGAAGGTCCTAATAGCCCCGAAGATTGCACAGTGGCCTCTTGTTGTATTTGGTGACATTAAATTCAGAGCTCCATTAGGGCTGCACTGAGAAGAATTGCTACCACCTCGGAAACAGCTTTCCCATGACTATACATTGACTTGTCCGGTTTCTCAGTCAATCATATTTATGCTAATTACTTCCTTGCTGAAATTTCCTACAAATGCTGCTCCACTCATAACTCTCCTTTTTTGTTTCCCATATAGTTATATGTTTCTTTTTCTTTCTTGTTTTAAATGAAATTTTCTGTAATTTCGTAAGTATTAAGGAGAGAGGAGATAAACACATGTGCTCAGTAAACCATATGTTTCCTATTTCCTTTATTTGAAAAAAAGAAAAGAAAAAAAAATCATTGTTGAAAGCAAAGGGTAATAAATCATTGTCCTAAGCATATGTTTTAAGACTTGAATTTATCTGCCAGTAGCAGAGAGAGCCTGGCAATAGCAATAGCTTCAATAAAAAGGTTGTCTGTTTTTCTCTCACGTAAACAAAATGTAATAGTTTTAATCCATGGCTGGGATTATTAACCCATAATCAGCAGGGTCAGGCTCCTTTGCTGCTTTGTCATTTTCAGTAAGGGACATTCACTATAATGGTCATCTCATTGCTTAAAATAGATGCTGGAGCTCCATACATAAAGCCTACATTCCAAGTATAAGACATGGACAAGTGGAACAGGCATTGAGGGATCTATGCTAGCTCATTTAAAGAACCATCAAAATTAAATTATTGTTATTTTTATTAAACAATAATGGGATGATAGACATTAGTGAAGAAGTATCTTTGCTAACATCAATCCACAGGCTCTACTCTTCATTTATGAATCGACAGCAAATTCCTACCAGATATTCTTGCAAAGAAGCATTTTAAAAATATATTTTTGAACTCTGAAAATGACTTAGAATATCAGCTTCCATCCACAAAATGGAAAAAAAAAAGGAATTATCTATTGAGATCTCCTGAAATTTCTCACAAAAATGTAATTGCCTGGAAATCAGACAAATTGGCAAAGAAAATATATCATGGTGATTAGGAATAAGAGCCCTGGCACCAGATACCTGAATTTCTATCTAACCTGTACAACAGTTCAGTGAGACAGTGGTCAAGTTATTTACCCTCAAGGAATCTCAGTTTCCTCACGTATCAAGTGGATATAATACTAATCTTATCTACCTCATATATAAGAACTACAAAATAAATTATGTAAAAGCACTCAGAATGGTTCCCGGAACGCACAATTACTTAATAAGTGCTACATAATTTCTATAATTATTTAAATACATCTCTTTGCTTCTGATTATTCATACATTTGAGTGAAAATTTAAGTGTTCTTTTGAAATGCAGGCAGCCATAGCTGATGTGAAGCTGAACTTGAAAACATGTTTACTTCTCCTCAAAGAAATGAAATAAATTATTCAAATCCTACATACAAACACCACACAAAGATGAAAAATAAAACATTCTTATCTCTGAATAGCAAAGACTCCTGATGGTTAAGGCATGACAACATTTCCTATATAATTAGTGCTCAGAAGAACATGCCATACCTCTGTGCACATCCTCTCTATGAGGCTAAGTGTGACATGAAGGGTATCGTTTTGAAGTTGCCCTCTCCTTCAGCAAAATCATTTAACATTTTTGCTCATAGTTATCCAGTGAAGAAATTTATTTAGATAAAATCTTCATCCTCTATCAGAAAAAATGGATATACTTAGAAATAGGTAAAGATATCTGCTTTCCCCAGGGAATTATTCATATGCATATATAAAGTTGGACAGTGTCTTGTTTGTTACATATTTTCCACTTTCCTTATTTCTATTATATTTTCATTTCCCTGTTGTTTTCACTCTGCTTTCCTGAGCTTTTTTTTTTCTCTCTCTTTCTCTTTCTCTCTCATTCTCTCTCTCTCTCTCTGTAATTACTAGGATCTTAAAATTTTACTTGAGTTTCTTGACAGATGTACTATTGACATTTTAGGTCAGATAACATTTTGCCCTGCAGGTTGTCTTGTGCATTTTAGGGTATTTAGCAGGAACCTTGACATCTAGTCACTAGATTCCAGTAGCATCCCTATTCCCCAAACTGTAACAATCAAAAATGACTCCAGAAATTGCCAAATATACCCTTAGGGGAAAAAAATCATCTCCAGTTGTGAACTGCTAATTTCCATTTATCTTCTTATATATTTCTTGATTTATTTAGAAATTTATTTTTTTGTCCCACTTTTGTCCCACTTCACTTTTTTTGTCTCATTTATTTATTTTGTTCCACTTCATTTTGTGTTCTTTTCTGAACTTCAATTCCTAGAGCTTGCTACACAGGGAGTGTGATATACCAGGAAGACAGGAAACTGGTCCTCGGGAGATCTAGATTTAGTTTTCTATACCTAACTCTGGCAGTGTGACCTGGAACAACCTGCACAGCCAGTTTATCCTTGAGTTTCTTCAACCATAAAATGGAGAGGTTGGACTAGATGATGTGGAATGCTTCAAGAAAGTTAAAATGTCTAAATGCACATGAGTGATTTCTAAGCCAAGAATTCAATATTATAATATTCAGTTTTTCTTTTTATCTTAGCTCTTTAATTTTACCAAAGATCTGTTTTGTCCATTTCCTTTCTATTTTAATATTTTACTTATGGCTTTGTCACACTTTTTTTCTTAAAATAAGCATGGCTTATACAAACACTCTTTTTGTAGAGCTCTCCTTTCTCTTCTCATTTTCAAGTTTATTATCCAAATACACAGTTTTCCAAATAAACTTACAAACCAGAAAAGTGAGCACCACTCAGAAAGATTAAATTATTTTCTATAGCTTAGAAAGGAATTAACTGGTCACAATGAGCTGAATTTTGGAATGAAAATATAGGATCATTCTCTTGCTACATTATTTTGCCTTTTAAATAGGATAAGGGGAGCCTGGGTGGCTCAGTCGTTAAGCATCTGCCTTCGGCTCGGGTCATGATCCCAGGGTCCTGGGATCAAGCCCCACATCAGGCTCCTTGCTCGGCAGGAAGCCTGCTTCTCCCGCTACCATTCCCTCTGCTTGTGTTCCCTCTCTCGCTGTGTTTCTCTCTGTCGAATAAATAAAATCTTTAAAAATAAATAAATAAATAAAAATAAATAAATAGGATAAGATATAGTCATTGTTTTTGAAAACTTTGCTAATTTAAAATGAAATAGAGAAATTGCCCAAAACTGTATTACAAGGTTAAAAAATGACAGCAAAATATTCAAAATTATCTATGACTTTTTTGAAGTATGTATTATGCCAACTACACTTAATATTAACTTCACCCAAAATATATATTGTGAAAAAATTATCATTAACTAATTATAACAGTGCATATATACAATTAATACATGAAACCATACTTATATTGGCAAATGAGGGGTTATATTAATTTGTTTTTCTTTTGCTGAGTGTCTAATAAGCATTTGAAAGACCATTGGTCTAAAGCGTTTGTTAAAAAGATGATAAGGAATAAAGCAAAACAAATAAACAGAGGACAAACATAGAAGAGTAAGCAATGCTGAGCCACTAAAGTCTTTGTTTTGAGCAGGAACATGACATGCTTAGAGAAAGAATTTGGGAGTCATATTTAGTATGAATTTGTCCAGGGAGAGTCTGGTTGGTAAGAATTCATTTATCTTGGTTGCAAATATGCTATTTTGTATGCTTGTCGTGATTACTACTCGATGTGCCCTTGAAGTCTTCCTCTTGGTACTTCCCTCCATACCTTAGGAAATGGAAGATATAAAACATTTGCAAGATGAGCAAATGATCAAATGATCACAATAATCTAGGGATTTTAAATGAAATCAACTTGGTGCTGAGATACGCTACGAGTCAGTCTGGCAAAATTTGTTTCGAACTCTTTTAACATTGATCTTTTATCTCCTCATCTGAAAAAATGAAGATACTAATAACAATAATTGTTTCATCATGGAGATGTCATTCATCCAAAACTATCACATATGTAAAACAAATAGAATGGCATCTATTAGAAACGAGGAAAACAAAAAAATAACTGCTTAATCATAGAGGTGTCTTATTGATTCCATGTTATTACATATGTAAAACAACTAGAATAGTTATCAAAATGCATACTCAATTTATGCTATTTCCCTGTTTGTACATGGACCTCCAGAAACCAGCTATCAATCTCTGTGAGTTAACCTAATATATAAATGTCTTTATGAATTTTTTTTATTTATGTGGGTATAAGAGAAACACATAAAAGCAGAGTAAAGTGTAATTTATTTTCCAAAAAGATTCACTGGATGATGACGATTATTATACCTGATTTGAGTATCAGTCAAATTCTAGAATAGTGATCAAAACTCAAGGGAAATATTTTAAGCTATAATCTCTGCTCTGGGGCAAAGAAGAGGTATCCTTGAGAAAAGCAGGATTCACTACCATTCAAAATGTCAAATTCCTTTAGGGTACCAAAAAAACCTGATGGCTTATAACGGTGGCTATAAACCACAGGCCATAGAATCACTTAGCTACTAATGCATATATAATGTTTTATTTTATTTATTTGACAGAGAGAAACACAGCGAGAGAGGGAACACAAGCAGAGGGAATGGTAGCGGGAGAAGCAGGCTTCCCACAGAGCAGGGAGCCCGATGCGGGGCTCGATCCCAGGACTCCGGGATCATGACCTGAGCCGAAGGCAGATGCTTAACGACTGAGCCACCCAGGTGCCCCCTAATGCATATATAATTTAAAGGAAAAAGCAACAGCATATGGTATATAAATGATAAAAGAGCTTCATAGTTTGGATAGGAAAATATTCAACCCTTTGGATAAGCTGCTATTTCATTTATTTGAGTTTAAAATTATGCAGAATCTCAGAAGTGAGACAAATATATCTGTATTAAAATGGGGTGATTTGGCAAATGTACTGTGCTTCTAAGTTATTTTCTCCTGAAGTGTATGTACATCCATTCTATCTGCCCTAGGCATAATAGGTAAGGTAGACTCTATATTTAAAAAACAAGTAGAGGGAGGAGAACGAGGAAGAGGGGGAGGAGGCAGACGAGGACAAGGAGGGGGAGGCGGCGGCGGCTGTGGAGGAGAAAATCCAGATTGCATGATTTTCATAACTTAGCTCCTTGCTTTCTTACATCAGCCCAGATCACTCTCTAGATACGGGCCTGTATAAATATGTCCCTTTTTTATTTTATTTTTTCTTAAGTACCATTATTCTGTGAGTTTAGTTTTTAATTTATAGAGAAACCAGTTGGCTCCAACTTGCAATGTTACATAAGGAATTTGGGAGAGTTTTACACTTTATTTGACAAAAGATGTGCTAACATTTCTCTACAAGTGGTTATCTTTTTGCTCATTTGTACTTTTCTTCTATCAATTTAACAAGAGTTGATGATACGAATCTCACTGTGTTAAGATTAGACAGAAATCTCAGAGCATAAAGAGATTTCAATACAAGGGTCAAAGAAAAAATAAAGCCATTCATTTTTAAAATGCTAAATGAAATACATACTAAGAAAATTGTATTACCTATAAATAAAGCAAAGAGGCCTATTATACCCCTATTTTTTCCTGAAATTACTGCATTATAACATTTGTCTTGGAGGGCTGTTTTTCTGCATTCTTTTTATAAAGTGAAATAAAGCAATGTAGGTTACATAAATAGGAAAATAAATTATTCTGATTATAAACCCTGGAGTCTTTTTGATTGAAGCAAAAATATCTGATCAATTTTGTATGGTAATTTTAGCTGATAAGCTTTCAGAGACAACACTGAATTTATTTCCTTGAAATGTAGCTTAGAGCTTGGTATGAAACAATTGGGCTATTCTGGATAGCATTTCATGCTAACCTGTTTGACTGTTTTTAAGTTTAATTTTGAAAAGAAATCAGATTCTAATCAGAAAGGAAAAAACATATATAAAGAAATGTCTAAATATCAGGTGTTTTTCAACTCTACTTTCAGGTAATTATTTTAACTCTATTACTCTATGTTTTAAAGAGTGATATATTCCAAAATAGAAGAAATTCATTTTTCAGAATAAAATATTTTAGCTGACTTAAATTTGAAAGTAGGAAAAGGTGATATTACTAAAATTTAGATTCTAAATATGTTTAAGGTTCAATCCAATTATATTTGGCAAATATTAAAGATTGAGTAATTTCTTTAACATACTAATTTATTCACAAATATTTATAGAGCAAATACTGTGTTCCAGATACTGTGCTCGGCAGAGAACAAAACAGACATACCACATGCCTTCATGGACTTATGAGACAATAAACAAATAAGTGTGCAGTTTGTTGGGTTATGGTAAGGGCCTTAAATGGGAGAGGGATATGAGGCAATAGGAAGTGATGGGGTGATGCTATTTTTACCCCATCTGGGATGATCTAGTTACGGTGATTAGAGTATAATAAGGTGATACCCAAGGAGAAACCTAATGAGTGTGAGGTAATGAGCCATATGGATATTTGGGGTAGAGCATTATAGGTAGAAGGAATAGCAATGGTAAAGGCCCTATAGGATGTGTTGGAAGAATACTAAGGAGTTCAGTTCTACTGAAACTCACTGAGGAAGAATTTTGTAGAAGATGTTGCAAAAATAACTAGGAGCCATATATGTAAGACTACAAAAGTTTTGGCTTTTACTCTGAGATATGAGAATGTTTTAGAACATTTGGGCAGACGTGCAACCTGATCTGACGCCACAAAAAAATCTTATCTTTAACTGCAGGGTAGAGAGTACCTGACAGGGAGCCTGGAGCAGAAAAAGGGAGGCCAGCTGGGAAGGCATTGCAGAAATGCAACTGAGAAACAATGTTTGCGTAATCTAGGGTGATATTAAAAGTGCTGAAAAGTGGTCAAAAGTCTGGTTGGATTCATTGAAAAGAGATTATAGAATTTGCTGATGGATGAGAGGAGGTTCTGAGGGGGGAGAAAAATCATTAAATGATGAATAAGTTTTGCCCCGAGCAACAAGAAGAACAGAGTTGACAATCACTGAGGTGGAAAAGATTGAAAAGGGAGCAGTGAAAAATGAAAAGGCAATCAACAGTTAAGTTTTGGCCACTTTAGGATGGAGATGCCCAGTAGATACAGAAATGGAGAGATAAGTACCCATTTGAATAATTCATGGAAGAAATCTCAGATACAGGTGGTATGTAAAGGCATGATATTTCAGTCTCAAATTATCTGAATATCCTACCTACCATGATCCTATCTTAATTTAACATTTTAATATTTTGTATGTCATGGATTTTTTTGTATTAATTTTGGCTTTTGTTAAATATAGCATTAAAATATTGTTTATCTTGTTGACTGAGGTTTAGGCACCTCCTTAACTTCTGTGCTTGAGGTGAATGTCTCATCAGCCCCGTGTAGTCCTTCTTACTGACTCTCTTTGCTATAGATTTCTATGAATCCCTGTGCAATTCCTTCCTGTTCCTTGAAGAATTTAGCACCCAATATGTCACTCCCTTCAATATTAATCCTGCCATAATTCTTACAGATTTCAACTCATAATGATTTATTTCGTCTCATAAATGCTTTATTCAATACCCTGGAATCTCAGTGCTTTGATATTCTCTCCTCCAAAGATCTTACCTTCTACTCTGCCCCAGCTGCACTTCTATTTTCATATTGCAGTATGATATATGATTTGTCTCTATCTCATTCTCTAGACTTTGTCATTTTTGATAAATGCAATCCTTCCAGAATGTAAATTTTAAGCATTGCTCTTATCTATGATCTCTATATTTTTAACAGCCTCTCTCTAATACCTTAACTCCTAGGATTCTTTAACTCAATCAATACTTAAAATATATTCATCCTATCATCTTTTCACCATCCCATGTGACTCTCATATCTCTCATATACCTGTGTCCCTCTTGATCCGGCATAAAATCCTCAAACTTGTTACTATGTCTGCTGGAAGGGATGCTCATGTCTTTCTCACTGTCTTCAGCCAGGTCTTTGCTGACATAACCTTCTCCATGAAACCTTTCCTTGCCACGTCAAACAAAATTGCAATCCCTCCTTCACCACACTCCTTACACTTTTCTCAACTTCAATTTTTCATAGAACTGATCTCTCTCAGACATTCTAGAAGTTTTAGTTATTTTTTAATCTATTAAATATCTCTTCTATATGCACATAAACTCAAGGAGGGCAGGACTGTGTTTTTGTTTTTGTTTTGTTTTGCAGAAAGCCTGGCATACAACAGGTATTCAATGTACTTTTTTGTGAAACAATAAATGAGTAGATGAATGAATGTGATACCCCTAGGGAAGAGAATAAAGGAATAGAGTACAGAAGGAATGTAGGGACAGGAGGGGAGTTGAAAAAGGGGATGTGAAGAGATTAGGCAATAGATCCCTTTGTTCTTTATGGGTCATAAAGATGAGGAATCATATCAAAGGGTATGAAGAAGGAGCAGTTAATACAATGACAGAAATAATTTTAGTAGCATTCTAGAAGCACAGGAAAAAGCATGGTTCAAGGAGGAACACTGGACTGGATGCTGCTGAGAGGATGGTCCCAAAACACGTAAAGATTAGGAAACCAGGGTTTGTAGTAATCCTACACATTCTTTAGGACCCAAATTAAATACACTTACTTTATGATTCTCCTCTCTCACAGAATTACAGAAAAGCTCTGTGTTACCAAGAGTTATGTTTGCTGGAGTGACAGTAAATTGGGAGAAAGTACTGCATGGGCTAAGGGGACGTTTATCACATAATTGCACAGAGTTTTTAAGTGCATTTAAGTGTAAGCTTTGAAGTCATTTAGACTTTGCAAATTCTAGCTCATTAACTTAAAACAGTGATCTTGAATAAATGTCTAAATTGTCCTTCATTTGTAAAATGGGCATGATGGTCTATGACCAAAAGGATTTTTTCCAAGGACAAAATGAGATTTGTATTAAATCCATATCCATTGCTATGAACAGGGAAATGAGGTGGCACATTCTCTTGATCTTTATAGTCTTTGTGTCTATTAGAACACGGGGCTCAGAATACATTTTAAAAATAATTTGTTTAATTGCATTGATGTTTGTACTTGCAGAATCATGTGATAGCCTATCTTTAGGCTCATCTCCAAAGAAGTAGAATGTGCACAAAATAGTAAGAGAAATAGTTCGAATGTAGGGATAGCAAAATGATGGTAACGCTAAGACTAATGGTTGTCTGGGCCTCTGTATTGAGAAACCATTGTGTCCACTTCTGACTTCTTTGTGGAAGAATGTCGTGTCTGGTATCTTCTGGAACAGCAGAGTGCCATCTTTGGTTAAAGTCTCATGGCACAGCTTTTGGTTGGCTTTCCTCTTTGGACAGCACTGGTGTAATTTTTCTCAAAAGTTTTAGCATGAAAATCCACAGTCTAAGATTCCAAATGATGTGTATAGAATAGAACAAGTGAATTGGAAAGAATGAGAAATAGAGATACAAAGAGCAGATGAATCAACAAAGTATTAAAATCCATTTTAAGAATGATATGGAACCAATTGCTTGTAATTTTTAACATCTAATAGTGTGACATGCACAAAAGCAATATTTCACATTTATTTATTCTCAGGTCTAAACAGAAATAAAATCATTTAGGCTGATTGCCATGAAAGGTAACTACTACATTCACATAGTAAAACTGAAGATTATAGGCAGTAATACTAGAGTTTTAACAAATCTCAAAGACTACATGTAATTTAGTCAACCCTGTATTAATCTCAAAAGTCAAAGAGTTCTCCCAGATGCCTATGATGTTATTTTGTAAACCATGCAATGTGCCTGGTAGAGCAAATTACAACAATGTCTCCAATGGACAGCTATTAATTACCAAACATACATACAGGTTAAGCTCTCTTAAACTTTTCTTCTGAACACAATGGAATGATGAGAATATTAACATAATATAAATGACAATATTTGAGGATAGATTTTCAAATATTTATGTGATACTGTCATAGGATTGAGGTCTAATTTACAAAATATATTCATATCTTATATGCTCTGGTGCAGTGAGACAGATTCTAGTCTCAGGCTGACAGTTTGCATGATCTATAATAAGTCTTGTGTCTGAAAAATGAGAGGATTTAAGGAGTTACATTAATAGGTTTGTAAAAATTTTACTGGTTCAAAAATTACATTATTTTAAGTAGATAATTTTGTTTGTTTGGAGAATTTTACATTAAAGTTATCATTTACTTCTGAGCACTGATCAATGTATATTTCTTTTAATATCTTTCTATATTTTTGCTTCTGGAATTAGTCTAAACCTCACTGAATTCAGTAATTCTGGGCAGCACAGTTGTTCAGAAATTTCCATCAAAATGAAAATGGATACACTCCCTCCTGATTCCACCAGAGATTACAACTCTCTCCCCCATAAATATCTACCAATCCCAATAGATTTGAGAAAACCCATTCTGTAAAGTAGAAATGGAAAGTAAGTGACCTGTAAGGATTTATATTTTTTTAGAGAAAAAAATATTTTTCTATGTTCTTATGTTTTATAATATTGTAGATAAACACTATCAATATTAAATGTGAATTACATAAATTGAGTTTATCATATGCAATGGCCAAAAGTACATCATTACATTTAATACTGGCAAGTAACCTATGTGAGTAGATACTATTATTAGTGAAATTCTAGGGATGAAAGTCATATAGCTAATAGGTCGCAGAGCTGGGATTTAAATACAGTTTCATCTGCAGATGCCAGGGTGGTTCAAGTCAGTTAAACTTCTGACTCTTGATTTCCTTTGACTCAGGTCACGATCTCAGGGTTGTGGGACTGGGCCCATGTAGGGCTCCCATTCAGCAGGGAGTTTGCTTTTCTCCCTCTGCCCCTCCCCCTGCTTGTGTTCTCTCTCCTTTCTCTCTCTCTCTAATAGTCTTTTTAAAGTAAATAAATAAATCCAGTTTTGTCTGACTTCAAAGCCAGAACTCTTAACCATTGTATCTTTTTTAAACATTTTTTAAACATTTTTGAAGTAATCTTAGATTCATAGAGGAGGTGCAAGGAGTACGGTGCTCCCATATACCCCCACCCAGCTGCTTCTAATGTCAACATCTTACATAACCATGATACAACTATCAAAGCTAAGAAATTAATATCGGTATAATACTATCAACTAAGTCAGGGGTAAGTAAACTTCTGAACAGCTACTTAGTCATTGTGTTGGGCTCAGGGGCCAAATGATCTTTTCCCCAAATAATAAAGTTTGTCCTTGCAGCTTGAAAGCAGCCTTTACTCTTTCCTGAGTACTCTCGCATTCCCACTTCCTATTTCACCCATGCCCTACCACCCACCTCCCCTCTGGCAACCATCAGGCCTCTGTAGTTGAGAGTTTCTTGGTTTATCTACCCCTCTCTCCCTTTTTTTTTTCCTTTGCTCATCTGTGTTGTTTCTTAAATTCCACATATGAGTGAAATCATATGGCAATTTGCCTTTCTCTGACTTAACTTACTTATTAGCATTATACTCTCTAGGTCCATCCATGTTGTTGCAAATGGGTGTAGCCAGATTCTAATAAAATTTTTACAACAAGGATCTGGAAGTAATTGGCTCATGGGCCATAGCTTGCAGAGACATGATCTAGAGAAAGATTTTCCCAGTTTTCCATCAAGGTCTTTCTGTTGTTGTTGTTCTAGGATTCAGTTCAAAATTGAATTGCATTTTGGAGACCATTTTTCACTCTCCTTGGCATTAATAATTTTGACATGTTTGAAGAATAATGGCCAGGAATTCTGAAGACTGTCCCTCAATTTGGTTGTTTGATGGTTTCCCCTGATTCCACTGGTTTGGAGGGCAGAATATCACAAAGGCGATTTGCCATTCTCCTTGCAGTATATTATAACTTCTTTTAAAGAAAATTTAAGCCATCAGTTTTTAGGATTTATTAAATTTTGACATTACAGATTTCCACTTACTCTAATTTAAGCTGTAGCATTATATAGACTATGAAAAACCTTGGGGGATTTTAATGTTAAGTATTATTATTTATGCCTTATTGAAACTCTAAGTAATCAGGATCTACCAATATTATGAGTACTTAGACTTGGAACATAGTGAATTATTGATATTCTATATTTGCCATTTGTCAGAATTTAACAATAGCCATCAAAAATGTACTATGGAAGAATAACAGGTCTTACTAAGTTTAGTTTGATCATAAGGCAATTGGCTTAAACATGTTAGAAAACAAAACAAGACATTTAAACCTAGCTTATGATTTACCAAAAACGTTTCTAATTAGGCTAAGTTAGTTTCATATCCTTAATGAATCAATCCAAAATTTCTTTTGTTCATCTAATAAGAATATATACATCTTAAAAAATTATATGAAAGTATGAATTTATATTCTTAGTGAGTCCTAAAACTGTAAAAATATATTTCTTCAAAAATATTTTATTTAACAATATTATGCTTATTTTTTCATGCTAGATACTTATCGAATGACAAGACATTCAAAAAATGTCCCCTGTATGGATTTTGTAATAGACATATTTTTTTCTCACACAATCTTTTGAAATAACTTTGTCACCATGGTAGTCTATAAAGGTAAAATATCATGTTTCTTCAAG
Organism: Procyon lotor; assembly: GCA_028646535.1. NCBI lineage: Eukaryota > Metazoa > Chordata > Mammalia > Carnivora > Procyonidae > Procyon > Procyon lotor. Next base: position 82,272,516 of record CM053611.1, read on the forward strand.
TCAGTCACAAATTCATTTGCATCCTATACAACTATATACATATACAACATTTTAACATTTTTATTTCAAAACTTATAATTTACACTTAAAATCTCACCTGAAAATAGTAAGTATTTGTTGTTTCTCATGAGTGTCTTCTTATACTTTTTAAATTGGATACAGTTTTTGCATTAATGTCATCAGAAGTATAAGTAAAATTTTACAGTCTAAAATTTTCACTGATTATTTCAGATACATGCTAGTATATATTAGCTTGCTGATCATATTTTTGTTTATTGATATATGTTTGTTTTTCCTGGACAAAGTTACCTGAAGTTCATTAAGTCCAAAATTAATAGACATCCTTAACCCTGTATCTGTGTGGTCTCTTATACTCCCCAAGCAAATGGGGTACTAATCTGCGCATTCTCATAAACTAAAAACTTTCTGAATAGACTTGCTATTTTCTTTACCACACAGTCCATTTTTTTCTCCAAATCTAATCAATTGCGCACCAGAAATTTCTCATAAATATGATCTCAATTCCCAATCCTTATGGCCATATCTCAGCTCTGTACTTCAACATCTTCTCCTAGGCCTTAACTGGTCATCCTGACGAGAGCCTCTTCTACCCATACCCCATTCTCTACAATGTTAGCATGTTTATCTTTCTGAGAAATATATCTGATTGGGTCACTGTGCAGATACTCTTGTATGTTCTTTACCTAAGATGAAAGATAAAGCCCAAACTTCTAGACATAGCATGTCAACCTTTCCACAATGTGCTTGAAACTTCATTCTCTAGAATCAGAACCTATCACTACCCGCCCTCACCTCCTCCACCTGTGCCAGGATAAATTTTAATTCCTTATGATACTCTTGTTGCTTTTGTAGGAAACTCCTCTTCTGTGTCTGCTTGATTCTTTAGATATATTGTTCTGTTATATATTTCCTAAAATTATACTTAAGGTGTTTGTAAATATTTAATGCAATTTATATAATTTTTTAATTTTAATATTAATGTATATTATTTAAGCACCTAATCCAAATGTTAAATTTATACATATATGATAGTACCTTTAATAACGTAAAAGTATAATATGTGTGATTGATTTTAAGAAACAGGGTCCATTGCCTCTATCATATGTGCCTCAGAAAATGGATTGAGAAGAATATAATTTTTCTTTATAGATGTTCAATATACCAAATATAGAAAGTTTTTAAAAGCTTTAAAAGTTAATCTAAAATCAATCCATTCTGTACTTTTTGTAAAAAAAAAAAAATCACTTTGACAATTTCTTCAATAGTTAGTGGTCTGGTCTGTTCATGTTTTTTAGAGTTTATACATGATATTGCTTAATGGATTTTTCAAGGAAATCAATTTAATTTAAATTCCAAATTATTATTATGTAACAGCACAAGATTTTCTAATACAACTTGAAAGTTACTGCCTTACATATTTTTTATTATTTTTGTACTGATTTGTATATGTACTGCATTAGTTTTGTATTAGTTTTCTATTTCTGTGCATCAGAATCCCACAAACTTTTAAGTATTAAACCACACCTATTTATTTATTCATTTTCTGTAAGTCAGAAGTCTAGCACAGTACAAAGGGGTCCTCTGCTAGAAGTATCACAAGACATGTCAAGGCATAGGATGGATTGAGTTGGCTAAAGGATCTGTAGAAAAATCCACTTCCAAGCTTATTCCTGTTGTTGCAAAATTTCAGTCCCTTGCAGCTATGTGACTGAATTCCCCTTTCCCTTGATGGTTGCAACCCAGGGGCCAGTTTCAGCTTCTAGAGGCCAATTAAAACCTTGTCACATGGCCTTCTTCATCTTCAAGGCAACAATGGCACACTGAATCCTTCCCATGCTTTGAACCTCTGACTTCCTACTCTGTGACCAGTCAGAAAAAGTTTACTACTTTTAAAGGGTGAAGGGATTAGGTCAGACCCACATGGATAATCTCCCTGTAGGTCAAATATGCCATCTATTACAACCTAACTACAGGAATAAAATCCATCATATTCATTGCATTCTAGATTATGCAGGACATGTACAAAAGTGGGGGTGGAAAATCTTGGGAGTGATCTTAGAATTCTGCCTACCATTCTAACCAGAATTCATTTAAAGTAAACATATTTTTCCATTTGCTTCTCTTTTTTTTTTTCAAGCTTTTATTTAATTCCCAGTTCATTAACACACAATGTAATATTAGTTTCAGGTACAGAGTTTAGTGATTCATCATTTACATAAAACACTCAGTGCTCATCACAATAAGTGTCCTCCTTAACCCCTATCACCCATTCATACATCCCAGGTAAATGGAGTTCCACTGCATCCACATAACCAAGCTGGATACTTTAGATTTGTCCAATCCTTAAACCACACTTACCTCTACCTATAAGGGAGTTCTGGCAGACAACTGAAATGAAATTTCTTTTCACCAACACCTCTAGGGAATAATCTTTGCTTTGTATCTCCACTGTCAGAGACTTAGTTCTGACCCTATCATTTCTGGTCAGATTGTATCTAACTCTCCTACTTACGCCACTGGCTTCTCTTTATTTTAAACCATTTTTCAGTCTTCCATCAAACCCGGCTTGCTAAAAACCAAATTTGAATTTTTTCTCTGTTTTATAGAAAATATATAAAATATATTTTAGTTTCCTTCTTTTTTTTTGTAATAAATTTCAAATATCTTGACATATCAATATAAACTTGTGAGGGCAGCAGGCAGCATGAAAGAACTGTCTGAATTATAGTATGCATTTGATAGATATTTGTTTACTGAATTATAGAAAAAAGGTTAATTTTAAAAAAATCACTGCATTTCATTTCCTCAGCTTCAACTTCTGCCACTTTACCTCACTCTGTGTTCCAAAGACATTAAACATTTCACCTTTTACAGAATACACAGCCATTTCACGCATTTTTGTCTTGACACATGCTCTTAGCTATTCCTGTAAAACCTTTTCTCACATTCTCTGCCTCATCATTTTACAAGATCCATCCCAAATGTTTCCACCAGTGTGAACTCTCCAAATAACTTAGTTTTCTTTCCTTTCTATCATGTTAATGACCATGGGAAGTCATGAGTGGTACAATCCCATTAGGAATGAAATCCTGTAATGTGACAATATGCTTGGTACTTGGTAAGATTATGATACTGATACATTGTTGTGAAAGACGGTGGGCTGAAAAATACCACCTTTCCTCTAGCAAATCAGGAAAAAATAGATGTTGAAAGATAAATGCAATCTTTGTTCTTGTGCACACCAAGGTCTTTTTGGTCTTAACGCCTTTGCATATCTTGTTCCCTCTGCGTGGCAAGCATTCCTCCTGATCTTTTCATGATCGTTTACTTCTAGCATTCTGATTAGGGAGGTGAGGCCTTCCCTAACTACCCAATCTATCCCATCAGAATCTAGTTTATATCTTCTTTCATTTTTGTTATATCACCAACCAAATTTATTTTCTTATTTATTTACTAGTTCATTTTTCTGCTTCAACTAGAACTTTCAGCAAGAATTCTTGGCTTACTGAAAATTGCATGACACTTGGAGATGTGTCTGACATGTGACAAGCATTCGAATATTGTTTAAAAAAATGAATATTTCCAGACAAGAGAGCACACTCTCTCCTCTAGCTTCTTAATTATTCCTGTATCTTGTATTTAGATCATCTTGATCAGGCATTGGATCCAGTCCTTCCCTCTTAACACAATACTCACTTTTTTTGTTTTTTAAGTTACCATAAACTATCACCATTGTTCATTTTCCAAACCCAAGTTCCTACCAATCCAGTTCAAATCACTGTCATTTGAGAATGTAAAGGCAAATTCTTGGTATCAGTTTCTTCAAATTCATTTATCTTTTCACTGAGAATACCCTGCTTGGCTCAGCAAGATAAGTTATTAAAATTTAAATTCAAAATGGAAAGATTTTAGAGAAAAACTTTGAATTTAGATTCTTAGGTCTTTGCCACAAATTCAAGACTTTGGTATCTAGAACTTCCCCTGGAGAGGAGACTTTCTATTCTTCAGTGTAGTCACTTCCTCAACTATTTATTAAGTGCCAACTACACGCCAGTTCCCATTCTAGGATCTTAGGATATAGAAACGATAAAACAAAGTCCCTGCCCTCGTAGAGCTTACAGTCTAGTGGGTGAAGACAGCCAATTACCAAATAAACAAGTATTATTACATAAGATGGATAGGAGTGGAATAGAGGGAGAAAAGATCTAAGTGACAAGGAAAATAGTTAGTTCAATAACTCTGTGTATGCTACTTAATATTAGATGTTGAGAAAAATACTTATCCCCATGCTAGCCAGAGTCCTGGAGGGAATAAGGATGTAATACATTCTTATATGTGAATAAAGAATATGGTAGGCAGAGAAAATAGTGGAAAATCCCTGAGAGAAGCGAGACAGTGTCTGTTATGTTCAAGAAATAGCAAGAAGGTCAATGTGGTAGAGCAATGTAGTAAAGAAGTGGTAGCAGATTAAGTCAGAAGATAAAAACGTGGAGAAGGCTGGTTATGAGGGCATTCTAGAACATTCGAAGGACTTCAGCTTTTAAAACAGAATAAAATCATACACTAAGGGAGGGGTTTCAATAGAGTAGTAACAGGATCTGACATATTTCAAATGAGTCACCTTGTCTGTCATGTTGAGAATATATTTCCCCTCATTTTAATTAAGAAAAGTTCTAAAGGCTAAATTTTTTTTTTAAATTTCAAAGTATAATTTCTAGTATACAGACAAATATTTGATGAAGAGAATATATTTTCTTAATAATACATTGTGGTATCTAGTTCTTAGGTTGAAACATTTGAAATTTCTGATATTCAAGTCTATAATTTGCAAAAAGAAGCAATTTCACATGTTTAGCCTGGTAATTATTAAACAATGCTTTAAAAAAAGGAAAGATGCTTTTATCTATATATCTTTTGCTGATTTAAATTTTTGCCAAAGTGTCCTGCCAATTCTTTTTTTTTTAAACCACAATTAACCTCCAAATCCATGTATTTGTGCCTATGTAGCTGTGTTGAGTTAAACATGAACTCTGTTAATAATTTTTTTCTGAACTTAAGTGACCTCACTTGACTTACTCTTCAGACCTGGGATGGTTACATTTCTAGGATTTGGTCAGAAACATGAACTTAAGTGTGGAATATAATTTACAATTGGTAAGACTTTAAGATAATATTTTCCTTGCAAAAACAGAAATCATTTCATGAAAACTTCTATTTCTAGGTTCTGTTTAGTTTACCTTGAACTTTTAGATATCTGACTTCATCAGCACTTGTAAAATGTGGAAAATACACTTTCTTTTCATATTTGAATGGTTAGAAGAAAAAATGAATGTTGTTTAAACTAAGTTTTAATTATTGGGTAAAAATTGCTAAAATAACTGAGGGAGTATCAAAATCATGATCATGCAACTGGAACTTTTCAGAAGAAAATGGTATATGAGGACATTTTTCATAAACATTCAAAGTTGTGTTCATATGTTCTTTCTCTTTAGTCAATTTTATTTTATCATGATTAAAATCTATTGTGGAATAAATAATGAAGAACAGTGACACATTAGCATAAAATAAGTACTATGGGCAGAATTACAGAAGAGAATTGTTGTCTAGTTTCAACTTAATGAGAAAATGTCTTCCAAAATTATATGTTCCCCCAAAAGAGCTTGGTTAAAAGGTGGTTCATGCTCTTAAATTACCAACTATACTTGAAAGAATATTTTACAAAGGAGAATTTTACTCTCACTGAATTAAAATTGCATAGCATGAACTAAGATTGCTGCACACAAGAAGGACAAAGAGATTCTGCAATATTAACTATGGATTAGCAATATATAATTCTAAAATATAATATTCTGGGTCGCATATGTCAACAAAATCACTATTAATGGCAAAATGCCACTGGGATTTTTTATTGCTTCTAATCTAAGCTTTATTTTTATTTTTTTTAAATAAAATTAATTAAGTTCCCTGACAAGATGTTTCACGAGGCATGCACCCAAACTAATTAAGCCTGTTTTCTTAGGGATTTATGACTTATGGTTGATTGACTTTGTAACTGAATTACATACTAATCTTCTAGCTTTATAACCCCAGATATTTTTGGCTGTACAATATTCCTTTTACCAGATAATATCTTTAGGAATGTGTTCACAGAAACTATTGTAACTCCACAGTACAGATTTAAAATAACCTCGTTGGAACAACACTCAACATTATAGCAATAGAAATGCTTCATGTGAAGAGAAGTCCTATTAGGCCAATGTTACAATACATCTTGACCACAACCATAATCAGACTTTAAGCTATTCTAAGGGAGGTAATATAGGTGCATATAATCAAGTCACAGAGGAATAATTACAGTGAAATTAATGTGTAAGTAGAAATACAAACCTTCCTAGACGTGATATTATAGTTTTAAAGTAGTTATGATAATTGAGAGGGCCAAAATACCTAGCATTCCTAGCTATTGAAAATATAAATGTTTTCTACAATATCATCTTGAACCTTTATACACAGAAGCTAGAGAAATCTGTTATCCCACACCAGGAATTTAATAGTAAAAATGCCCTGATTTAAAAAGCATAAGATCAGGTTTTCCTTTCTATTTAAATTATGAAAATATACTAAATTTAAGATTACCTGAAATACTATGTTTTAAATTTTGTTCTGCATATTAATTCATTCTAGTAATCTTCTGCTTATTAAAATTTGAATGTGCCCTCTCCAATGGAATATCAACATTTTCTTACTTGGACTACCAATTATAAACTCTATAGAGATTAGGTAGATTGTAGTTACATAGTTCTTGTATGTATACCATTTATTTTAGTTTTGCTCATTAATTAAGCTCTATTTATTAAAGCCTAGCTTTGTTGTCTAAGCCTGCATTCTCCTTTATTTTTAGCATGGAAGAGTCTTTATGATCTTATTTCCGCATTTCACTATCAACACCCATTCCCAGGTCCATCTAAAATATTGCTATCATTTCCCCCTCAGTGAAAGAAAAATAAGGCCTTTTCTATCTATCTCCAACACATTAGGTCCAAGCAAAAATTACAAACACCCTGACCTGGTAATCTTCTGGATTCAGCTTAAAGATCTGTAGCTCCATTAGTGTTTGAGTCTTTTACTTCGTGAGACAGAGAGAGAGAGAAGAAGAACAACAACAACAACCTTTATCTGTCTGGAAAGCATGCACCTCTTCAGGCTTTCCAATATTCTTTCAAATAAACAAGAGACAAACTCAGAGAGCCAAAAAAAAAAAAAAAAAAAAATTTGCAAAATGTGAAATTGCCATCACTCTTTCTTATTGTAAGTTAAAGATCTGATGGTCATCTGCATACCAGTTAAGAAAGAGAATAGGGAAGTGTATGAGCTTCCTTCCAGTTAAGGGTAAACTACTGAAGGCTCCTGCTATTTTAACTTCTAGATCAATAAAGAAGAGGTGTCTATCAGGAACCCTGCTCTTGCCACCACCAACAGACATGTAGCATGAACACTTATACATGAAACAAAAGTTCACATCAACACACACACACAGGGCCAGTCAGCACTATTAGCTGTGCCACTAAATATTTGTCTTTTTTTAATTGTGGCAAAATATATATAAGATTTATGATATTAACAATTTTTAAGTGTAACCCTTTGCTTTGATAGACTTTTTCTTGAAAGGATCTAAACTGTCAAATATGACTTCAAAAAAAAGTGCCTTTTCCTGCCTTGAGACATGTTTGTCATCTCACAGTAACCGATGAGATCTAACAAGGTGTGCAGTATGACTTAGACATGAAAGCTGCTCTGATTTGGGCTTCTTGTTGTTTATACTTTATTATTCATTCAGACTGAGAGCCTACATGACATACTTTAGTTCTTCAACCAACTGTATTCCATAAATCCATAACCCTAAATGTATTCATAATAAGCAATCAATACAGACCAGATAAATCCTGACTCCTTGATTATCTCTCTGTTAGTAAATGGCAAGGCAGTGTTGGCAAGGAGGTCCAGTTAAAGTCAAAAGTGCCTATCACATCCCCAAGGACCGGAGACCAAGAATTGCTGCCAACTCTTTTTTTCCCATAGTATCCCATGAAAGTTACACATCCATACTTTGGCATCAGATACCTGAGTTCAAATCCAGACGCACTGCTTACTGGCTGTTTGACTTTGGGCAAGGTACATAATTTCTGAAAGGCTTAGTTCCTAATTTTGAAGTGAGATTAATACTTAGCTCATAAAGCTTTTGATGATTAAATGAGGTAATCTCAGTTAGCTGGGAAGATGGCAGATTAAGAAGACCCTAAATTGGGGCTCCTGGGTGGCTCAGTGGGTTAAAGCCTCTGCCTTCAGCTCAAGTCATGATCTTAGGGTCCTGGGATAGAGCCCCACATCGGGCTCTCTGCTCAGCAGGGAGCCTGCTTCCTCCTCTCTCTCTGCCTGCCTCTCTGCCTACTTGTGATCTCTCTCTCTGTCAAAATAAATAAAATCTTAAAAAAAAAAAGACCCTAAATTCACCTGGTCCCACAAATACAACTAGATATTACTCACAGCAATGTAAAAAACCCAAAATATGACTCAAAGACTGGCAGAATAAACTCTGTAACTAAAGGCAGAGAAGAGGCTAGATCAAAGAAGGTAGGAAGGGTGAAGATGTAGTCTGGAAGCAAAACAGACCATGGCTGTTCATGGCAGGAGAGAGCCTGTGGTGTAGAGAAGGGCAGAAAACAGACTTTCCACTGGGGAGCCCAGGAATGGAGAGGATGAATCCCCATGATATTTACCTTTGAAAGGAGAGGGGCCATATTTCCTAAGTTTTTACAACCAGTGGGACTTATAAAGTTTAGGATTTTAAAAATTGGCAGTCTCTGCTCTGGGAAAGTCCAGAGAGCATTAGGAAATGGAGTCTCCACCTTAAAGAGACAGTGGGACAAACAGCCCATCCAGGTACAGTCTAGAACCAGCAGTCAGAAAAACACTAGGGCAGACAGGAGGAAGAGTAATATGGTAATCTCAGATCCTGGCCTGGAGAGACAGGGGTCACCAGGACGCCCCTTCAGTCAAAAGGAGCTGACAAGCACCATTTCCCTGCCCCATTCCCCAGTGTAAACAGCCACCACTTGTGGGAACCAGCTCAGTACTGACATTTGCTACCTTACTTGCTTGTACCAAGCCCCACCTCTGTGCTTCAGTAATTTTGCCCTTCCCAGTCATGCTCACTTCAGTCCCAGCACTGTGGGCCTCTCCTGCAGAAGACTGCTGCCAACCTAGCCAACACTGCATCTCCCAACCTGCAGATTGTGTGGGATCTCGGTTGTGGTGGCAGAAGGGGCAGAAGGGGCAGGTCTCATTTCACTAGCAGACCACTGCACACCTTGATAAAATTCACCTCACCCCTACTGGGGACCACACACTACCCACAATAGGCAAGTAAGCCCAAATAAAATAATCAGCATAACTGGCAGTCCAACCCAAACCAGTAATAATTAAAATCGGTCAGTGCTTCAGGATATACCATACTCTATGCCAAATTGGAAATACAGGTTGGTAAACTGTCTCTCTGCAGAGAACTAGTTTGAGGAAAAAGAGGCCAAGACTCAATAGCAGAGCACATGCAGCACATATAGGAGACACTCCCTGAAACTTCAGGCCCTAGGGAACAGGGGACACCACACTATAGGGCACTATAGGACCTCATCTTCCTAAGGGCTATTATCATTAAGAGCAAGAGAAGTAACTGACTTCCCTAACACAGAAACAGACACAGAAAGTTAGTTGCATGCTCATGGGTTGGAAGAACAAATACTGTTAAAATGTCTATACTACTAAAGCAATCTACAGATTTAATTCAATCTCTATCAAAATATCAACAGCTTTTTATAGAACTAAAACAAATAATCCTAAAATTTATATGGCACTATAAAAGACCTCAGATAACCAAAGTAACCTTGAAAAAGAAAAATCAAAACTGGAAGTATCACAATTTCAAATTTTAAGTTATATTTATAAAGCAGTAGTAATAAAACAGTATGGTACTTATAGTAATAAAACAGTATGATACTGGCATGAAAATAGACACAAAGGTCAACAGAATAGGACAGAAAACCGAGAAACAAACCCACAATTATATGGTCAATCTTTGATGAAAGAGAAATGAATATACAATGGGAAAAAGTCTTTTCAACAAATGGTGTTGGGAAAACTGGATAGCCTCATGCAAATGAATGAAAGAATGAAAGAATGAATGCAAAGAATGCAAACGAATGAAAGAAACTGGTCCAGTTTCTTCCACCATACACAAAAATAAACCAAAATGGATTTTAAAGACCTAATATAAGACCTCAAATCATAAAAATCCTTAAAAAGAACACAGATAGTAATCTCTCTGACATCAACCAGAGCAACATTTTTCTAGATATGTCTCCTGAAACAAGGGAAACAAAAGCGAAAATGAACTATTAAGACCTCTTCAAGATGAAAATCTTTTGCACAGCAAAAGAAAAAAATGAACAAAACTAAAAGGTTATCTATGTAATGGGAGAAGATGTTTGCAATGACATACTCAGTAAAGGTTTAGTATCCAAAATTGTAAGAACTGATACAACTTAATACCCAAAAGACAAATAGTCCAATTAAAATATGGGCAGAAGACATGAACAATATTTTTCCCAAAAAAGATATTCAGATGGCCGACAGACACATGAAAAGATATTCAACATCACTCATCATCAGGGAAATGCGAATCAAAACTACAATGAGATATCACCTCACATCTATTAAAATGGCTAAAATCAAAACCAGAAGAAACAACAAATGTTGGCAAGGATGTGGAGAAAAAGGAACCCTCATGCACTGTTGGTGGGATTGCAAACTGCTAGATCCCTCCAAAGCAGACCAGTGGCAATATCAGAGGGCAGTACAACCTCAGTAGCTCCACTGGAGGACAGCTGGGGAGTTGGGGAGTACACGGATCACAGTAGCCTCATCGCCCCCTCCCAGGGCTGACCCAACAGAATCCCCAAAGTTGGCCGTGGGCTTCCATGGGCTCCCTCAGTGACTGGGATTGAAGACTCCGACCCCTGGGTCTTCTCCCCACACCTTCCCTCCCCCCTGGTCTTATGGAGCAGTGTGGGGGCTGTGGGGCCTGTTTGGGATGAATAGAGCTCTCCCTTGGAAAGACTTATTTTGTTAATAAATGGCTATATTCACAAAAAAAAAAAAAAAGCCACTGTGGAAAACAGTATAGAGGTTCCTCAGAAAATTAAAACTAGAACTACCCTACAATGGTATTTACTCAAAAAAAATGCAAAAAAAACAAAAGACAACTGACAGAATGGGAGAAGATATTCGCCAATGACATATCAGATAAAGGGCTAGTATACAAAATCTATAAAGAACTTCTCAAACTCAACACCCAAAGAACAAATAATCCGATCAAGAAATAGGCAGAAGATATGAACAGACATTTCTGCAAAGAGGACATCCAAATGGCCAACAGACACATGAAAAAGTGCTCCGCTTCACTCGGCATCAAAGAAATACAAATCAAAACCACAGTGAGATACCACCTCACACCAGTCAGAATGGCTAAAATTAACAAG
>CM053611.1:82284630-82318314 GCA_028646535.1 Procyon lotor
TGAAATGTGTAAGCTTGACGATTCACAGACATGTACCCTGGGGCAAATAATACATTATATGTTAATAAAAATTTTTAAAAAATGCAAAAAAACACTAATTCAAAGGGATACACGCACCCCTATGTTTATTGCAGAATTATTTATAAGAACCAAACTATGGAGGCAGCCCAAATGTCCATCAGATAAAGAGATAAGGAAGATGTGGTGAGTGTGTATATATGTGTGTGTGTGTATGTGTGTGTGTGTGTGTATAATTTAGCCATAAAAAAGAACATAGAGCTAAAGAATATAAAGCTGAAGAAAATAAGTCAGTTGGAAAAAGACAAATACCATATGATCTCATATGTGGAATTTAAGAAACAAAACAAAGGAGCAAAGAGAAAAAAAAAGGAGAGACACAAACACAAACACACAGACACACACACTAAGAAACAGACTCTTAACTATAGAGAAAAAACTGATGGTTAACAGAGGGAAGGTGGGTGGAGCAGTGGTAAAATAGGAGGTGTAGATTAAAGAATACACTTACCATGATGAAATAAAATAAAATAACATAAAACAAAATGATTTAAAAAATAAATGACTTAATCTCATAAAATCTCTTAATACAGTGCTTCTAACAGACAGATGAAATGCACAGGTACCAACCTGTAAGATACAAAACACCAGACACACATACACATGAACAAAATTTTATAGATACAACAAAAGGTAACTCCTGCCTATTTTGTTTTGTTCTTTTTTCCAAAGATGTATCCATATCTCCTAGAATGGTACCTGACATACTGTTAAGCATTCACTAAAATGTTCTTGCCTATATGATAAAGTGAATGAATGAATGAATGAATGAATGAATGAATGAATGACTCTATCTTGGGAACTAAGTTCTATCCCTTTTTCTTGGTTGCACTGAAAGAATATCTATGTTCAAATTAAAAACCTATCATGCGGGGCGCCTGGGTGGCTCAGTCATTAAGCGGCTGTCTTCGGCTCAGGTCATGATCCCGGAGTCCTGGGATCGAGCCCCGCATCGGGCTTACTTCTCAATGGATAGCCTGCTTCTCCCACTACCATTCCCTCTGCTTGTGTTCCCTCTCTTGCTGTGTTTCTCTCTGTCAAATAAATAAAATCTTAAAAAAAAAAAAACAATCATGTCCATACTACATAGTATATATCAAAAATATTTAAATTTACTTAATAGTATATTTGGTCATTTATTTGTTACCCAATATTACATTTTTTGAAATCTGTCTTGATACATGATTCCTATGTGTTATACACATGTAATAAAATTCCATTACAGGAAAAAGCTGAATTTTGTGCGTTCTCTTGGATACAGATTGTGAGTTTGTATCTAAATTTTCTGTGTTGTAGGAAATTTTATTATGAACATCCTTGTGCACAGATCTTCATGCATATATGTGAAACTGTTGGATAATAAAGGATCTTTGTTCTGAGTTTTAGTAGGTATTCCTGAAATGATTTTCTAAATTGTTATGAAAGTTTCTTTCCACAAGCAATGAGTGCTAGTTTTCTCATATCACTACATACTTATCACTACTTGTTAAATTTTTGTAAATTTTCTGGCAATCTGAAAATTGTATATTGGTTTGTTATTACTTCAAATCTACTTTTATAACTTAAGTGAAGCTCTGAATCTGAGGGTGAATTTGTTTATATTGACGAAGCTGTGTCAGGATGTTGTTATCAACATCTGTGGTTAATAAGCACTCAATAACTTAACTGTTGATTGGTGCTACTGGGGATTTACTGAGAAAAACATAAAGAAGAGTGCCTATAATGTAATGGACATTTAATTTTTAAATACCAAGGTTGTGAAGGCTTACCAAGAGTGTCTGGTCTGGGCAAGGCTACTCTTTACTGATCTAAATAGCTCTCCAAACATCTTGAAACCCATGCTCTTGTCATGGTCAGGCTATTTGTGGTCAGCAGTGGTATTAAATCATGTAGCAGTCTCAGGAGGAGAAGGGATATCCATTTCTGCCTTGGCAAGGCTACGTCCTATGGGCAGTGGTGCAAACCATGTAATGGTCTCTAGAGTAATAACTTTTACAGCAGCCCACCATGCCTGCCAACACTGGTGTCACTGCCCACTAACTGTGTGCCCCAGCATCAAGAGACCTATGTCAGCAGCTGATGCCCAGATTTTAGTTGCACTGACTTTACCAAGAACCAACTGATAGAAAGGGACACCTCAGCTAAATTTGGACTTTTTTTCTTTCATCTCTCGTTTTCCTGGAACAGTAGTTAATTAACCTATCATTAGTGTGGAGTATGTTATTTCTTCATTAGCCTATTAAGAAATATTATCCTATATGCTACTGGCTTGTGAAATATTGCTATTATAAATTATAATTCCCACAGTAAATCTGTGCTAAATAAATGATTGGCAAAGACAAATCTCAGTTTCTGAGCATAATTTGGCCCAAACAAAACAACTGGCATGGTTGGCAGCCCAACACAAACCAGTAATAATTAAAATTGGTCAGTGCTTCAGGATATACCATACTCCATGCCAAATTAGAGATACAGATTGGTAAATTATGCTAAATTCATAATTGACCAAAATCTTCTAAAGCCTGTTACTGGGTTGACAAACTTTAAACTTAATATGCTATTTACCATTTATGGCTTCTTACTGAAACTATAAATAGACAATGAGTGGATAAAATTGATAGAACTATTATAGTTTGGATGCTGATGTTGGTCACAGTATTTATCTTAATACTGCCTTATCATATTACAAATGATTTGGGATACTTTATTAAGCATCTGTATAATAAAGCATGCTTTGAACGCTGTTGTGAAAAGCAGAAGGACAACAGTGAATATGACTCACTCATTAACACTACCAAAATTATTCAAGAGGAGTTTAGGATCCCTAAAAACCTACTGAAGACTTAGTCTGAACAAAACTTAAAATTAAGGGAACTCCAGATGTTGGCCTGATCACCAACCCAGTGAGTTATATTCTATAGTAAAAAGAGCAAATAAGAAAGAAATTCCAGGACTCTTATTAGGAGCAATCAGCAACATAGATGCAGACAGAAAGGAAAACTTTAGCCCAAAACATAATCTCCAGAGTAAGAAGAAATCCAGACTCTTTTATCCCTAAGAGTACCAATCTACACCCCAAGGACAATGATGATTATTATAACATCTCTGACTCTGGTAACTTTAACCTACTAGAAGTTAGGCCCATGAGAATAGATAAAACTACAACAAATGATAATATGGAACCAATCAGAATTAATTAACAGAGAGCCTAGACTAGGTAAGAAATGACAAAAATTAGGATGGAATTACAACAAACTGATTTGGACATAGAAACCCAACGGCTATTAGATTTATAGTACAAATGAGGACCTGATCCTCACAGGAGCAGATTGTGTAACTTGGATGCATTGCCACTGATGCTAAATTTAATCCACACCTTAGAGTATTTGGAGAAAATGATACTAATATATACAAAGATCTTTGGCAGGGGAGCAGCAGCCTAGAGATTAAGATAGCCTATAAGTAATATATTATCCCTATCAACATCTCCATGGACAATAGCAGGGGAAACTATGAATATAGTAATTAAATTAGGACCACTGACTATGATTTATTATAGGGGACAGACACCCTCACTGCTACATGCAGAAACAACAGAACAAATTAAAAAGTCCATCCTAAAATCTGTGCCCCTGAGGGACCCAATAGCATATTTATGATATTTGCTGGTAAAAGAAACACAGGAAAACTGTTTGACTTCATCAGAACAGCTGAAGAATTGAGTAAAGATAAAAGCCATAGCTTTAACACTAATGTATATAGACAAAACAGGACTATACCTAATGTAAATAGGCCTAACAGAAGCAAACTCATAAGGCCTTCTTGGCCTACGTGACCTAAATCATTTAGACTACCACCCTTCAATCCAAATTATAAAAATAGAAACTCAAATAGAAACCCAGAAACTAATTACAGAGACAGAGAAACAGAAAGGAATTCCTAAAAGAACAAATTATCATCCTTACTATTTCAACATATAACAACTTAATCTGTACTGTTAAAGAGCCAGATAGATCATATAGACATACAGCAGATTATAGGAATTTAAACAAACATTTTCCAAAAATTGAGGGGACACTCTTAAGATACAGGCACTATAATAAACAATACCACCACTGGGTCCAGAACTTATTATAAAGTGGTAAAGTGATTTGACATGTTCTTTGCTATACCTACCAATTGATGAGAAAAGCTAACCCTGATTGCAATCACATGGGAAGACAGATAATATCAGTTTACTATGTTACCAGAAGGATATCTTAACAGTCCACTAATACCCTCAACTTTCTAACAGAAGATAACCAGACCTTGCAGGAAACACAACGCACACAAACCACCATTTCCCATCTAGATGATATTCTTATTTATGGTAATAACTGGGAAGAACAGGGTAAGGTCAAAATAGAGTTAACTGAATTCCTTACACCCAGAGAATGGATAATCAATCCAGGTAAGATTCAAAGACCTCAAACTACAGTCAAATTTCTGGGTATAATTCAGTCCTCTGAAGGTAGGAAAATATGAGACCCAGTCATAAACGGTATAGATCACATACTAATTCTTGCCACAAAAGAAGAAGCTCAGAAAGTAATAGGATGTTTGGGTATTGGAAAAAGCACACATATGGGGATAATATTAAGACGTATCTATGAAATAACTAGGAAGAGTAGGGAATGGAGTTGGACAGAGACTGTAGAGGCAGCCATTAGTTACTTGAAAAATGCTGTCAGAACTTTAACACATTGGCACCAGCTAATGAGGACTTTAAATACATACTAAAGTGCCTATATTCATAAGGGTTTGCAATATAGTCACTGTGGACTAAAGCACTGCTGGACCCCAAACTTTACCCAATTGGATTTTTAACTAGGAAGTTTCCATGATTTGGGAATAGATACCAACCAACTGAAAGGTTGACTTGGGCACTCTATGAGGCCCTACAAAATGCAGAGCCAACAACAGATGCTCTACACTAACTGAGGAAATTTCAGCAAATGCCAATAGTGGATTTGCCAGAGTCTAAAGGGTGAGCCTACTGAAGCCCAAGAAATTGAGCACTGGGGACCATCCTTGCCCATAGAACTAAAAAATGCCTGGTTTACAGATGAATCAGCCTCCATAATGCCATCCAGAATATGGTGTAAGCTGTGCCTTCAGGAACTAATGATGGTCTAACTTTGTCAGAACCAGACTTAGGAGAACCAGTACAATATGCCTAGCTAATAGCTATAAAACTGGCAATTGAAAGGTCTGTTAAGGGAACCCAGATTGAATCTTTTCTCAAACTCATGGGAAGTAGCTAACAAAATAGCTATCCGATCAAGAATGTGGAGAAACAAATGACTGGAAAATGGGAACTATGAACATATGAGGTAAGGACGTATGACAGAAAGTAGTGCAAACTTCCATCTCCGTATTTATCATACATATCTCAGCTCACCATAGATGACACTATGGTAATGAAGTACAGTGATCAGGTAGGCAGACTCACTAGAAAAACTAATGAGGCTAGAATTCCTAAACTTTATCATAAAAAGACCCACAATGTTTCATACATAAAAAGAGAGTCTAATCAAAATATGTATAAATATGTATAAACATATTTGTTTATATTATGTATGTACATATTACATACATAATATAATATACATATTATTATATGTATGTATATACATGTATATTACATACATATTATAATTTGTACATATTATGTACAAAAATATGTATAAACCAAAGGAACAGTGGATGATAAAACAGAAAAGATCAACAGAAAATTGATAGAATTACAGTTGACCTTTGAGGAATGCAGGGGGGGTTAGGGGCACCAACCCCCTGAGCAGTCAAAATTCCATCTATAACTTATGATTCTCCTGAAACTTAACATACTGTTATAGTTAAACATAACCTACTCTTGACTGCTGATAATACAAATAGTCGATTAACACATATTTGGTATGTTATATGTAATATATACTGTGTTCTTACAATGAAGTAAGCTAGAGAAAAAAGTTAAGAAAAAGTTATTTAAAAAGTTATTAAGTTATTTTTTTAGTGCAGAAAATACATCTGCAGTACTCTAATGTAAAAAAAACCCAGATAAAAGTGGATCCCTGCAATTCAAGCCCATGTTGTTCAAGGGTTAAGAGTATTATATGGGCACATCATCAAAAGGGACACCCAGGCATCCATGGTACTAAAACCTGGTTGAAAACAAAAACATATATAAGTCAACTAAATATCTATAGTATCACATTAAAATGCAAGTATTGTAGGAAATTTAGAGCTTGGAAATCTTTACTCAAAACACCAAAGTTAAGGCTGATAAATCCTTCCAAATTATACAAATTGATTATATAGGACCCTTGTTTACATCAGAGAGTACACCATATGCATGCACTATTGTAGACACATGGTCAGGAATAAAAGTATCCTATTCCTGCAGAAATAATGATCAAAAATTCACCATCAGAACACTGGAAATCTGAATTGCTTGGTATGTTATCCTATCCACCATAGAATCAGACTAGGGAACCTGCTTCATAGGAAAAATAATACAAGACTGGGCAAAAGACCAGGGCATAAAAAAAACTTTCACCTACCTTACAATACAGTTGCCTTTGGATCAACTGAAAGGTATAATGCCTTGCTTAAACAAAAGCTTAGATTACTCACTAACAATCTACATATGAAAACCCGGACTAAAGTGGTATGGTAAGCAGCAAAGTCATTAACCCATATATCTACAGAAATAATGTTAAAACAACTATAGAATCTATACTTCAACAACCCACAAAAGTAAAAATAACCACTATTAGCACCCCAGACACTAAGTTAAAGGCATAAATGCTAATTAAAAAACAAAATGGCACATATAATTTCAGTGAAATTATAGCACCCACCACTAATAAAACTTACTGGGTGACCAAAGGACAAAACATATTACAAATTAAAAGAAATAAAGAATTAAAGAAAATAATATGATGTCTTTATAAAGTTGCTAAAACAAAACACATATATAAATACTTTGGTGCCATCCATATACTATGACTTGACCTTCACTTTAGAAGCTAATACTAAATTACTATGTAGGAATGCACCAAATAATGCAAGTATAAATCAAATATTATCATGGTCCATGCCTAACATCACATATGCAACTTTAAATTTTACAAACAACATGTTTTTTAATAGAATGTGATGTGACATACAGGTATTGTGAGTATGAACCCAGGCAGACTGTTCCTCTAGTGATGAGACAGCAATTTCAGAACTAATACATAAAGCATGCATTCAGATATATAAAGGATAATATACATATAAATACCACTACATGGTGGGCAGTAACACAGCCATACCAGTGTAAGAACCTTTACATTAATAATATACAATAAACTGCCAATTGGAGCAGAATTATGCTCTATTTATAGAACAGAAAACATGGAGAATAAATAGATGACTGGTAAAAAAGAAAGAATGAGAAGTAAAATGTTAAATTAAAAAATTTGGGAAAACCTAGAAAAAACATTAAAAAATATAGACATGAGCTTACCACAGGAAATACGAAATATGTAGTCCCAGCCATAAGTAATGATGACACTTTGGGAATAAACATTGTTACAACACATCTACATGATAGCAGTTGGGCAATTATATATTTCTTTTTATTGAAGTATACTTGATATTCAATGTATGTCATAATGATATAGCTTACTAATTTTATTACACTAAATTTCAAAAGTATATAAAAGACAACACAAAGTTTTAAAAAAATAGAAATTGAAAAAAAGATATTACAGAACATATAATGATAACCAAGAAAAAAGTCAGTGTTCAAAATTAGGAATGCACACACAAATCAACAAGGCAAAGTTACATAGTCCAGTAGAAAACCTAGCAAAGTTAAGAAGATACAATATAATAGAATATGGCAAAATATTTTTCTGTCAGCTCTCAGTCTCTGAGCATAATCTGCCCCAAACAAAACACTGACAGAAGAAAAATATTTTGCCATTTTCTATTATATTGTATCTTCTTAATTATTAGTAAAGTCAAATGCCTTATCATTGGGATTGGCCATTAAAGCTTCTTTTTCTGTGTATTACCTGTTCATATCATTTGCTAGGTTTTTTTTTTTTTTTTTTTTTTAAAGATTTTTTTTATTTGACAGAGAGAAACACAGCGAGAGAGGGAACACAAGCAGAGGGAATGGTAGCGGGAGAAGCAGGCTCCCTGCCGCACAGAGAGCCCGATGCGGGGCTCGATCCCAGGACTCTGGGATCTGACCTGGGCCGAAGGCAGACGCTTAACGACTGAGCCACCCAGGCGCCCCTCATTTGCTAGGTTTTCTGTATCTTTTTTCTTCCTTGACTCCAGTTGGTTAGGGTAACTTTTGTCTTAGAGCATACTATTGTCCAATTTCTCATATTAAATATAACTAAGAAGACCTTAAGACCATAGTCATGATATTTGTACCATATGTTTATCCAAAGGTGAAGCAGTGCCAAAGGTATTTTGGTTCCATTTCCCTATGATTTGTTTTTAATGGAATGTTAAAAAAAACCTTAATTGTTCCAAATCCATAGAGATATGATACTATAAAGTCATAGTAGTAATGTTTTTAGTTACTGTTTTAATTTTTTAACAATATGGAAAGTACAAATAATGCTTTTTTATTACTTTAATTTGCATTTACTCAACTACTGCTAAAGTTAGGTATCTATATACAAGGTAGCTGGCCTTTTGGATTTGTTCTAAAAATCTTACTCATATTTGCCCAGGAACATTTGTATTTTTCTTGTCAATCTGTATATTAAATACATATTTGTATGTTATATACATTAACCCTTTGTTACCAGTATCCTAATATTTTATCCCCAGTTTGATTTGTATATAGACTTTGTGTATTGTGTTTTTGGTATGCTAGATTTAAAAATCACAATATGGTCAATATGTCAATCCTTCCTCTTAATGGTCTATGAATTTCCAGTCTTGATTAGAAAGATTTCTCTTATTTTTACATTGTGTATTATTACCTATAGTTCTCACAGTATTTTGATTATGTTATGTTTAATATTTAATTATAGAGTCCTTCTACATTTCAGCCATTTTATGTGGCAAATGAGTCCCCTTTCATTTTTCCCAGATAGCCTGTTGTGTTAGCACAATACATTAAGCAATCCACCCTTTTCCTAATGAATTAAACTATTACTTTTGTCAAATGTTAACTTCTATTATAAAAAAAAAAAAATGTAAGAGTATGGGTAAACTCTTATGCCATTAGTTCCCAAATAAGGGTGATTTTGCCCTCTGGGCACATTTATGGCTACCACAACCTGACGTCGGATTTTGTTATACATTCTACAATGCACAGGACATCCCTGCCCCAGCAACCCCCAACAAAAAATTACCAGTCTAATGTATCAATAATGGGGTGCCTTGGTGGCTCAATGGGTTAAAGCCTTTGCCTTCAGCTCATGTCATGATCTCAGGGTCCTAGGATCCCCCACATTGGGCTCTCTGCTCAGCGGGGAGCCTGCTTCTTCCTCTCTCTCTGCCTGCCTCTCTGCCTACTTGTGATCTCTTTCTCTCTGTTAAATAGATAAATAAAATCTTAAAAAAAAAATAAATAATGTATCAATGATGATGATTGAGAAACCCTTCCTACACCCAGAGATGTCTGGAGGTATGATCTTGGATTTGCCTGGTATGTGCTAATTAAGATAAATATACATTGTTAGATTATACCTGGTCATCATAATTGTCAATAGTGAAATACCTAAAGGAATGATCTACCACTTCAAATAGAGGGAACTGAGTTGACAAGCTTTCTCAGAGAAAATATGTGGTAAGGATGGAGTTGGTAGCCCCCGAATTGAATTATTCCATTCAAGTTTCCAACACATTTCTTGCAACCAAGTGTGTTCCAAGTAGTGGAATGGCCAATAAGCTGAGTGTGACAAACTGAAATCTCCTGCTGCAGTTGTTAATTCCCTAGGCGCTCTACTGCCTGCTATATCCTTGATTCAGCAACATAAATTTGGAACATAGTGTGTCTTGTGAATCTTTTCATCAATTCCAAATAAAGGAGTGTCTAACTGAATCAGAAGTCAGGGAAAATGTATAATTACTTCTAATTTTGGATTCTCTCTTTTGTGACAGCAAAGTATTTTCTTATCTCTACACCAAAAATGTATTGACCAGATTGCCTAGATTTTAAAGTAAGTTCTGAAGTTATGCCATTATTCTCATTTTCATCAGCTCCTAGATATCCTCCTGAATTTGTTCTTCATTTGAATATTAATTTATTCTACCTAATTCTAAAAGGAGAAAAACAGAGATAATAAAAAGGGTATTGAAATTCTAGCTTGGATTGCTTTGAATTCTTTTATTATTGTTATTATTGTTGTTGTTGTTTTGGAAAATAATATTTTTGAAATTCAGTCTCCCCACCCAAGAATGAAATCTATTTCCATTTTTTCAGGTCTTTATATCTTCAATTAAGGTTTTATAATATTCTTCAAATAATTTCTCATTCTTTTATTCCAAAGTATTCTACAAAATAATACTGACTAATGTTCTAATGATAAATCATCTAACCATTCATGGAGTTAAATCTAAATTGTGTCTATGTGTGTTTTAATGTATAACTGGACTTAGTTTGCTAGTATTTTATATAGAAACATGCATCTATATTTGTAATTTGACTTCTGATCTTCCTTTCTTATTTAATGTGTGTTCTACTGGTTTCCAAGAATTCTGTTCAAGAACATAGCAGTGATTTTATATCAAATAGTTATTCTTAAATTTACAATTTTGATGGAAATAAACAATTAGCACGTGTTTGCTAATAATCTGAATTTTCATGATACATAAACAATTAACATACGTATATTAAATGTATCCAAGACAATGTATTGTTAAGGTTATAGCCATATAACTATAAAACAGTTCTTTCTTCCTTGTTTAAATTCTCACTGTCTCAAATACAAACTAAACCCAGAAACTTAGCCTTATTGGTATCATGTTTAAATTAATTAAACCATTCACTAATAAGCTCATCTCAATTACATGGATTATAGGATCAACAGAGACAAAGTTAATTATTCCAGTAAAAATTTACAATGATATGTAAATAATTCCAAAGAAGATACATTTTTAAAAAATAGAGAATTATTATGTCCATTTCAGTTTACTCAGATATAGTTTTAATTATAGCTGTCTTCAAGAAATGTAAATAATTTATATTTATTATATATAGAGTATATAAGCCTTGTACTTTCTTGCAAAAAAATTAAATTCTTAAGCACCAAACACAATAAGCAGCTGGAACCAAAGTCAGCACAAGTATTGCCAAAGGTATTATCATACACCTAGGAATTGATCTGACACTGCTCACTCCCTACAATAAAGACTATAATATAAAGTGCTTGGACAACTAATAAAGGCAAATACCAATTCTTAAATCTCTCATTTAGTTATTTGCTTCTCAGGGCTCTATGTAGACAAGACTAAAGATTCTACTGACTGAAAATGTCAGAATTATTCAAAAGTTGACATAAGGAATGCAAAGGAGACCTAAGCAATTATGATTCATATGAATCGCTGATGTAAATTCATCCCAAATTCAGTGATATCCTAAACCTGAAAATCACCTGGGCTGCTAGTGAAAAACTGTTCCTAGTACATCCTGGAAATTATGTTTTAAAAGTCATCTTAGATAAGTCCAATGCAGGTGGTATCAGAGCACATTTTGAGAAACACATTAAATGGTCCACATGCATTAGTTCACAGAGACTGATGGCCACATATAAGCATGTCTCTTTGCTCTAGAAATTACTTTCTGGTTTCCTAGTATTTAAATTACTACATTAAAATGACTGGGGAAAATCATAATGATGAACATGATGGTTTCAGCAAACATTATGTTTATGTTTAATGTATTCTGTATGAATTATACAGTGGCCCATTTTTTTAATTGGCAATCCAGCTGTAGATGTTCTTTTTAACCATCATACTCAATTAAGCAGAACACCTCAATCCTCAAATGCTTTGAAACAACAGAAGATAATTTCTTCTACGAAAAAAAAAATGACTGTGAGGAAAATCAGGCAGATGTTTTAACCACTTTAAGTGCTTGTGTTTGTGTGTACTAGTAGTAATTATCTTTGCTCTAATACTGCTCAAATTACATCATTGCTACTATTAAGCTGTAAATCTGTATACATGTGCTTACAATGTGTGAAGATCAAATATAGGAATCTCTAAATTGTAAGGAAGAAAAAACTATGCTATATCACATTCTAATTCATTGTTCTTGCTTTTTGAAGGCATGAGATCTTAGGCAACTAAATAATCACAAAGAGAAAGTAACTCACAGAGAGAGACAGAGAGTGGTAGGAGGGCCAGGGAGAAACTAGGTAGCATAAAAGATTTATTTAATTCTTTCAAAGCTATACTAGCTGAAGACTTACTGTTTTTAAGAAAAAAGAGACCTTGTTCTCACCTCCCTAGTTTCAAATTTAGAGCAAGACTAAACATCTACTAAGAGAATAGAGAAAAGAAAAATCCTCTGACAGCCCATCTGCTGGTCAGATAAAGATGAATAAAACAAATTTCCATTTAAAATCATGTTTGACTAATAATTATAAGTCAGCTTTTTTTAATTTCCCATTAAAGTATAGATGAAGACTTCAAAAGCAAAATAAAACATAACAAATCTAAGACCGAAAGATGAGTCATTTTCCAGATTCTAGGAATAAGTTCCACTAAGTGAAACATCCATAAAACTGAAATTAGAATATCAGTTATGTCACATTCCTTGTACCATATAAAGGAAACTGAGAGATCATAATAGATGTCTTTCCCCTTTCTAACACTTTGCCCCTGATCAGAGTTCTAGGGGTCTGTGCCAAAGAAAAAATTGGGCAGCTGTCCCTCTGTTATACAGATACTGCTTTTCAGAAGGCCAACATATGCAGCCTATCTAGGAGTACTGGTATCCCGCTTTTTATGGAGACTGACACATGGAAAACAACATACTAGAAGGCAAGTGTAACTGATGGTATCATAAGGCAACACTGGTAGTATGTTTCACTGAGTGAATACATTTATTTCAAAAAGTCACACCATCTCCACTCCCACCTCAACCCCTCCCCAGAAAAAGATGCCCAAGTGAAGATAAAGGAGAAATGCAGGCTGAGAAAGAAAATGACACAGTATCCCCAAGTTAGAAAACATGAAGTAATTATTGATAAAACAGACTGAATAAAAATAAAAACAACCAGTGTTATCAAAATTCCACCATTGTAACAAAAAATAAACAGAATACTTGGGGAAAAATATACTACATTACATAAGGCAAACGTCAGTGTCTAAAGGTCTAGAGAGTCATCACAATGGGAACAACAACAACAACAACAACAAAAGGATGAACACTCCAGAAGTAAAACAAAGAATCTGAATCTAAACTTCACAAAGAAATAAATGTAACTGAAAGAACACAATAATGCTATTCCACTAGTGCAAACAAATGAATTTCTTCAAGTAAAAACAAGATACCACCATATTTCATCTAATAAATTAGTTTTAAAAGAAGAGGAAGGAAGGAATATTTTGTGAGTATAATGCTAAATGTCAGCAAGAATTCTGTGTAATTGATTCTTTAGTACACTGTTATTGAAGGTGTAAATTTATACAGCCTACTTGGACAATAATTAAGAAATATAGAATTGTATAAATATTTATGGCCTTGACTAAGTAATCCTGTTGATTGGAATCTCACTAGGAAGTAATGTAAAAAAAAATATATATATATATATAAATGTATTTATTAAAGCATTATTTCTTAAAAAAATAAATTTAGAAATGACTTAAATATTTAAGGATAGGAGAGCCATTCAGTAAATTGTAATACATCAATATAAAAAGTTATTATGCAGCTTGTCTTTAAATAAAATAAACAAACACTTAAGTTACAGCTTAATGTATAGTATGGTATTAACTATGCAGGAAAAAAACAAAGAAAACAAAATAAACATGAACTGGTCATCTCCAGATCTCCACTGCTACCATAGAGGTTCTGAACTATGGTTCTATGGTGACAACTAGAAATCTCTGCTGAGCAGGAAGCCCACCAGGGTGCCCAATCCCAGGACCTTGATATCATGACCCAAGCAGAAGGCAGACTCTTAATCAACTGAGCCATTCAGGTATCCCTTCTAAGCGATTCTGACACAGGCAGTCCACACTTTGTAGAAATTTGACCTAGAGAATAAAACCCAACCTTGTGTTATACACAAAGTCCTAGATGACCTAGTTTATTCTCACTTCCAGTTTCATCTCACACCCCTTGCCACATGCCACATACTCTCAAACACCATGGGAAATATCATTCTTTAAATAAGTAACTGTGGATATAGGTGAAT
Organism: Procyon lotor; assembly: GCA_028646535.1. NCBI lineage: Eukaryota > Metazoa > Chordata > Mammalia > Carnivora > Procyonidae > Procyon > Procyon lotor. The sequence continues at coordinate 82,299,132 of CM053611.1, forward strand.
CTAAGATCAGAATCACTGGGGGGGGGGGGGGAACCTAGAGCTCTATATTTCTTAACCTAGTGATTCTGATGTACCACAATGAATTTAATGTTCCCCTCAACTTGACTAAACTTTAGAAAGATTTCTTTTTCACACAGCCACTTGACTTTCCTTTACTTAGAGCATTTACTTCAGAAAACTTCCAAATGTAAATTCTTTCTTTGTCCCTTTGAAATATTTGTAAATGTTCTCCAAGCCTCTTGCCAATTTTACAGCCCAGCAGTAACTTTCTCAGGGACTTAGAAACCATCTCTTTGAAATGGAAACATCAAAGAAGACAGCATCTCTATTTCTCAGTCTCTGGGAGGGAAGGAGTCTAGGATCTTTGGGTCCGTTAGCAAGCTCAGATGGCCTGATCACAGAGAAAAACATTTGTAAACTCAGGAATAACTCTATGTGCTAGACACATCCCATTAATCAATCTCAGCATTAACACCTTATAGTACTTTTCCTGTAATTTTGAACTCACTAAAGAGTTCAAAAGGTGCTCACTTCTGCCTTTTGTGTCACTGGAATTTGTGTTCAATCTCTCTATTGCAATAGCCTGAAAAAGATATCTCTTGCTTGTTTAGCTCTGCCCAGGGCAATTTTGCTTTGACAACACTAAAAAGGGAGGCTTCTATGACCATTCTCATATCCTTCCCTCTGCCCAGAGGGTTTTTTTCTCCAGCCATATTCCTTACCTTGATAACTTAGCCAACACCTAAAGACTTAGTTAGACTTTCAACTCCATGAAAGTTTTCTCTAACCTTCCCTGATCCTCTCCATTGTTCTTCTCCAATCCCAAAACAATGGTACCTCTAATTTATTGGGTTATAATAAAAAGAACATGAGCTTTGGAGTCCTAAATAGACATACCTATTTTATGGCATGCCAGCTTTATGACCTTCAACATTGAACTAAACTCTGCAGTGTGGGTTCTCTCAGGCTTAACATAGAAATTATAATGCCTCTATCCCCCTCAGTGTATATTAATTGAATTTAAAATATTTTTTAAGTACTTGTAGCATAAAACCATGTTTTGTTTTATTTTTGAGCTGATTGTATTTTTTATTAAAATTTTATGTTTTCAGAGCTGTGTTTATTTACAGTAAAATTGAAGGAGAGATACAGAGATTACCATATATCCCCTGCCCCTACACATGCATTGGCTTCCACATTATCAACATTCACAAACAGGATGGTACATTTGTTACAACTGATGAAGCTACATTGACACATGACAATCACCCCAAGTCCATAGTTTATCCAAGGGTTTACTCTTGGTGTTGTACATTTTATGCGTTTGCACAAATGTATAATGGCACGTATCCATCACAGTATCATGCAGAGAGTTACCACTAAGTAAAGAGTATTATCACTAAAAATCCTCTATTATCCACCTATTCATGTCTCCTCACCCCCACTCCCTGGCAACCACTGGTCATTTTACCATCTCCATGGTTTTATCTTTTCTAGAATGTTACATAATTGAAATCATAGAGTATGTAGTTTTTTCAAATTGGTATTGAAGGAAGCTCTAGGTCTTTTAATGGCTATTTGATTGTATTTTGTTTTTTGGGGGGGTATATGCGTAGTTTATTTGAGATGTGGTATCTCCCATGAATAGCTTTCTACTTCTTCTGAATTCAGTATCTCCTATTTTCTCCTGGAGATGGCTTCTCTCTTCCCAGTAGGGCTGTAAATCACTTGATCCTGCCTAACTTAATTAATGATAGCCATGTGACATATACAAAGAGACAAAGAGCTTATTTCAAAATGTAAATCAACAACATCAAGAAATTCTTGCTTTGAAAAAAAGAAAAACACACACAAGTGAACTAAAGGATATTCTCAGTTTTGTAGGTGATATTCTTCCTGGGGTCACAAGCCCCGAATCTGCTTGCAGACTAGTAACAACAGTTGTGGAACTCAGTTATTCGTGGACTTATTTAGTGTAGCACTAAACTTCCCTTAGTTTAGAGATTGATACATGCATGACCCATGCTGGTCCAAAAGTTCATCATCCTGAGCAGTGTGGCAGTAATAGTCCAGAACCATAATTATTATGTCCTTCTTGGTCACCCTCACTCATCCATACATCCCTACAATGTCTGCTACCCTGGAATAACTTGAACAACACTGAAAAGGATAATTTAAAAGTAGGTTCCAGGGGCGCCTGAGTGGCTCAGCGGGTTAAAGTCTCTGCCTTCAGCTCAGGTCATGATCTCAGGGTCCTGGGATCGAGCCCCGCATAAGGCTCTCTGCTCAGCGGGGAGCCTGCTTCCCCCCTCTCTCTGCCTGCCTCTCTGCTTACTTGTGATATCTGTCAAATAAATAAATCTTTAAAAAAAAAAAAAGTTGTTTCCAGCTTCAAAGATTCGCAATTCATTGTGTTTATTGGTAAGGCGAAATAAACTCATTAATTTGTCAGAAGAACCTCACCAGACAAGAATCCATCAAAATCCTTGAGGACAACACAGGCAGCGACTTCTGTGACCTCAGCTGCAGGAACTTCTTCCTAGAAACATCATCAAAGGCAAGGGAAGCAAGGGCAAAAATGAACTATTGGGACTTCATCAAGAACAAAAGCTTTTGCACAACAAAGGAAACAATCAACAAAACCAAAAGACAACCAACAGAATGGGAGAAGATATTCCCAAATGACACATCAGATAAGGGCTAGTATCCAAAACCTATAAAGAGCTTACCAAACTTAACACCCAAAGAATAATCCAATCAAGAAATGGGCAGAACAAATGAACTGACATTTCTGCAAAAAAGATATCTAAATGGCCAACGGACACATGAAAAAGTGCTCAATATCACCCGGCATCACAGAAATACAAATCAAAACCACAGTGAGATACCACCTCACACGAGTCAGAATGGCTAAAATTAACAAATCAGAAAACAACAGATGTTGGTGAGGATGCAGAGAAAGGGGAACCCTCCTACACTGTTGGTGGGAATGCAGGCTGGTGCAGTCACTCTGGAAAACAGTATGGAGGTTCCTCAAAAAGTTGAAAATAGAGCTACCCTATGACCCAGCAATCGCACTACTAGGTATTTACCCTAAAGATACAAATGTGGTGGTCTGAAGGGGCACGTGCACCTGAATGTTTATAGCAGCAATGTCTACAATAGCCAAACTACGGAAAGAACGTAGATGTCCATCAACAGATGAATGGATAAAGAAGAGATGGTGTATACACACACACACACACACACACACACACACACACACACACACACACACTGGAATAATATGCAGCCATCAAGAGAAACGAAATCTTGCCATTTGCAATGGTGTGGATGGAACTAAAGGGTATTATGGTAAGTGAAATAAGTCAGTCAGAGGAAGACAATCATCATATGATCTCTCTGATATGAAGGATTTGAGGGGCAGGGCGGGGGGTTTTGGGGGGTGGGAGGGAAATGAAACAAGATGGGATCAGGAGGGAGACAAACTATAAGAGACTCTTAATCTCATGAAACAAACTAAGGGTTGCTGGGGTTAGGGCTAGGGTGGCTGGATTTTGGACATTGGGGAGGGTATGCGCTATAGTGAGTGCTGTGAAATGTGTAAGCCTGATGATTCACAGACCTGTACCCCTAGGACAAATAATACATTATACGTTAATTAAAAAAAAAAAAAAAAGAAGAAGAACCTCACAAAGGCAAAGAACTATAACAGGCAAATATATGTATCAGGAAAATGCTTCCTCAAATTCATTTTCTTCTTTTGCTTAATAATGAATAAGAAATATAAAATATGGAAAATATGTTTATTTCTACAGGAATAAAACCCAGATAAAAAGATGAAATAAAACCTATCCAGGTATAAGGAGGGAATAAAAAATACTTTTCCCAAAATTCCACCCGCTTAGTTTCTATGGAAATGGCAGTAAATCTGTCCTATTCAACCCAAATGTCAGATTTGGCCTTATGAGAGAGCATTTAGTGAGTTTATTGTTATAATTTTGCCCATTTTCCCCATAAAAGCAGATTTTAAGACTCCAAATGACTTTCAGATCACTGATTCTACCGCCAGCTGTTGCATTACCACATGGGCTTTGGGCTCCGAAAGACATTTTTTGTGCTCCGGTATTTATACTTTGGCACTTCTTTTTAACAGGTGCTTTATAGTAAAGAGAGACTAAGCATTATGAGGCATTACAGGTGCTAGAGAAAAGATCACTGAAATAAAACTTCTTTCATTAAAACACACTTGCCTCTTGGCACCTATGACTTTTTAGCTATAGTTTGATCAATCTATGCTTGAAGCTTTGGTTGCTGGAGCAGTTGGTTTTGAAAGTCTGCCTGGCTTCATTTTCCATACAAATACATCAGCACTTGAATGAAGAATGAAGGCTATCCTCAAGTTATTTATGCAGAACAGCATTGGTTCTACCATTGCTAATCCTAAAACTAACTGAAAGTTTTTAAAAAGATCCACGTAAAAGAATTTATGGGCAATTTGTTCCAAATAAAATAATTTCAAAGGAATTCATGATGGAAGTTGAAAATAATAGTTGGAATGAATTAAATATTTTTTGTAAAATGAGAAAAAATTTGAAAGTCACTAGAATGTGTTAGGGCAGAAAATCACTGCATAGTTTTTTCCACTTCCTCTTATGCAAATGTTGGCTTTGTAGACTTTTTTTGAAGTTCTGAGTTTTCATAGCTCAGAGGTTACTTTCCATTTAAAAACTCACTCCAGAAAGTTAAAGGAAGGTTCACAAAGACACCTGGTTTTTTCAAAGACCTGAGTTATTTTAAAGTGGTTTTCTAAATGGAATCACTCTATTCATATATAAGGGGCAGTTATGTTTGGTCATAAAAGGTAGATTTTATAGCAGAAAAATGTTTCCTTCTCAAAATAATACTTTTAACATGTTTTAAAGCACAGCTGAATTAAAAAAATATATCCCATTTATAGTTTTCCTTTAAAAAAACCTTTAAATTCTAATAAAGGTAAACATTTTATTGAGAAAAAAAAGCCACTGAATTATTTTCTCACTTCAAAATTATCAATATTTTTTTCTTAACTTAAAAAATGAATGCTAATGGCTAACACACTTTTTATAACCACCCCTGACCTACCCCTTCATCCCTTTCTCTGGCCACTACTTCCCTTACATCTAATACTCAAGCATTTTCTCAACAGATTTGTTCAAATTGTTTTCTATGCCTTGCAATCTTCTGAGTCCTCTTCCCTCACTTTACTGATTCCATCTCATTCCTATGTATTGATGGGATTTTGGAATACAAGTGAAATTTAATGGGGTGAGGTCTGGAGCTGATGACCAAGAAGGAATTCCCAAGACGTCTTTGGTGCAAAATGGTGGTTTTATTAAAGCAGTGGGACAGGACAGGTGGGCAGCAAGAGCTGCTGCCCTGGGGCTGTGAAGGATTGCCCATTATATACTAAGGGGTTGGGGAGGTAAGGAAAAGGAGGTTTCAAAGGCCTTTTCATATGTTAAAGAAGATTCGCAGGATACCAGAAGCCTTGTCATTGTCAAATTAAGGTTGTTTTTTCCTCCAGCAATGCATTAACAAGAAGATAGTTGGGAGCTTTCTGGAGAAACATTACACTCTGCCTGCTTCAAGGATCTGTCAATGGGCTTCAGGTTATAAGGACATTTAATTGTATCTACATTTCCTTCTGGAAGCTAGGCCATTGATAGAAATGCTCTGTTCTTATAGATTGCTAAGACATTTGTAAACTGAGAGAGATTCCTGTCTGGCAGGATTGTGAGCTCTATAAATTAACTATTTGTTTTTCCTTTCCTTAGCTTTAGGGCAGCCAGGAGTACACGAGGAATGTCATATATATTTCATGGGGGGGTGGGGGGGTTGTGGGGTGTCAGCTTCTGCTTTGTCTTCAGCTTGCCTTTTGTTCCCTCATCGGTATCATCTAGATGGACAATTTTTTTTTTTTTTTTCTGAGCAATCTCCCTGAAGATACCCTTTCCCCACCGGATCTGCACCTCAGTGCATCCCGTGTAAGTATATTCTGCCCCATCCAAGTTTCTGTTTTCCTTTCTGCTGCATGTTGCTCTGAATCTCTTACTCGTCACATTAATTATAATTACCTCTACTCTCTATTTTCTCAGAAGAATTCTTGAATTTCTTGGAGAGAAAAGCTAGATCTTTTTCAACTCTGAATTCCTAGCACCTGTCTTTGTAACTGAACAAGTATTAATTCATTAATTGTTCACTGAATAAATGTATATAAATGGAAGTGTATACACTGCCCTCCAACTGTACTATAAACACAGCTGACTGGACAAGTGACAGTAATACCTTCTATTGCCTATGTTCTGCTCATACAAATGATCTACTCTAAGGTACTCTTGAAAAAAAGATAATTTGGAAGCTTCTTCTGACACTACAAGATCATGGATGACTTCTGCACTTAGGTCATATGCTTGAAAGAAGTGAATTGTTCTACATAAAATGAATATTTTTATGTGCATAAAAATAAATAAATACTTGGGGCTTGGGGACAAGTGGAGAATACAGAGAGAAGATGAGAATGAAAAGAGAAGAGAGAGGCCAGTCAGACTGGCATAAATCTGGAGATACTATGGGTAAAGGTGATGTGGGAAACAGAGGCAGAAGAAAAGTTATTAAATTTCCTTACTATCTAAAGCCCACTGATAAGTGGCAGTTGTGGCAGGTAGAGTGGCATTCCTCTAGGGACTCAACTGTCTCCACCTTAATACTTTGCTAAGGGCAAAAGGCAATCCTAGCCTGACAGACCCCTACTCCAACCAGGTTCCTCTAAGTCTACTTTAACATATAAAAATTCCTTTGGAAACTTCCTTCATCTAAAAACCCTCCAAGATACATGCGGGCAATCATCCCCAAGCATACGGCCCACCGATATACATCTGAACGGTCTCATGACTGTTGATTAGATGGTAATAAATGACCTTTTCCCAACAACAGCTAGCCCCTCAAGGTCCTGGAAACCTTGCTTCCAAAATTCCTCAGAGACTGACGCTCTCCCTGACCCCGTCCCAACTTGCAAATATATAATGGACCGCTCCTCACAACCCTGGGGCAGCAGCAGCAGCAGCAGCTCTCTCTGCCCACAGGTTCTGTCCCCGTGCTTTAATAAACCACCATTTTGCACCAAAGACGTCTCAAGAATTTTTTCTTGGTTGTCAGCTCCGGACTCCACCCCACTGAACTTCACTTATGTTCTAAAACTTCATCAAAGGTGTCTCATGATTCCTCCTGATGGATTAGCCAACTGTTGTGTAAGGATGGTGATATCTGCTTTTAATTCTAAGTTGTTGGCACTGCTGTGAAGTAAACCCCTTCATTAATCTGAAATCTCAGGTTAAGACCATCACAAAATGCAAATGTTTTCTGATGGTTTTTGTTTCATGTTGCTTTTGGGTAAACAAGGGAAACAGGGCTGACTTTCAAGTTAAGGCAGAGAAGAGACAAGAACAGCCTCAGGAAGTAAGACACAAAGCAGCATCAGAAACTTGGAAGCCAAATGTGCCATGAAATTACAAGCTCCTGAGAATTTACTAAAGCCCAGGGAAGGTCATTGAACAAAGATGTGGCTCAGGATGCTACAATTTATTAGTGTGTGCATGCCGGTGTGGCTGTGTGTGTGTGTCTGTGGTGTGTTTGTGTGTGTGTGTGTTTGTGAAAGAACAGAGCAACTTCAGCTGATGACTTCAAAGATACACATAACTTGATGCAACCATATTCAATCACTAAGTTAACATTAAGAACTATGTATAATACCCTGTCACAGTATATTTTCAAAAATATCAAAATATTAAATATTAGTGCTGAAATTTACTTACCTATAGAATAATAATTAGAAAAACACCTCGAAGTTGTGTTAAATATTACAAAAATAAAATTTTGGCTTTAAGAAATAACTGGAAAAAACAAAAAAAGACTGAATTTTTCCTTTTATGAAAGAAAAAACAAATTCACTATACTACAGAAAATTTAAAATAGTAAAGAATATTAAGTTTAAATTGTGTTATCATTTTAAAAATAATTTGCATCAATCTTACTGCTTATTCCCACATAAATTAACAACCTTTAAATATGTTAATGGAGTTTTAATATATGATATACTATATTTTTGTTATGTCCGGATCGAGACCCTCCCAAAAGAACCCACAAAAGGCAGGCTGGATGCAAGAGCAAGAGGGTTTATTTCCAGCTAGCTGGGGCTCCCACCGGCACACAGATCGCAGCGCAGTGCTAAGGCGAGAAGCCCCTCCTCTCCCCTTTGCAGCATTTTTATGCACAAGTACGCAAGCACATACGTCACTACACACAGTCACTACACACGTAGGCAAGTTCCTTATTCTTTATATGGCAATTACCTAAATCTATGCATTTCATTGGCGCATTTGAACAACTCAGGTGCTGAGCGTCACACAGGGAACCTAAATTCCAGGAATAGTTTTCACGCCCATACACTTAGGCCTGTCTTTTTCTGGCTTAAAATGAAGCCCGTCATGGAGGAAGGGTAATCTACTTAAAAACTGAACTCCACAATTTCATTTGTAAATATTTTAGAATAAACAGCTATGCCTTTGGTAGAAAAGTTTGATTTCTTTTACCACATTTTACTTCAACTTAATATATGAAATAAGCATAGTCCATTTTTCATGTGGTCACATAACAGACTGATAAACTTCTATACCAAAAGAATGAATATTTTTAAATCAATTTGATAAAGTATAAAATTCAGTGGAAAAACAACTGCAATAGTTCTTACATAGGACAAAGATCTTTTTCATGTTAAACAATGGCACAAATGCATAGCACAAAAGAGACTAACTAGGTTGTACATTGCTTTTCTTGTAACTGCTTCTGTTTGGTGCATTTAATTTGACCAGTTCACGATGTGTCAAGATGAATTACGTTATAGTGGTACTCTTGTGAGGATGCATAAATTCTAGGGTGTTTATGTCATTTAACATCAGTGCTAAGCTTAAGACTTTTCATATCACATTTTATGGATCTGGATTTTCTCCAGATCCTTGAATTCTTTTACTGTAGCAAGAGATCACATTTTGCCAAGTAACTTGAGTCATATCTAATCATAAGCAATTAGGCAAGTTAGGAGATCTGTATCTATATCCACATACAGATACATATTTGAGGTACCTGACGGGGGAAACAAAGGCAGAAGAAAAATTATCAAATTTCCTCACTACCTACAGCCCATTGACAAGTCCTTGAAACAGGCAAATTGACAGTCCTCTAGGGACTCAGCTGCCTCAATGTTAACACTTTGCTAAGGGCAAAAGGCAATTCTAGCCTGACTGCCCCCTCCCCAGGCTAGATCCTCTAAGTCTACTTTAACGTATAAAAAATCCTTTGGAAACTTCCTTTATCTCTAAACCCCCCAAGTTATGTGTTGGCAATCATACCCCAAGCATGTGGCCCGATATACATCTGAAGGGACTAAGCTTTTATTAGATGGTAATACATGACCTTTTCCCAAAAATACCTAGCCCCTCAAGGGCCTGGCAGACTTGCTTCCAAATTCCTTTGAGACATATGCTATCCCTAATCCCCTCCCAACTTGAAAGTATACAATGGGCCACTCCTCATGACCCTTGGTGCAGCTCTTTCTGTCCATAGGTCCTCTCCCCATGCTTTAATAACATGACCTTTTCGCACCAAAGACATCTCAAGAATTCCTTCTTGGCTGTCAGCTTCAAACTGTAACATCATCTTTCCTACATCAGTACCTACTGATCACCTTCAAATAATTTATATACCAGCCCCTTCAGTAATAGCTTATTCCATTCCTTCACTTTAATCAATGGCACAGCAGTGAAGTTAATACTGCATTGACATTCTAGTCACCATGACGTCTTGCAGCTATTGTTGATATACATAATTATGTAATTAGTTCTAAGAATCTTTGTATTACTCTCAACAAGAAAAGTGCTTTAATTTATATTTGGGAAAATAGACTAACAGTATCTATCTCTGACATGGTGAAAATTCCCATTAAAATATACATATAAACACTGAGATATTTCAATTAAGCCTTTCCTTAATAAGGAACTTAATTTTATTTTCCATTCCTGTTGCTAGGACTATATAACAAATTACCTTAAACCTAGAGGCATAAAACAACTTTATAGAAAGATTATCTGGGCTGACTATAAGCCATCTGATTAATATAGTCAAGATTCTTACAGAGTTGGCAAAATTACCCAGCAAAAAATTATGTTCATCAGACAGCGTGCAAATACATACAGTGACCACTGAGGGCTAGATGCTCCACTAAGAGCTGCTGGAGGCTTTAGATAGGAATCAACATGGAGGCTGGTTTGGGGGCCATCGGGTGACAGAGATGAGATGATCTGTAATGCTAACTATTACAAGAGGTATTTAGGAGTAGATAGACTGGGGAGAGCCAGGGCCATTCAGAGAAGATAGGAGACAGCAGCAACCTGGCACAACCTGATAAGGAGAGAGAGCATAATAATACTGATTTGTCAAATGCTGTTTCGCATGCAAGGGTTTTAAAGTTTCCAAGAAGAAAACTGTTATCACATCCTTCTTAAAATCATTCAGGTACTTAAAAGTTCTGCAGCGCGCTAAAAAAGGTCATACCTTGCTAGTCCATGCAAATGCTGGTATTTTTATCATTGTGTATTTTGTTTGAAAAATCTTATTTGCTTGACATTTTGTTTTTAAAAAATACAGAGCTAAGAACATTTTAGAAGTTTTCTGAGAAATATGGTTTTATAAAGCTTCATGACTACTTGGGCATTTTTGTTGTTTTGACATGCTCTGCTATCCCAGGAAATCTGCCAGGTTGTGCTGTCCCTGGTTTGTTACTCTGTACCTCATTCTGGTAAGTGAACTGCTATCATTTCTGCCAAACACCTGTGAGCAGTTCAATAAGCTGCATATTATAATTCTGATATATTTACAAAGGTAAAGTATTACAGCCACCTGACTTTTTAAAATCAAGTTAAGCCAGAATATTATTTTTATTGGAAAAATTGGTAAAACTATTTCAGCATCACTAAGGTTGTGTCTACTTACACACAAAATTATTAGACAATTGAAACAATAGCTCAGGTAATTAGCCAAGAAAATTGTGTCAAATGTAAAAGGAAGTTTTTATAAACTTTTATTTTAGGTTTGGACTGTAATTATACCAATTCAGTCTCTAGATCACTTCTAACATATCTGCAGGATCAGATTGTAACAATTTTCTTTAATTTAATTGGAATTTAATATCATTTTTTAGTAAGAAATTTTTTGTGATGTTTTGAAGAAATTGGTCTTACTCCAAAAAGCACCAGTAGAGTGGGGGGGGAGGGCTTATTATAAAGATTTAAGTATGATAATAAGGAGACTACACTTTCATAGAAATGAACTAACAGAGCTAAAGGTCATAGAGAATTAAGCTGAAGGCTAATTTTGGATTCAAGATGTCTTCTTAGTCAGCTTGGGCTGCCAAAACATGGCCTGAGTGGCTTAAATAACAGAAATTTATTTACAGTTTTGGAATCTGGAAGTCCAAGATCAAGGTACCAGCAGATTCAGTTCCTGATGAGAGTCAGCTTCCTGGCCTATAAATAGCCAACTTCTTGCTCTGTTCTCCCAAGGTAGGGAGAGAAAGAACTCTGGTCTGTTTCTCTTCTAATAGGAACACTAATGCCATCATGTAGTCCTGACCTTCATAACTTCATCAAAATCTAAATACCTCCCAAAGGCCCCATCTCCAAATACTACCACACTGGGAGCTAGGATTTCAAAGCATCTCTACGGGCTTCAGGCACAGCATCCTACAAAGACTGATCACATTGGCCTCTTCTACCTAAATGCCAAATGTCCCTTACCCAGTAAGTAATCAGTTCTTTAGTTTTCCTCTACCTTTTTAGAAATTTAACTAGAATGCATCAGATGACTCTCTGTACTGCTTAAAGCAGATATACAAATAGTTTTATTCTCTTATCATTACTGGATCTTGCTTCTTTGAAAGTATTTAAGTCTGTATTAGAACATCTTATTTGTGTTTAAGAATTATATTTCTTATGTAGAAATGTAAAACTGAAAAATAACATACACAGATGATTGAAAATGAAGGTGGAAATATGGCATGGGGAAAAGCATGTTCATTTCTAATTTTGTGGAGAAAAAATAAAATAATCTACTTTCATTATAACTTATGGGCCTACTTATTAAAGGTTAAATATTGAATGATAAAAGGTATTTTAACATTTTTCATCAAAATCAAAAGTAAAAACCTACCACTATATCTGAGGAATGTATATTCTTTCTCCAGTACATTTTACATTTGAAAAAAAATGTTTATCACATTACACATATGAAAGCAAAATCTGCATGTGTGTGTAGAAACATACATATAAAATCACTTGTGCTTCTCTCACAATTAATCTTCTTCTGAAGGGTCTCAATAATGTTTCCAAACACAGTACAAATCTCATACAAATATAGAGTACTTTTAAATATATTGAATAAACAGACTTTACTTTTGCCATATTTAGGACACATGCTCTATCAAAAAGACTTAAGGAAATCTTATTAAATAACATTTATTAGGGGCACCTGGGTGGCTCAGTGGGTTAAAGCCTCCGCCTTCGGCTCAGGTCATGATCCCAGGTTCCTGGGATCAAACCCTGCATCAGGGCTCTCTGCTCAGCAGGAAGCCTGCTTCCCCCTTTCTCTCTGCCTGCCTCTCTGCCTACTTGTGATCTCTCTCTATCTCTGTCAAATAAAATCTTTAAGAAAATAACATTTATTACTTCTATCTTCCATAGTTAGTAAATTCATATCCAGAGGGCACCTGGGTGGCTCAGTTGGTTAAGCATCTGCCTTCAGCTCAGGCCATGATCTGGGGGTCCTTGGATGGAACCTCACATTGGGCTCCCTGCTCAGTGGGGAGTCTGTTTCTCCTTCTCCCTCTGCTCCTCTTCTGAACTCACACTCTCTTTCTTCAAATAAAATATTTTAAAAAAGGATTCATATCCATATAAAAAACTTGGAAAACAAATAAAAGCATAAAGAAACAGAAATAACTCCCAATCCCATTACCACCAAATATAGTTATCTGAAGCTGACTAGTCCCTAAGCAGTTTTTTTCTTGGAAAACTTGAGACATTTCCTTACTTCTTTGATATCATACATTATTGAATGTCATAACTATATTTACATATTCTTTTTTATATGCCATCTTCAGAAATGGTTTATTAAAGAAATTAAACCTAAGTTCCTTCCTAAATCATCTTCCTCTCCAGATTTTTATTTTCCCTTAATGTTCCCCTGATTCCATTTCTCTAGGCCCAATATCAGAAACATGTTTAGTTCAATTCTACCCTCAAAAATTTTGTTGGTCTTCTCCCATAGCCATCCTGACTTTCTTTATCATAGGGCTGTGTCCAATCCTTACCTGGGAGTTAAAATGAACTATCTCCCAAGAACTTAAAGCCTATAAAATCAGCTTCTGAGAGTTAAAAGCAGTAAGTCAAATGTTAAGGGAGAGGTTTGCTTAGTCAATTAAAGGTGACTGAATGGCCTTCTCAACACCTAGGTAACGAAGAGTTACCCATGACCACTGCTTCAAAGTATCAACATACACTATAAAGAAATGAGTCCATCAAAAAGGGACATAGCAAGACTGGGGAGCATGGAAAAGGGAAATCACACACACAAAAAACATATTATGAGAAGGAAGTATTCACACTTTCCCCAGTGTGTGTGAATTTTTGTGGGTGTGTGTGAATTTTTAATTGTCTAGTAAGTCTACCTAAGAATTATCTGATACTAGAGAATAGCACTTTGATTTACCATTTATACTAATTTGAGGGGAAAAAAAACCTCTATGTCATAATTAAGAAAACTGATAATACTCAATGATTTTTATCTGTCCTGTAGAAAAAAATAACAGCAAGAGTTATGGGTTTATTGCCCTATGGTACATTAATTAGTTTTTATCTAATTTAGGATTTTTCACCTGCCTATATTAAATCCCAGTTATTATATCTTCCTTTAAACTACATTTCTATTCTTGCAAATTCCCTCATTAATAAGTTAAGTAAGCTTTAGCGATAATATCTATGTTATGGAAATGGATACATCAGATGATCGTAATCAATGTCAGCAAACACATGAATCACCTAACTTCTTATTCTGATTCTGGCTGTTTATCTGCTTATCATTTGATTTCCCAGTAGCATGCTTTCTCAGAGAAAAATGTGCTAGCCAAATAATCCAAGTGTTTGGCCTCCTGATTTAAAGTAAGAAAGTCTATACCCGTGAGATAAATATATTTCTGGTGTGGATACAAAATCTGGTCTGTAAGAAAACTGAAGAACAGCTCTAGATCATGACCAACCTGTTAAATTCATGCTAGACAATGGGTCAGCCTCACTTATTCTAAATATGCCATAATGAGTGGCTGGCTGTCCCTACTTCTGTCTGGGAAAAATGATCTCTAACCTGATCTGGGAAAGAATGTTTTCTGTGTGTCCCTGGATTCATAACCTCCTTCTGGGAAGAAACTTGTGCTCTTAATAAAATGCTGACGTGAGGTTTTGAAAGATGTGTGAGATTAAGAATTTCTGGGGAGTTAGTTGCCCATATGCAACTGAATTTCAGCCTAGATTATGAACCTTTAACCAGATAAATATATATACTATATACTAATAGTTAATGAAGACTAATATATGTCATATGCAGTGAGAATACAGTTCATGCCTCAATAGAGTTCATATTCTAGTGAGGACAAGAAATAATTAAAAGGTAAACAAAATAGTTAATAATAAAGCTTTGGAATTTAAGAAATTCTAAGATAAGGGTGCCTGGGTGGCTCAGTGGGTTAAAGCCTCTGCTTTTGGCTCAGGTCATGATCTCAGGGTCCTGGGATCGAGCCCCACATCAGGCTCTCTGCTCAGCAGGGAGCCTGCTTCTCTCTCTCTCTCTCTCTGCCTACTTGTGATCTCTCTCTCTGTCAAATAAATAAATAAAATATTAAAAAAAAAAGAAATTCTAAGATAAAAATGAAACAAAGTAAAGAAATTAGAGTTGATGTGGCAGGTAGATGTGAATGTTTCAGTAGGAGTTCACAAACAGCTTTTTAGGAAGATGATATTTGAGCAGAAAGGTGAAAGACTGGACTTTTGGGGAAAAAACTCAAAACATTCCAGGCCCAGGTCAAAGCAAGAGTATGAGCCTCTTGGTGGAAATAAGATCCGCAGGTTCTAGGTAATTTGGCTTCCACCTACTTATTATATACTACTCTTGACTAAAAAAAAAAAAAAAAAACCTAGGTATTATTACACCATCACAGATCCTTCAGTAAAAGAAGTAAATTTATATCTTCAGGAAACTAAGAGAAAACACTGGCAGCACTGAAATATATGTAAACAACACTCTTTAAGAATGACATTTTGAAGCTTATGTTTGATATCTGGAATATGAGTCTTTTCTGAATCTAATCAATTCTTCCCCTCCTGCTGCAATATCACAGGACAATTTTCAAATCCTGTGTGGTATAAAATGATACCATCCTGAGCAGTATCATTTTATAAAAAGAAAACTTACAACTAGATGAATTAAAAGATAGGGATGTGATTATCCCCTTCGTTTCCTTCCTGCATGCAGATTTTAATAAAGTATGAAATATATTATTTTATATTTTAAGTTCACCATCTCATTTTCTGTGCCACCTTCCACCATAGTTATAGGAATATCTCCCTCTCTAGACCTTAAACTTCCTGAGGTCAGGAGCCGTGCTTCATTGATCTTGGTATCTGCTACCTATTACATGATACCTTACAGAGAGCTATTCTCAATACCTATCTGTTGAATAAATGAAATTCATGTATATATACCTTCTATTAAGAAAGACTGCAATATTATAGATTCTAAATTTATTTTTTTAATATATTTCTTTCTTAAAAAAAAAACCAGACACTTAAATACAGAGAACAAACTAGTGGTTGCAGAGGGAACTTAAAAGGGGATTAAGAGTATATTTATCTTGATAAGCCCTGAGTAATGTATAGAATTGTTGAATCAGTGGCGCCTGGGTGGCTCAGTCCTTAAGCGTCTGGCTTCAGCTCGGGTCATGATCCCAGGGTCCTGGGATGGAGCCCCGCACAGGGCTCCCTGCTCAGCGGGGAGCCTGCTTCTCCCGCTACCATTCCCTCTGCTTGTGTTCCCTCTCTCGCTATGTTTCTCTCTGTCAAATAAATAAAATCTTAAAAAAAAAAAATTGTTGAATCATTATATTATATCCCTGAAACTAATATTACACTGTATGTTAATTCTACTTTAATAAGAATTAATTAATAAAAAAGATAATAGTAGGGGCACCTGGGTGGTTCAGTGGCTTAAAGCCTCTGCCTTCGGCTCAGGTCATGATCTCAGGGTCCTGGGATTGAGCCCCGTATGGGGCTCTCTGCTCAACAGGGAGCTGCTTCCCCCTCTCTCTCTGCCTGCTTCTGCCTACTTGTGATCTCTCTCTCTCTCTGTCAAATAAATAAAATCTTTTTTAAAAAAGATAATAATAAATAGTGTTATGAAAGGCTGTACTGTTTATTACTGTTGACTCAGAATCTAGCAATTATGGCCGGTAGTAGGCTAACAAGTACATTCTGAATATTGAACTAAAACATCTCAGACTTTATTCAACCAAGTGAATATTGGTCTTTAAAGCAACTAACTCAGGAATCCATTACTTTTTCCAATGATGCAACCCTTGCTTGAAAAATTCTTAAAAAAAAAAAAGGTATTTGACTTCTGAATAAAATTACAGGTTTCACAAGAAAAGTCAGGCCCACTTCTCTATATATATGTCTGGTCACTGACCAGTCAGAACCACTAAGTCTAAATTCCAAAAAAATATTTTGTTTTGCAGAATCTCTATAATATAATAATAGTTCAGGAACTATTATTTAGTTCAGGAACTATTTAACTACTCAGAGTTAAATGGAAACATGTTCATTTGATGTAAAAATTCAGATTTTAGAAACAATTATTATACAATAAAGAGGAAATCCGCTCCTCTGTTACATATAGATAACACTATCAGTAGAAAAAAAAAGTCCCAATAAAATGGTTGAGCCTAACCCCTTGATTGAATAATGTAACTGTTTTCAATCACGTATTATTAGCATAGGGTTCTAATAGTCTTTTTGACCTTTACTAACTCAAGTTTCACTTCCCTTTATCTAAGGAGGATCACATGCCATCTCTTCTCTTCCCTGAGAATCACAAAGCCTGGTCTACTGATCACAGGCTGATGCTTAAGAAAGCCCTCTGGTTGTATTCCTGTAAAAAATTTTAAAAGCTTGTAATCTTAATGAGTTACATTTCTTTCAGAAATGTAGTTAATAATTATGGCAAAGTGTTAGGGTTGTTTTTTCTTTTTTTTTTTTTAATTCTTTATGGTCTTTATTTCTATCATAAAAACCAAAGCTTTAATGGTTATGCTATCAACAGGTAATATATTCTAAAGTATATGTAAGATCTCACTGTCTATAATATCTCAAGAGTCATTATCAAGTCTCAGTCATGAAATTTATGTACAACAACCAAGCATGCCCACAAATGTTGACTTTTCCCTCCACCAGACATTTTTAGCCAGATAACAAATCAGGGTGAGTTTAGTCAAGGGACTCATTTTCCTCCGGCAGTGATTACATTAGCTGTCACAACTGGAGTTTAAAGTCATGTACTTTGGGTCACATTTTCCTTGATCCAGTTCTGTTCCTGCCGCTGGCAATATCGGCAGCTGTGGTTATTATAACTACCCCCAGGTGACAGAACTTAGCATTTCATTTTTGGGGTTGTGGGGGAAAGGCAGTGAAAAGGGATGGAAGGCTTAGTATCTGTATAATGTTTATGACATCCCCAAGTACCATACAGCCAAAAGAATAAACACCATTTAATCATGTCTGCCTGAGATAGAACTGAGTGCACCATTCATGGGTCGTCACTCAAGCAATAGTGCATTAACAATTCCTTTTTCTCCCCCAGTAATTTAAATCACATTGGAAAAAAAAATAGGTTGCAGTTATTTCAAATCTTTTTCCAACCACAATCCTGATGAATATTACGTTGGTGTCCTTTTCATGATTCTCTTTGTTTCTTTTTCCTTTCTTGACCAAGGAGAAATCAATGCTTAACAACAATCTTTTCAAGATTGGCATATATTCTATAATCCAAAACAAAAAATCATTTAAAAACAATCTGAAATATCACC
Source organism: Procyon lotor (assembly GCA_028646535.1). Lineage (NCBI taxonomy): Eukaryota > Metazoa > Chordata > Mammalia > Carnivora > Procyonidae > Procyon > Procyon lotor. The sequence goes on from CM053611.1 coordinate 82,317,409, forward strand.
TAAGAAGAGAGATGCTAATTACTCTGAAAACTTTATTTCTATTCTTAGTTAGTGAGCAACCCACTGTAAGCTTATATACGTGTGCTACATCAGTTTCTAAATAATATAAATGAAGACTTTCATAGTTAAAGTCAAGCAGGTGGTCACATGTAAAAAATGCTTCGTCCTTGGAACACAAACATATCAGCCATTATATTTCCTGCACTGTGTTTTAACCATGTTTTACTGAAGATAAGGGCTCACTTGGGAAGGTTTGCTTTTGGTTTCCTTATTATTTTAGCTGGATCCTTCCCTCTTCGCATAAAATCCAGAGAAGTCATTTCCTAGAGAGTATTTTGGAAAAGCTGACCTCCTTTAAAAGTGTTAAATGACTAAAATATCCTGTTAGATCTGCCAGGAAGAGAAGCTTTTGCCAGGCAGGTAAATAAACAACACCTGTGCAGAGGTATACCACAGCCCTCAAACCCTAAAGGCACATTAAAACCTCTAATTTAGTTCATAATTCTAAACCAGTTTAATGGAGAGGGTATTGATTTGCAATGACAGAAATGATATTAGACAATTTTTGCTTTTATTTATGTGGAATTCACCCACCTACCTCACAAGCCCTTCAGATGCCATAACTCTCTTCCGTTTACATGCTTGTACACACATTCACAATTTGACACTCTGCAAATAAGCAATTAAACATCCCCAAGCTCTGTCTGCTACACTGTAGATGGCTTAGTGAAAACAGGAACTTGACATCTTAGTCACAGATGAAACAGAGAGCAAAAAGAAAGGGATGAAATCCTTAAGTCCACCTTTTGATACTCTCCTTGGCTTATGCTGAGTACCCTCAAGGTCAAAGACCAGCTAGGCTGCAGCAGCCTTGCCACTACTATGCTGACACTTAGGGATACAATA
>CM053611.1:82318814-82516413 GCA_028646535.1 Procyon lotor
TAAAATTTCTTTTATATATGTATTTCTAAACTATCAAATATTAATATTTCTAAGTTAAATATAACCCCCCAAAAAAGTGTTTCAGTTTTTGACAATCTGGTAAAATTTAAGGACCTACCATAAATAGAATAATCATTTACATGTGTTAAATAAAATATACAAAATTATTAAAAAATAATTATATTGAAATGCTAAATAGCTTAGTTGTAATACAGTAAAATAATGTATGCACTTCATGATTAATGTATTAAATATTTGTATCTTGTGGTGGGTCTTATAACTACCAAAATTTTAAAGAAGTAATGTTTCAAAATTATGTGTAACAACCGCAATGAGGTATCAAACTATTTGAGTAATACTGTGATCACTAATGTGGGTTTTTGTCAAAATTCATGATTCGAGAAAAGCTCAATTTTAATTAAAGAACAGTGAAAATAAAGATGCAATTTTTTTGCATCCAGTTGTTAGATCATCTAAATTCTATCCATGGATTCTAGGGATATACAGCACTCAGATTAAAAACCTACAAATTAGGGGCACCTGAGTGGCTCAGTCGTTAAGCGTCTGCCTTCGGCTCAGGTCATGATCCCAGCGCCGCATTGGGCTCCCTGCTGGGCAGGAAGCCTGCTTCTCCAGCTACCATTCCCTCCGCTTGTGTTCCCTCTCTCACTATGTTTCTCTCTGTCAAATAAATAAAATCTTTAAAAAAAAAAACCAAAAAACCTACAAATTAAACCAGTTACTGAGGCCTCTATATCTTTAAGATAGAAGTTGCCTTAAATAGATTCTTAATCAGTTTATTTATCATATTGTAATATTTATAATATTTGGTATGAGTAACATTAAAAGTGTTATATTTAAATATTTTAGGCATGATCAATTGCTTAAATAGCAAATGCAATTAAAAATATTAATAATTAACATGTATGCACTATGATCTTACTATTTCTTCTACATGTAACAAGAAAAACATGACTTTTATGGTATGATTCTAACATTCATAATGAAGAAAAAACTTAACTGCATTGGCATTGTATTTAAGGACTTAAAAGAGCAATTTTCTTTTTAAGAAGTTCAATTATTTTTTCTAATCTCTCTCTTATTTGAATATAATTTCTCTAACCAATTTAGGTTTTATTATATTTGTAAATATATATATATTTAAATATATATATTTATTTAAATATATTTAAATAAATATATTTTATTTAAAAATAATATATTTAAATATTAAATATTTAAATATTTAAAAATATATTTAAATATTTATATATATAAATATATATTATATATAAATATATAATATATATATTACATATATATATGTAATATATATATATATTTCCCCCCAGTCCAACAGTCCAAAGCTGAAATTATCCCTTTGGGCCTAACAAGTCATAGAGGATCACAGAACTTTCTACAATCACATTACTAATCAATTTAAAACCCTTTGTTGCTCGTCTCCACCAAAAGCCTAAAAAAGAGCACAATCTGATCTTCAGGGACAACCAAAGGACAGAGGATAAAGCTGGAAATGGTTTTGTGATATTTTCTCTAACACTGCATTACTTATTACTTTGGGGGTCTGTAGTAAAACTGAAAATATATTTAAATTATCTATGGATCTCTTGGTATCAGAGGACATAAAATCACAAGACAGATCTTTGAAGTACTAACCTAATGATCTCCAGCAAGTTACTTGGGTTTCCTAGCATGCAATCTTCTCCACCGCAACATCGCAATAAAAATCACCTTACAATTTTATTGGGAGGATCAACATTACTGACAACTTCCTACACTGAAAACTACTGTATTAGTCTTGGTTATTTTTGTCATTATTAACTATGAATTAATTAATTTGTTCAACAAGTATGTATTCAGTGCTCAGTGTTGCAAGTGCATCTTTAGATTCTGAATGTACAACAGTGAACAAGGCACCTCAAAGAGTTTTCATTATATTGAGGGCTGTAAGAAAGAGCCAATGTTACCTGGATGAGGTGATTGTTAGGTATATCCATATTGCCATGAACAGACAAATGACAGTATGGCAGAAGATAATGAATATACATTTTTAAATAACACCTGCTAAATTTATATTCATAAGAAAATAATTTTTTACTTTGACTCGAAAAACTTACTGCAAATTTATACACACACACACACACACACACACATATATATGAAAAGTATCAGGACAAAACATTTAATGCAATTTAAGATCATTTTCTGGGAAAGTGATACTGCCAGATCTTCTGTTGTTAAGTGATTTTAGACAGTGACAAAATACTAAGTGTAAGAAAATAATATAATGAACTATTATATATTTAAAAACATAAGCAATGAATGTATGGAGGTATGAGATAAAGAGGAGAAAGTCTAAATGCCTATGCAATTTGAGAATGCAAGAAGTAAAGTTTGATTTTATTAAAGACTTTGAAAAACACACTAAATTATAAAAAATATTACCAAAATCTAAATTCCCAAGACCCAGAATTAATTATGGTTAATATTTTGCTATATTTGTTATGAATATTTATGTTTCATTTGGACCTCAAGTATGATTCATGACACACTATTTCCATTATTCTGTGTAAAACCTCTCTTATTACACTTCATTTTACCATTCCTACCTCCATTCCCATAAACAAGCTCCTGACAGGCATCAATAAAATGGGTGATTAATTGTATAAGTATGCCAGAAATATATATTTGATACATATTTTGCTGTAAGTATAGTTTCTTACTTTTAATGCAAAAGTCTATTCTAAGATCTTTGCAGTTTAAAAATCTAAATCATTAAATCTTGCAAAAATGTAATCAAACTTATGTATACCCCACAATTTGTTCATTGTATTAGATTGTTCTGCAACAATGCTGTAGATTAAACAGCTCTGAATTCCCACTAGTTTAAAACACATTCATTTCCTGCCCATTCATAGGCAAGGCATTGATGTCTCTGTTGAACTCAATCAAGTCAATGATAACTGGGAAGTATACTCTGTCCTCAGGAAAGCCATGCCGAGGTTTAATTTTCTCATTTAGTCCATTAATACAGTGCACTACATTGATAATTTCTTACTTTGAACACTCTTATGTTATCTCTGGGATAAAATCAACCGCTCGTGAAATATCTGTGTGTTTTTGTGTGTGTGTCTGAATACACAGTTAGTTCGATTACTAATTTGCTCACTAGCAATTAGCCAGCAATTTATTGTATTACAACTGCATTATAATATTAATTTCCTGCCTGCTTTGGTATCAGTAATATTACAGATTCATAAAAAGTATTTCCTAGCTGTCTCTCTCTCTCTCTCATGATCTTTTTTTTTGGGAGAAATAGAAAGATGGAAGATAGATTTGTAGATAAAACCTTTTGTGAACAACATCTAGACAGGACAAAGTACTAATGTTATTGTTAATGTTTTAATTTAAATCTCAGGACTATTTGGTTCATTTGAATATTCTTCTAATTATTACTTCAGTTTTGACTATATATTTCTAGAATTCATCCATTTTATTGAAATTTTTAAATATATTGCCTTACAAGTTTGGAAAATATATTTTACTATAGTTGGTTCTCATTTTTACACCATATTTTAATCATTTGTTGGTATGACATACACAATGAGATGAACACATAAAGTATATAGTTAATTCCTATGTTGATGTCATATAACATGTTTCTAATAAAAATATCTTCTCTAATTATTTTTATTGATGCCTCTTTACTAATGCCCCTAATTGAGAGCTTCTCTGTTGTAATGTTTTTACATCTTTGAGTTGTGAGTCAGTAGTAGGTTCTAAAATTGATTTAGTTGTTCATTCTCATCATTTAAAAGGTAGAAGAAAATAAAATAATGTATATAAGAATATAACACATACTTAAGTGTAAGTTGTGTTTCATGAAGCACATGTCAATTTAACATTTACATGCACGTGCTACTGGATCCTCATGTAAAATGTTATGCTTACTGTGTGCTGTACTCTGAAGAAAATGAAAAACAGCACTCTGGAATGTATTTCTCTAAGTAGAGTTCCTGTATTCTCAAGATGGAGGCTTTACTGTTTAGCTCCTCTCTCTCTCTCTCTCTCTTTTTTTTTTTTAGCTCTTCTCTGTTTTAACAGATGTCTCTCTCAACACAAATTTAGCTACATTTCCATAGGTAATTGAAGTTTTGAAGTTTCTGTCACAATCTGCTTTTCTTTCTTTCTGCTCTGTTCAGAGTATAGCTCTTTAGGGTCTAAAGAAGAAAATGTGGGTCTGGATTTTGCCCTTACAGCCCAATAGGTTGCTAGATGAGCAGATCAGTTTCTCATCCTTTTGGCTGCCTCTATGTGGAATCAGTCTTCACAGAAGAAATACATGAATGAACAATGTGGATTTCTGTCTTCTTTGTCCAGTGATTCTTTAATACTGCTAATTTTCTCATGCCTTTAAGGACTTTTTACATTTAGTGTTGTTTTAACATTTTTTAAGCTTTTTCACTTGAACTCAATGATAAGGTCCTTCTGAATTATGTGACATTACTAGAAAAGTCCATTAAATTTCTTAACAGCAATATTTAATTCAAATTAAGAAAGTATAAAGATATGTCTATCTTCCCTCTCAGTAAAGTAAGGAAAATAATATATTTTAGCTTCTCTTCAATCTCCCTCATTTCACAACTTTCTTACTATTATTTATTACTATACTTCCACCTTGTTTTAAATATACATATCCAAAGTGCCAAGACATGTTTTTCTCATTATTCTGTTTCTGGGATTATTATTTTTGACTCATTGACTCATTGCTCATCATTTGCCAATATTTTGGCTCACTGTTGCTTTATTAATGCAGCTTTTTTTTTTCTGGATTAATACCGAGGATACAGAATATCCTTTTGCAATTCTTCAGGAAAAATTCTGTAGAAAACATTTAAGTCTCTGTATGACTGAAAATATATTTATTTTGCTCTTATTTTTAAATGTTATCTTGGCTAGTTTGGAAATTTAGGTTGTTATTTTCCTTTTGCATTGTGTTTTCTGGCATCTTTTCTTGATTGTTAGTATCCTGCCTATCTGATTGCTATTTCTTTAAAATTTGTAGTTTTTTTAATCTACTGTGCTTCAGGAATTATTACTGCTGAACAATAGTTGGTGTTCTACAGTTTTGATGAACTACAGAACCCAATTTTTTAATGAACGGATTTAAAATAATAAACTCATCACTCCTCTGGACTATTCTGAGATTTTACCTTTTTTTAAGCAGTATTATCAAGGTATAATTCACATACCATAGAATTTATCCATTTCAAATGATTTTTAGTATATTCATAAAGTTATGCAATCATCAGCACAACCTAATTTTACCACATTTTCATCAATCCTCAAATGAATTTCTGTATTCATAAAGGCACTCTCCCTATCTCCATCCAAATCCCCCATTCCAAGGCAAGCTCTAATTTAATTTTGGTCTCTAAAGACTGATCTAATATGGGAATTTCATATCAGTGGAATCATACAACATGTGAACATTTGTGACTGGCTTCTTTCAGCTAATACTTTCAAAGTATATCCATGTTATACCTTGTAATCATAATTTTTTTTTGCTTAATAATATTTCATTATATAGCATATTCATTATAGCATATTCATTTTATGTATTCATTAGCTGATGGGTATTTGGATAGTTTTCACTTTTTGTTTTTCTGTTTTCATGTATCTATTTATGTGTTTGTTTGTTTTTAACTTATATTCTTATATTTTTGTTAGATTGAGGAAATTCCTTTTATTCCTAAACTATTGGGTTATTCCCAGCTTTACTATAAGTGATAAATTTTGTACCAAGTTTCTGTGTCTACTGAGATGACTAGTTTTTTTCAACTTTTACTCTAGCAAAATGGTATGTAACTTAAATTGACTTTGAGATATTAAACTAACTTTGCATTCCTGAGATGAATGCCATTGATCATGGTGTGTATTTCTTGATACAGGTTGTTAGTTTGCTCGCTACTATTTTATAGAGAGTTTTGTATCTACATTGAGATGTCTTTGGTTTTAGTTTCAGTAATATTGACCTCATTTCTGAAAATGTTTCTTCTCTTTTTGGAAGAGCTTGTGAAGGATTGGCATGAATTGATTTTCAAACATTTGGTAGAATTCATCAGCGAAGGCATCTGGGAATGTATTTTTCTTTGTGGAAAGTTTCAATATTAAAATGAAACCTCGGGGCACCTGGTGGCTCAGTGGGTTAAAGCTTCTGCCTTCGGTTCAGGTCATGATCTCGGGGTCCTGGAATCGAGCCCCACATCAGGCTCTCTGCTCAGCAGGTAGCCTGCTTCCCTCTCTCTCTGCCTGCCTCTCTGCCTGCTTGTGATCTCTCTCTCTGTTAAATAAATAAATAAAATCTTAAAAAAAAAGCAACAACGAAACTTCTTTGCTGGTTAAAGATTTATTTATATTTTCTTGTATTTCTTAGCATCAGAAATTTGTGTCTGTCAGAATTGGACCATTCATTGTAAGTTATTTAATTTTGGCATAATACTCCCTTATTTCCTTTTGATTTCTGTAAGGTTGGTAATGATATGTCTTCCTTCATTCCTGATTTTAGTAGTATGAGTCTGTTCGCTTTTTCTCTTGGTTAGTCCAGCAAAAGTTGTCTCTCTGTTTATTTCTGCTTGCTTTGAGTTTAGTCGCTCTGTTATTTCCAAATTCCTAAGGTGAAAGATTACGTTAATTATTTAAAATTATTCTTTTATAAAATATAGGCATTTTTCAAATATAATTTTCCTCTAAACACAAGTTTAGCTGCTTCCCATATGCTTTGGTATATTGTGCTTTCACTTTCATTCATCTCAATAGTATTTTCTAATGTTTATCATGCTATCTTCTTTTACTCACTGGAAAGTATTCTCATTTTCTGAATTTCATAAATTTTCTGTTAATTTATAATTTCATTTCACTGAGGTCAGAGAAAATATTGTCCATGATTTTAATTTTTTTTCAATTATCAAGAATTTTATTATGTCAAATCCTATGGCTTATCCAGGAGAATGTTCCATGTTCACTTGGGAAGAATGTGTGTTCTGCTGTTGTAGCATGTAGTGTACTTTAGATATTTGTTAAATCTACTAGATTCATAGTATTTTTCAAGTCTAATTTTTCTTGTTAATCTTCTGTCTGGTTATTATACCCACTACTAAAAGTGGAATCTATATCTGTTATTTTTGATTTCCCTTAAACTTCCCTTAAATTTCTCCTTTAAATTCTGTCAACAAATTAAATTACATTGACAATTTTAGGTCTTTTGCTTCTTCATGTAAACTTTACTGTCAGTTTCTTGATATCCACAAAATAGCCTCTCAGGAATTTGACTGAGATTGTACTGAATCTATAGATCAAATTAGGAAGGGCTGACATCGTGATAATATCGAGTCTTCCTATTTATAAAAATGGAATATATCCATATTTTGTTCTTCTTTGATTCATTTAGCAGAGTTTTCTGATTTTCCTAATTTGTTAGGTTTATACCTAGGTATTTCATTTGGGGTGGTACTAATGTAATAGTATTGTGTTTTTAATTTCAAATCTCACTTGGTCACTGGTGATACATAGAAAAAAATGACTTTTGTATATCAATCTTATATCCTGTAACCATGTTTTATCATTTATTAGTTACAGTAATTTTGTTGTTGTTGTTTCAGATTTTCTACAAAGACCATCATGTTATCCATGAACAAAGACACTTTTTTTGCCTTCCTTCCCAATCTATATTCCTTTTATTTCCTTTTCTTGTCTTATGGTATTAGCAAATCTTCCAGCATGATATAGAAAAAGAATGGTGAAAGGTGACATCCTTGCCTTATACTGATCTTAGTGGGAAAGTTTCATGTTTCTTATCATTAAGTATGATGTTAGCTGTAGGACTTTTGTACATAGTCTTTTTTTTTTAAAGATTTTATTTATTTATTTATTTTGTCAGGGAGAGAGAGAGAGAGAGAAAGAGAGAGAGCACAAGCAGGCAGAGGCAGAGGGAGAAACAGGCTCCACACTGAGCAAAGAGCCCAATGAAGGACTCGATCCCAGGACCCTGGGATCAAGATCCAAGCGAAAGGCAGACACCCAACCAACTAAGCCACACAGGCAATCCTATACATAGTCTTTACCAAGTTGAAGAAGTTCTGTAAGGGCACCTGGGTGGCTCATTCAGTTAAGCGTCTGCCTTCAGCTCAGGACATGATACCAGAGTCCTAGGATTGAGCCTGCATCTGCTCCTGCTCAGTAGAGAGTCTGCTGCTCCCTCGGACCCTCTCCTCTGCTTGTGCTCTCTTTCTCTCAAATAAATAAAATCTTTAAAACAAATTCTGTATTCCTAGTTTATTTAGAGTTTCTATCATAAATGGTTATTGGAGATTTTCAAATGTTTTTTTCAACATACACTGATATAATGTAATTTTTCCTTTTTAGCCTTTTGATGTGATGGAGAATATTAATTGATTTCATATGTGGAACTGACATTGTATATCTTGTATATAGGATGAATCTCTCTTAAGTCCAATCCTTCTTTTTTAATTGGCTGGCTATAATTAAGAACTTAAAAAACAGGGGTCTGGGTGGCTCTGTTGGTTAAGCGTCTGCCTTTGGCTCAGGTCATGATCCCAGGGTCCTGGACTTGAGCCCATGTTAGCCCCTGCTCCATGCTGAGCAGGGAGCCTGCTTCTCCCTCTCCCTCTCTTGCCACCCTCCCCCCCCACTTTTTGCAGTCTCTCTCTGTCAGATAAATAAAATCTAAAAAAAAAAAAGAAATTAAAAAATAAATTTTTTATCTTTAAAATTTATTGATATTGACTGTGGATATGTGCTTTAAGAAACTCCAATAACATATGAGGTATTTGTTACCTCAAATGTAACCAAGTTGAAGAAGTTCTGTAAGGGCACCTGGGTGGCTCATTCAGTTAAAGATGAGAATTCATAAAATTCTCATTTTATGAATTCTCATCCTTAATGAGAATTAGGATCTCAATCTAATTCTCATTCTAATCTAATCATCTCTTTTTATAGGAAGAGAATTCATAAAATTATTTCCAATATAGGCAGGGAGCAGTTGTTCATATAGCTCTGCTTAAATATCACTCTGACAAAGAATAATTTAAGTTATACTGAGTATACTGAAATTCTGTATTGAATTGACTTACCATTAAGTTTCCAGCCTGTACAGCCTGTAGTCATCTGCTTTTTCCCCAAAGGCATGCATCAGATGTCAGCAGATAGAAACAAGATGAACTCCTTTTGTAGTGACATTCTATGATCTCAAGAAGTCTTAACAGAATTAATTTGCCCAAGTTTCACGAAACTGCGAAGCTGCTGTCTACTTAATTTATAAAATCTAATACTTATAAAAATTGACTGAGTTTGACGTTTGTTTAAAACTCGATAATAGAGATATATGTGCATATTGTGATCAAAATATAGCTTTTCTGTCCAATAAGAATTTGGTTCAACATTTCTCAAATATCAAGGAAAAATCTGCTTTGAGCAGATAAAACTATACACAAAGTTGTTCACTGTGTGGACTTGGGACAAGTTATTTAACTTCTCTGGACCCAGATATCACTATCTCTTCATTTTAGTGAGGGAATAAAAGTGAATAATCAGTGCTTTCAAATAAAATAATGTAAGAGAGATATTCTGTAAATTTTAAGTCAACAATACAAAATCTAAGCTTATTAGATGGTGACTTTCAAGGGATTATAATTGTTGACCTCATTTACCTAAGGGTTCTAAAGTACAGTCAAAAGATCTTATTTCATATTTGTTACAGGGACTGAAATTTACATAAACAAATAGAACATTCACAGTTCTGTTCCTTTCTTTTTATTTCCTTGTTGGTTCGTAGGGCATTTCAAAACAATTGTATCCGTCACACAGAATCAATGAGGCAGAAGTTAGGTTTAAAATAGGATCAGGCTGGCAGTCCCTGATGCATCTTCTTCCAACTTCCACTAATAAACACATAAAAGGCAGAAAATTTTGAAAATTCCCAATGCAGAAAACCATGACTGACAGCCAGCCAATCGCCAAACATAGGAAAGATTTCCTGTAGGTAAAAGCCTGAGAGAACTGCACTGAAATATAACAGATAGCCTTCCTGTGCTAGGCTACACTTGTCTGATTTCCTGAAAGTTAGGTAAAGGGAAATTAATTTTCTTCTCTACTGTCTGTCACTCTCATTAAAAACAAACCAAAATACGAACCTAAAAACCAAGATCTGCAGGATGTTGGGAAGCTATCTTTTTTGTTATGAGTACTCTGTTTTAGATATCCAAAAGGTTAATCCTCAATTGCCTTCTCAGGGCAACCCTTTCTGCATCCAAAGAAACAGGACAACTCCCAGAAAGCCTAGAGGAGTCAAAGCACCAGTGATTAAAGGTAAACACTTTCAATCTGAGAGAAAAACTCCTACCAGTTCCCCTAAAAATTATCAAGGAAACCTGATTCCCCAGCAGGATTATCTGTAAGAACCCTAGAAATACAGATTTCTTTTCTCCATTTCAAGTGATTAGAACAGCCCTGTGTGGGAATCAATGATTTTAGGGCTCATGACTGATACATCCAACATACTATTCCTTGGTTATTATCTGAAATCATAATATCACTTTCTATATGTTTCTATATGTTTCAACTATCACAAATCAGTTCTTTCCTGATAATGGAAATTAGACTCAGTGTAGCAATTCCCCTAAATGCTTTGTTCACCTCATCATTGAAATATTCAGCAAGGCAAACAGGAATTTTTTTAAAAAGATTTATTTATTTATTTGACAGAGAGACAGAGAGAGGGCACAAGCAGTGGGGAGCAGCAGGCAGTGGGAGAGGGAGAAGCAGACTCCCCGCTGAGCAGGGAGCCTTACTTGCGGCTCGTTCCTAGGACCCTAAGATCATGACCTGAGCTGATGGCAGATGCTCACCAACTGAGCCACCCAGGTGCCCCCAAACAGGAAATTTCTAAGCAAGATGGTATTTCTCATTCTTTTGGATAGTTGAAAGTTCACTACCACATCATTATTTAATATCTTAACTTTGTGATAGCTCTTTTTGTGGTTTCATGCACATCTTCTATTTAATTTTACCCCAACTTCCACCTTCAATGTGTTCTTTTTTTATAGAGTAGGATACTCAGCTAACATGCATTGCTATCTCCCTTTATTCTATTAAAATTATTTTTAAAACTAAGACAGGTCTTCCAATTGTATATTCCAATTATGTGTCACACTTGGCAAATATCAGTGACACACAGGAGATTTTCTTTACATTCCTGTGATAAAATCTCCTGTTGACTTTGTTTATTATTTATACTCTCCATTTGATTAGACACATCTGTGGCTTTTCCAAGATCCTTTTGATATGTTTGCCTTGAGAAGAGAATTTCAAAGATGGGTACTCCTTTGAATAAGGACTAAAGTGGGTGAATTCTGCAATTTAATATTTATTTAACAAAAAAACATAATGGTAATTATTATAAGCCAACCTGTCATAAGAAGACTGTGCTTTTGCTTTTATCAACAGAAATTATCTTTCCTATAAAATCAAATTAACCTTGTGATAGATTTTAAGTGATTTGATTTTTCATATTATATCAAACTTCATTCTGTCACTGTAGAAATGTGAAGAAATTGACATAATAACAGACTTATCAGGCACAATTTAATTAATAAATTAACTTTCACTAACATCAGGAAGCTACTGTCATGGTCCCAGAGAGGCCAAATAGTGTGGCTGAATGTCCCTCAGTAACATGCTGATTGTAAGATGTAAGGATTTCAAAATCTAAAATGGTCTGCTACACTTCTAAATTTAATATTTTATTAATTACTAAGTATTACCTTTTATAAAAATCAAGAACAATTTTTAACACGTCAGGACTTAGCTTTTTATAGTAAAGTGACTTCACAACTGATACATTTATTTTCAATTCAGGCAGTATGTTTGAAAAACATATTACTGAATTAAAATTCTTCCTGGTTACATACTGAGTCTGGTTTCAAAGAAATGCAATTGATTAATTTTAATAAGCACATAAATACTTGGATATTTTGATGATTTTTTTTTCCTTTTGAAGTACTCACTTAAAGCGGCTACTTATTTATTCTAACAGAAATATTATTACTCAAAATATTTAGGTAACTTCTCCTTGGGGATTGCTCTCTGTGCCTATAGCACATGTCCTTAAATATCCATAATGGTAAAAAACATCTGTCCCTTGAGAGCTGATTTAATTTTGAAAATATCTCAGAATCATCTGGAGGCAAGCATCAGGAATAAATTGGATGATCAGGACAAACATTAGAGTCTGGGTCAGGAATAAATATAAAGTAATGAAAACTAAATTTGGTTGCACAGCTTAAAACCTCTTTTTGTGGCAATTCCCCCACCAAAACAAAAATTACAAAATAACTTTGGAAAAGGCAGCAGTTTTTAGTATGCATACAGATTCTTAAAGATAAACCCTCATTGGATATGGAAGTTTGAGTATTATATTTAAAATCGATGTTATTTCTATGGAGTGATTCATCTCTTCTGATAAAATGCCTGGCATGTAGCAAAGAAAAAATGTTAATAGAATTAATGAAAGGATGCATGCATTAATCAAAGAATTAAGGAAAATAATTGAAAGAATTGTAGGAAAATAATTTTAAAAAACACACTACTTCTAAAGGTACTTCCTAAATAATCCATATCACCTATACTTCATTTATACAACTTCTGCCATATTGGGTCAGGTCTCTTTACTTTCTAATTGATGGTTTTGCTTGAGAGAACTTTCTGTCCATCATATACTATTGCAGACAGCAATATTTTCAAAATCATTTCTTTCAAAAATGCCCCCTTTTTAGACCTATATCACATGCCCAAAATTTCTGAAGGACTAAAGAGTATTTTCCTTCTATATTAACTAACTGGGATAATATATACCTTTATTTTAAGATACTAAACATATTATCACTGAAATTTATAAAAGATACTTAAATGAGTTGTGTACTACTTATATTGTATATTCATACTACTTATAATTATATTTTGATAGTACGCATATTTTTTTCTACTTTAAACAGAATGTTGAATAAGAAAAGGGGATAGTTTAGACAGATGAAGATGACAAGAGTAGGAAGATCCTGAGTGTACCTCCTGTCACAGACATACTTAAACTATAGCTGTTCATAGAACAATTCTAAGAACAGCCTGAAGACTAGTAGAACAGCTCTTCTACAACTAAAGATATGATGAAAAAGCCACACTGAGATGGGTAAGAGAAACAAGGCACACTCTGGCCAGAACCCACAACCCTGGTGTGGCAAGCCACATATGGGAGGAATATCACAAATGTAGAGGTGCTCCCTGAGGACCGAGGGGCTCAAGCCCCTTATCCAGCACCCCAGACCTGGAAAATCTCCACTGGAAAGATGAGCCCTCATAACACCTGGATTTTTGAAAACAGAGATGCTTACCTCTGGGAGACCTAGAGGACTTCTAGGACATCAAGACCCTGCTTCTAAAGGTTTGTGCACAAACCCACTCACTCATAGAACCAGCACAGAGGCAGCAGTTTGTTAAGTGCCTGGGTCATATGTACAGGAGATTTACTGACTAATTTTAGGGTGTGTGCTGGTGGGGCAGGGATCTGTAGGTACTTTTGTGAGGAATAAAAAGAAGCACTCTCCTATTAGCTGACCAGAGGGTATCATTTCTAACTCTCTCCATCTACTTTTGCTAGCACTGTTTGCCTTGCCACAGATGGACAAAAAGGTAAAGAAGATCATGAGATACAGAATTCCAGTTATAAAATAAGTTAAGTCACACGTAAGTAAAGTACAACACAGGGAATATAGTCAGTATTATTGTAATATCGTGATAGATGGTAACCAGACTTACTGTGGTGATCATTTTGTAATGCATATAAATGTCAAATCACTATGCTGTACACTTGAAACTAATATAATATTGTATGTCAACCATACTTCAATAAAAAATATAAAAAATAAATAGAAATACAGAGGTAGTTTAACTGTTTTTATATGCCATGTGAATATCACTTCTTTTATAGCATGTATTGCTGCCTTTAACTTATTAGATTCTCTAGCTACATAAGGAAAGTCATTTTAAAGTTATTTAATCATAGCTTTTATATTTAAACATTTTCAAGAATTCATGGCCTCCATCCACCTGTGCAATTTAACCTCTCTCATTCTAAGGCAAGAGCATTTCGAACTGCTTGCCTTTCTGTCTTCTGAATGTGAGTTTCCCTCTTCACATTGCAACTGCTACTTATCTTTCAAGTCTTAAAGCTAATAACACTTCCTCTGTTAAATTATAACAAAATCACTCAAACAGATTTGGTATTCCCTCTCTAAAACTACATAACTCAGGTGCATACTTCCCTTATCACAGTCATTACTACTGTTTACAGGTGTGTCCACTCTCTGTTCTTGGCTTCTTTCAAACTAAGTCCTTCACTTTCAAACTAAGTCCTTCACTTTCCAGCTTTGCACCCCAACTATTAACATAGTGTATACCACATAGTATGTGTTCCATAAATATCTGTAGAATAAATAAAATAAAACAGATTTTTCTCCAAGGACTCTCATTAATAGTCTCCAACCTGAAATACTCACAAGCCTTTCATTCTGTCCTTCCACTTAGCATCATTACATTCTGAAAAAGGTAGATCAAATAATCCACCTACAGTGAAATCCTTCTAAACAGACATATATTTTGGAATGTAATTTGTATTGACATTATTGTTTCAAACACAATTCTTAAAATACATATTACCAAGGAACTGGTTTCTTAATGAGGACATTTTAATTATTCATTGATTCATTCAACAAATATTGATTGAAAACATAAATATATAGAAATTCATTTAGCCTCTAAGAAGAGATTTTTTAATCTCTTGTATCATAAGGTAATTTCTTTGTCCATTTTATATTCTATTATACCCTAAATTTAAACACATAAAGGGAAAAAGTAAATCTGTAATCATGTTTAATTTCAGAGACTTACCTCAAAGCAATCTGAGCAGTGAGATAAAAATAATCTTCCTGAATTTTAGCTGTATAAAAACAATGATTTTTTTTCCCTTATGATCTTTCAGTTAGTGTTCTTTTACTTTCCATGTTTATGGTTTTGTTGTTTGTTTTTTAAGAATGTAGGGCCACATTAGTTTCTTAAAGGAGAAGTCAAAACCTTCTGCCATATTGGGTCAGGTCTCTTTAGTTTCTAATTGATGGTTTTGCTTGAGAGAACTTTCTGTCCATCATATACTATTGCAGACAGCAATATTTTCAAAATCATTTCTTTCAAAAATGCCCCCTTTTTAGACCTATATCACATGCCCAAAATTTCTGAAGGACTAAAGAGTACTTTCCTTCTATATTAACTAACGGGGATAACATATACCTTTATTTTAAGATACTAAATATATTATCATCGCAATTTATAAAAGATACTTAAGAGAAATGATTCTTCACTTGAAAAGCTTTTAAGGAGAAATTTTCTTTGAACAGTCATGTGTAGTGTGATTAATCTTTTCCATATTTGAATTCCACATAAATACCTAGGAAACTGAATTATCTGAAAATAAATATGAATATCCCACTTTAAAATAGCTCAGTCTTCATGTATTCAGAATAATCATCCCAGAAAAAGGAAGACCAAAAAAAAAAAAAAAAAGACAGAAAAAGAAAGCCAAA
This sequence comes from Procyon lotor, assembly GCA_028646535.1. Lineage (NCBI taxonomy): Eukaryota > Metazoa > Chordata > Mammalia > Carnivora > Procyonidae > Procyon > Procyon lotor. The sequence goes on from CM053611.1 coordinate 82,334,543, forward strand.
TCTAGCATACAGGAGAAGAAAAAGAAAAGAAGAGATAATGATATAGTATGATATAGTAATAAACCAGAAAGGATAAACACAAAGATTCAGGATGTGGGGAAGAGCAGCAAGCAGCTGATACCCCATCAAATGAAAAGAATTCATTTATAAATTCAATCATTAATTTAACAATTGTTTATTGACCATAGCTGTGTGTCAGACACTATTCAAGGTACCTGATATTCTTCAATGTACAAAAAAAGCTTCTGCTCTCATGGAGCTTACACCTTAGCTTATGGAGACAAACAAACATAGTAAGTTAATTAAAGAGCATGATAGAGAATGTTAAATTCTCTAAGAAAAAAAATAGGTTAAGGAAGATGATGAGTTGAGGTTAGTAGAAAAGGTAAACTGCAATATTAAATAGGTTACTCAGACTAAGCCTCACAATGAGGCTGAGATTTGAGAAAAACATGACAGGAATAAGTGTTAAACAGGAGGGTACCATGAGGAAGAGTATTCTAGGTACAGGGAACAGGAGAGCAAAAGATGTGAATGTGTAGGGAGTGTTTTTGAAATAGGAAGTTCTAATAGCTAGAACAGAGTTAGCCAAGGGAAAAAAATGTGGAACAGGTCCAGATGGTAAGGATGGGATAGAGGGGTAAAGAATCTAGGTCCTTGTAGACTATTATAGGGACTTTGGCTTTCTTTCTTTCTTTCTTTCTTTCTTTCTTTCTTTCTTTCTTTCTTTCTTTCTTTCTTTCTTTCTTTCTTTCTTTCTTTCCCTTCTTTCTTTTCCTTCCTTCCTTCCTTCCTTCCTTCCTTCCTTCCTTCCTTCCTTCCTTCCTTCCTTCCTTCCTTCCTTCTTTCTATACAGAAAATTTAGGGACTTTGGCTTTAACTAGCATGAGGGGCCACTGCAGGGTTTTGACTCTGCTCAAAGCAGAGGAGGAACACGAGGAAAGACTGGTATCAGGGGATGAAGGGGAAAGAGGGTTAAAACCAGCGGGACCCATCAGGAAACTAACTATAGTCATCCCAATGAGAAATAATGGAGGGGAGTTCATACCAGGGCAGAAGCAGTGGAGGTGCTGAAAAGTGGTCAGATTCTGGATATATTACAAATGCCTTCTTAATATAAGTGACCTACTTCTGAAAGTCAGACTTTCTACCCAAAATGTTCTTTCTCATTAATTTAAATTATTAAAACCTAATGTATTACCAAAACACAGTAACTAAAATATAATAAAATAAAACCTATATAAAGTAATTATTATGTCAGGGTGCAGATTGTTTTGTGATTACCAAATAATACAGATGTTGGCAAAAATATGTTTTGTCAGTAATTTCACTGGTTAGCACTAGAAAAATCTGAAGGGTCATTTTTTTTTTTGTTAAAACTCTTTTAAATGTCTCCGCATGATCCTGACATCCTATAAATTGGATTTGGAATGTATTCAAGAGTTTCCTCACACATCATTTTGTTAAACTGTTAATTAAAAATGTTCTGTTAAAATATTTGTTAACATTTTATTCAAGTGTTAAACATTTAAAAATGTTTAACATTTTATTGAACTGGGTTTTGGGGATATGAATATAATTTTTTCCTATGTAAAATTCATCTGGAAAATGTGGGCCTCTCTTGAGAGATATATACATTCCTTTAAGTTTGACTTAAAAATCAAGAGCTACTTGTGCTGAAAGTGTTAAGGAAACGTTGTGCATTTTGAAGACCTAGGAAATGTAATTTCCTTATGTGCTGGGGATAAAGTGTGAGAGAAAGCCAAGAGTTAGGGATGACTCTAAGACATTTGGCTTAAGTACACAAGAATGATGGAATTGCCATTAAGTGACATGGTAAGTACTTTGAGATGAGGCAGATTTAGGGAAAGCATGGTGAGGGTGCACATCAAAATTTTCATCAGGAGGGGCGCCTGGGTGGCTCAGTCGTTAAGCGTCTGCCTTCGGCCTAGGTCATGATCCCAGCGTCTTGGGATCGAGCCCCGCATCGGGCCCTCTGCTCGGCAGGAAGCCTGCTTCTCCCGCTACCATTCCCTCTGCTTGTGTTCCCTCCCTCGCTGTGTTTCTCTCTGTCAAATAAATAAAATCTTTAAAAAAAAAAAAAATTTTCATCAGGAATACACTGAGTTAGAAATATCTACTAGTATCTAATATAATAGATATGTAAGTATATAGATATTCTAGGCTTGAAGATAGAAAAAAGATTGGGGCTAGAGATACACATTTGAAAGTCTGGTGACTAGATGACATTTCAGGTTTTTAAAGATGAGAGTGCCAAAAGAATGAAAGAAGAAAGAAGACAACACAGTAAGATTAAGATGCCTGGAGAAGAAGAAGAACCAGAAATTATTACCAGCAGCTATGTGTCGATAAGTTAAGCAACCTAGAAGAAATGGATGCGTTCCTGGAAACCTATAAACTTCCAAGACTGAAACAGGAAGAAATAGACAACCTGAATAGACCAATATCTAGTAACGAGATTGAAGCAGTGATCAAAAACCCCCCAAAAAACAAGAGTCCAGGACCTGATGGATTCCCTGGGAAATTCTACCAAATATTCAAGGAAGAAATAATATCTATTCTCCTGAAACTGCTTCAAAAAATAGAAACAGAAGCAAAACTTCCAGACTCTTTCCATGTTTTTCAACTTGAGATGCACTTTGGGTTCACCTGAGAAATTTTTGAAATATCTCATGCTGTCAATTCCCTCACCCCATCCAGAAATTCTTGTTTTCCTTATTTAATAAGAATCTCCTCATTATGCACCTAGGGTTGTGCATCTAAGGTTGACACCTCTGCCCTAAAAGGTTAACATGAGAATTATCTGAGTGAGCTAGTCCATTTAAGGTAGTTAGAACACACTTGCCAAGTGCTCAGTAAATACTGATCTATTTTAATAATTACCATTTTACAGTTGAGGAAATTAAGCTTTATGAGATAAAGAAACTTGTCTAAGATTATAGCTGATATGTGGCAACATTAGGTCTAACTTCAAACATGGGTTCATTGTAATAACTGAATAAGCAAAGAAAGGCAACAAGTGAAAATCTGATTTCATATAACATTTTTTATCAATAGTAGTCCATCTTAGGGTTAAACAGTTGAAATGTTATTCTGTACTGATTTTATTCCAACACATTTTTTGTTTCCTTATTTTATTTTTAATGTTTCATAATTAATGTGTTAAAATATATGGAAGATGGTTGCTCTATAGTTCATCTTATCCTATCTCCCTGAAAGTTTTGTATTATCAGAAATTATATTTAAAAATAATTAAGTTTCTACCAAAATAAAATTATGGTAGAAAGGAAACCACTCATATACCAACACTGTCATTTACTGTCTGGTTCACCAATGCCCTTAATAATGAACATAAATAGCTAAGATTTATTGAGTTTTTTAATCTTCTCAAAAGTCTTATGAGTTAGATAATTTATCACTCTATTTTTTTCAGATGAGAACCTTTCTGAATAAGCTATCTTATGTATAAAATAAAGAGAATAACATAATACCACAGAAAAACTACAAATAGAAAGATAATGTGGGTTTTCTAAAGAGACCTACCAGAATCAACAGATTCTAGATTTGGGAAGGAACACAAGATACAAGAAAGGTATTTAAAATGATACTGCTACTGATGAAGCAGGAAAACTCATTTAATCTTAGTGTGTGGAAGAAAAAAAAAATAAAAGAACAACTGCCAATAAAAGGAAACATTTTCTAAGAAACAAATTTATTTTACCACTCTCTACTCATTGTTTTCAGTCTAAACATTCAGAGAAGACTTGTGCTTAAAATGAAGAGCAACCTAAGGGAGTATCTACTAGGAGGTATGGCCAATGGTTTCCATGGAGCCAAAAACTAGGGGCACAGGAGTCTGAGCTAAGGAGAAAGGGGTGAAGTGAGGCAGCAATACAGGAAAGGAAAGATCGCAGTTGACTTAAACACGAGCATGAAGGGAAATTCCTGGTCACCCACAAAAAGTAAGCACAATTTTTTCTCTCTCAAAAGATAGGTCCAGCATAGGTTGGGAGAATACTAAAATATCACACTAAATTCCTAGAGAATTTGCAAATGTGCAGCCAAAATATAGAAGCAAGTGTCTCCCAAGGACTGACATGTAAGCAAAATAAAGGGCAATGATATCTGCTGACATGAAATTATGAATTATTTCATTATTCTTACTACTTGATACATGTTATCATTTTTGATAAGCGAAAAGTCTCAAAGGAGTACTTGTATTTTATTTCAAACAAGAAATGCTAAAAAGAGGAATACACCACCTAATAATATGTCATGAATTTATAACACAGGAAATATTCACATAAAATAGTACTGAGATGAGTGTTAAGTAATATCTGTATTAAAAAATTTTATTAGGATTAGAGATAATGCAGAGAAAGCATCTAACAGCTGACTACATGTTTATAGCACCAAATAGAAACAGCTATTAATATTACTAAAGCAAAAGTATCATTTCAAGTACAACAGAATTTGTAATTGTAAAAGTTTGCCTTGCAACTAAAATAAAATACAAAAATCTAATTCCTTGGTAAAATAAATTAGCACTAAATAACAAACATTTCTCTCAGAAAGAATCCTATCTAGAAATAAACTGAAGAAATTCTATGCCAAATTATTAAGGGAGTACCTGACCATAGGGTAGGCATCGCCTACCTGCTATGCACATTTTTAATGGGTTCTCCAATCAGTTTAATGTTTCTTATTGCTTTTGCCTTGAAGGTCTTGCCTATTAATACTGACCAGATGCAAGTCTGTTTGGGCTCCTTCAAAGTAAATCTAGTATTCAAAGTATCAGAATCCTTACCTATTATAAATTCATCCTTATTTGCCAGTGAAAAACTATTGAAATATATTCTCTTGCATGTATATGAACATTTCTCCAAAATTTGTATAAAAGCACCAGACAATTTGAAATTTTTCATGTGTCTTCTTTAGACAGCAAATTCACAGTGTCTTTGCAGGTCAGTCTTTACACATTTACAAAACCGTATCACCTCTTCCCATCTCTCACATGCACACTGTTTTCAATCACAGCCGTAATTGTGATTGCTCATGCAAAATTTGCACCTGTGACCATTTACAAAAATCATACATTGGTATGCACTAAAAAATCAGAATATTCATGAGTTGCATGTGATCGTTGTTCAAAACTAATGCAAACGGAAAGGCTGTAGAAAAAGCCCATTATTTGCATGCAATATTGTGTCAAAGAAACATACAATTTGGCCTTTCCTTATCCATCGTAGGTACCATTTTCAGGATGTGATGCTTTTGTCAAGGACAAGATGAGAAAATAAAAGCTATGCCTACCAAGTCTATATTCACACTGTCTTCTCTCATTAGTATTCTGAAGGGTTTTTTTTCTGCTTGAAAAATTGCTGTCACTTTTCACATTTTAACACCCAGCTATCAACTTTTTCATAAATGCAATCACACCAGGAACTTCTTCATCTGCATGTGTCAAAAGGAAAATGTAAAAGATGTATATTTCATGACATAATAACATTCTACAAATTTCATAATGGAATTCTGCTACCTTTGGAGATATCCAATAGCTGGGCTGTTCATATGTGCAAGTTTGAAGCTTTGTGTCCTAGTTTTGGCTTTTTTTTAATTTTTGGTCAAGTTATCTCTTTTTCTATGATGTCTTATGATGTCTATCTACTCAGAAGCTACCTTAGAAGATACCTTTATTCCTTTACTTGTGCTATCAAAAAATACATTTGGTCAGAACTTTAATTTCTTGGGCTGAATATTAGGAGATAAAAGTGAGATCAATGTGGTTTAAAGCATAACCTATCTACCCTAAAATAAAATTCTAGTTTGAGTAAATCATGCTCTATTTTTATGTGAAGAATATTGTCTCTGAAAATCTGTTGCTGCAGCTAGAATTGGATAAGCGGGACTACTGTGTACATTTGTATAAAGTGTGCACTTCCTAAACACAAAGGGACTAGGTAGACCTGGTAATAAACCAGCTGCCCTTTCTCTGGGCCAAGACAGGTTTACTGAGTGTTGAAATTATGCATGCCAAGGTCACAGCAAAAGCGTTTAAACATAGGAAATGGTTTTATCAGTTTCCTATTGCTAATGTAGTGAATTACCACAAAAATAATGTCTTAAAACAACATTAACTTATTCTCTTGCAGTTCTAGAGGTCTGAATTCTGAGATCAGTTTCACTGAGCTAAACCTGGTATACCTGGAGCCTTCCTTCTGGAGGCTCTGAGAGGAGAATCTTTTTCATTGCTTTCTCGGATTTCTACAACTATATGCCTTACTTTCACTGCCTCACGGTACCTTCCTCTAACTTCATGGTCAGTAACAAATCTCTGTTTTCATTGTCATATGGCCTTCAGTCATAGGATCTCCTGCCTTTCTCTTATAAGGTTCCCTATGATTATATTAGACCTAGCCAGATAATCAAAGACAATCAAGCTCACCATTTCAAGGGTCTTAATCATATCTGCAAAGTTTTTTTCACCATTGAGGTAAACATATTCATAGGTTCCAGGGATTAGGACATGGATCCTTGAAGGGCCATTTTGTAGCCTAGGTCAATAGTCAATAAATGACAGCATTTACTATTTTTTTCATAAGTAATATATAAATGCCATATAGGGTGGGGGTGGTAGTAATAATAGTAAACAAGTTACGGTTAACAACCATGTATAAGATGTGTTTTAAAAGATATTTGCCTTTCTGTACATATCCTTCTAGCAAGCCTACAATTGGACATAAAATGTCTAAGCTTAATTTTAGTGCATTGATTTTAGTACTTCTTAGACAGCTAGCATATTAACCCATCAAGTACCTATATGATTTTATAAAGAGGTAATATGAAAAGTGATAAATGTTCCCTCTTTAAGTTGCTGAGGCCCAGTAAATCCTTGAAGTGATGCACAAAATGTGTACATTTTTATTGGAAATAGGGAAAGATATAAAGGGGAAGGTAAGATTATAACGAGCTATCCTAAGAAGTAGGATACATAAGAACAATAAAGAAGAGGAGAAGGAAAAAGAATGGGAAGAGGAGTATAATCCTTTAGTTCTTTTAATGTCACTGTTATATATATGACACTGTTTTTAGCACTTTATTTAATTTATGCTGTTTATAATCATAGTTTTATGAAATTGGTATTATTATTGTTCCTGTTTCACATAGAAGAAAACTGAAACAGAGAGCTGGATTATAGTGGGCCTGGTATATATATTTCAGGTACCTTGCCTCCACAGCCCACATTCTTAACTATTAATCCACGGGCAGCACGCCCCTCGAAACTCGGGATATAAACTCCAGCTCTCAAAAGGAAGTTATCACTGCTTGGGGTAGTAAGAGAGGGAAGTAACAGACATTTGCTCTTGATGAGCACTGAGAAACGTATAGAACTGTTGAATCATTATACTGTATACCTGAAACTAACACTGTATGTTAATTATGCTTAAATAAAATATCAATCCAAGGGGAAAAAAAGTAGTGGATAGCAAAATACAGTTGACCCTTGAACAACACAAGTTTGAACTCTGCAGGTTGATTTATATGTGAATTTTTCTAAATAAATACAGTACTGTAAATGTATTTTGTTTTCCTTAAGATTTTCTTAACATTTTCTTTTCTCTGGCTTACTTTACAGTAAGTAAGTGGTATTTAATACATATTACATACAAAATATGTGTTCATTGACTGTTTATGTTATGGTAAGCCTTCAGGGGTAGGCTATTAATAGTTAAAGTTTTGGGGAAGTCAAAAGTTATATGCTGATTTTCAACTGGATAGGGGGTTGGTGCTCCTAATCCCACACTGTTTAAGGGTCAACTGTAATCTGAAAGGCAGGCAAAACTAGATGCTGCACGGCAGAGTGAGAGAGAGTTCTATGAGTAAGCACTTGTAGGAAAGGATCTGAGTGTAGAACTTCCTTGAAAAGGTTATGCACTGGAAAATGGAGGAAAATGAAATGATAGTTTCAGGTGTGGCAAAGTAGCACAGAGACGAGAATTCTGAAAATAATTAAAATATATATGTTGAAGGAACAAATGATATTATTTGTTGGGCACTTAACTAATTTAATCCTCACAACAAATCTGTAAGATCATTTTTTTTTTTTTTTTATTCCTACATGATAGAGGAGGCAAACAAGCATTAAGAGAAGTTTTCCAGCAAGGATTAGAATCCAGCTAACTACTAAAATCTTACTTAGAAATAAGCTAAACACTATGTCTTAGAGTTAAGAACTCTTTCTTAAAGAAAGAGTTAAGAAACAAATCCAGCATATTTGTATATAAAATTAGAAATCTGATTACAGTCATGTCTATCACAATAATTGCTAGATTTCAACATGGATAAAAACAAAAAAAAATTGGTTCTAGGATACTAAAATTAAATTCTCCCAAAGAAAAGACATTTCAATATTTTACCATTTGGTTAATATGATCCTTTTAAAAATATATATTGAAATAATGGAATCAAGAGAACAGAAGAATATTGGTTGTCACTCTGGAAATTCTCACCATGAACCTGACATTACTGTATTTAGCTTAAGGAGTTTTATAAAGGTCATTCTTGACTGGGGAACAGTTTAATAAATGATAAGATTCTGAGATTCCTTAAAAGTATAGAGTCTTCAAATTGTTTTATTTACTGACTTTAAGTCATCATTTACTTTTGGCATTGACTATATGGACTTTAGTTTTCTGTTTGGGTTTTTTTTTCTTTTTTTCCATGTGCATAATATTGGAGTAACATATTTATAAGCAAGAGCATTTTTTTAATATTTAGAAAAATAACTTGTTTTTTTAAATTATAAGTAAAAGATGTTTAAATATGAGCTACTGCATGTCATATCTTGATTTATTTGTCATTGCAAATTAAAACGTATCTAGACCTACTTATCATTATAGCCTAAAGACTTCTTTTTGGTAGTTTAATTTATGTTGCAAATTTCATACTGTATTTGCATTCAATGTTCTTCATCAAAAGCTGTTTAAATATTCAGCAAAGCTTAAAAGCAATTTTCATTTGTATTAACTCTTTGGCTATTTATTTACAGAAATACAATGGAATTGATAAATTATAAATGGAACTACTGGCTTCATTATGGGAGTGGGGGAGTTCCTCTGCCTCTAACAATACAATTTAAGCTTTCTGAGGGATTTGAAAATGTGTTTGTTCACCAAAACAGTCTTTTGGATTTGGAGAGAATTTTTAGTTTACAAGGACAAATACAAACATCTGTACTCATTTTATTTGTCCAGTGAGGCAATGATAATGCTAAGGATATCTAGCATAAAGACACTGGGGATATCAAACAATGAAGTGTTAGTGTGTATTTTTACTTCTATAGTAACTCCAACTTAATAATCTTTAGGCAGATTCCATCAGATCCTTAGAGGTTTTTGTTGGTTTTGTTTTTGGTTTGTTGTTTGTTTTGCCTTTGGAAAATAATAACAATTTGTTTCTACTCAATTACTTGACCAACATTAATGGGGAAGTTCTCTGGATTTGGACAATGACTTGTGGGCAGAACACCCGAGATCTGGTCCTGGCACTAACACATGTCAGCCATTTGCCCAGCTTGCATCTCAGTTTCCTTGCCCTGGAAACAGAGAAAGAATTAGCATTCCCTGTCATTAAAAACGCATGTCTATGAAGACAACAAGGGAAAAAGCCCACGGACAGGTTAAGTGTGTGATAGCCCTAATGTTGGTCTTGAGTTCTAAAATATGGGACCTTCCTTAAGTGAAAAAGTTTCTCCAAATATTTCTAGGAACTATGCTGTTTAGGTGTAGAATGATTCACCATGTGTAAGAAATCATAAGACAGGCTTGCCAAGCCAAAATGGGGTAGGGGATGAAGACACTGACCATTATTTGCTAAGTTTGTCCATAAGGACAGTGAATGATAATGTGTGAAAGATCATTTTCTCAGTCGATATAATGCTGCCACCTAAAAAAGGCACTCTTTTCCTAAAGGAAGTACACAGAAATACATGTCTAAAATAGTACTTTCACAGAATACATACAGATTAGTAGTGCATAGAACTTACATTTTCATTTTTCATCTACTTGACATGCCTTTAAAAGAACGGGAATTCAATTTCAGTATTTTCTATGTGTATGTGTTCCCACAAACTAGAATGTATTAAGAAACAGGCAACTGGCAAAGTCAAGTTCAAGTTTCCTGAGGCGTGCACAGGAACAAAAGAGCTGCAATGGCAGCTGCAGAAGTGACGCACGGATCTCAAACATCCAGCCTCCTTCATACAGGAGTTAACACAACCAAAAACTGCACAGTGATTGAAGTAAATAAAGATCACAACTCTAAGACTTGAAAAAGAGAGTTTTTAAGCTTTTCGTTGCCTCTTTGAGTTAAAGAGAATCTTTAAAAAAAAATTCTTCTGGAGCCATTACTGAGTCTTAAAAATAAGAAAGGAGTCACTTCTCTTTATAGGTTAATTGGCTGCTGCAGGAATCACAAAGATGTGGCTAGAATGAGATCAGTTTTAGAGATCAACAAAGTTCTACTCCATGCTTCCCCCTTTGAAGCCCTCCAAAGTACACATTGCTTATTCGGGTGCCTCAAAAACTTCACCTAGATCAGTCCTGAAATACCCAAAATGCCATTTCTAAACAGCATATCACATAACCCTTTTTTTTTTTCCTCTCTGCTCAGATATTTATTCTCTGCTGTGATGTTCACTACAGGATACCTACACTTTTATACATATATTCTTTTTTCAATTAGAGTTAAGTCATACTATGATAACAAGAACCTTAAAAGCAGTGGAATAAAAAGGCATTAACCCACTAAAAGGATTGGAAGGAAAAAATAAGAAATTATTCAGATTTTTACTGAGGCTGTTTTTATAGAAAGGACAAAAGAGAAGCTATAAAATGGAAAATATCAGAAATCCATTCAAAAGGCCAAAAATATTCAGAGATATATTACTCTAAAAAAATAAAAACAATAAACAAACAAAAAACCTTGAAGGTGACATTCGATCAAGTCATTTAGCCAGCACCTTTTATGTGTCTGTTCCAAAATTTCAGGGACAAAATTTACAAATAGCACAAACGCAGTTCCAGAGAAGAACTTCCCTTCTCCCTTGCTACGATTCACACTGCAGAGCATTTCAAATAAGTCCTATTAAATAGCTGAGCTCTTCCCTCAGCAAGGACTAGATGATCAAAAAAGCCTTAATTATCTCTTCCCCTGATTCTCTCCATCCTGTTTTTCGATATATTTCCCGTTTTAATTCATGCCAGGAAAGGTGTCATCTACAGGGAAGAAGGGTATGCAAAACTTTGGGCAGCTTGACAGCTTGTCAGAAATCTAGCTTGTGTTGCAAGACAGAATGAGAACAACAAAGTTTTTCTGACATCATCCCAGGAGCTAAAGGAAGATGTAACTTTTTCTATCAGGATTGTTATTTCTAAGTGGACAGAAACCTTTTCTAATTTACTATATCTAAAATGCTTCATTAGAGACCATGCACAGTGTGTTATTGCAAAAATGAAAAGTCAGTTTTAAAGAAAGTTTTTGATAGGTTCCAGTTTTGCTCCACTAAGTAAACTAGATTTCCCCTAGCTCTGGGAACTTGCTTCTGTGCAGGCTACTCCTTACTGATAGAAATCCGAAGTCAGAGGTTTTATAAATTGTTTTCCTATTCCCTCCCTTCCCTATCTCCACAGCCCTGATAACTTAAATGCCTGTATAGCAAACATAATTAATCGGCTGCTGTACAAAGAGAAAGGATCGTTTATACGTAAAGTTTGGAATATCTTATACATTCTTATAGTAAAATCAGCCTTAAATATATAATGGTGATAAATAAGAAGATGGAGAGAGACCATAGCCCTTCCTGTATTTGGAGTGATCAACCAAATTAAAATACAACTCATGGGGCGCCTGGGTGGCTCAGTCGTTAGGCGTCTGCCTTCGGCTCAGGTCATGATCCCAGGGTCCTGGAATCGAGCCCCACATCGGGCTCCCTGCTCAGCAGGAAGCCTGCTTCTCCCGCTACCATTCTCTCTGCTTGTGTTCCTTCTCTCACTGTGTTTCTGTCAAATAAATAAAATCTTTAAAAAAAAAAAACAAAAACATAACTCATATTGTAGAAACTGTGGCTATTTATACAAACTTATGAAAACTAGACTAAAACTGTAGAGCTGGAAAGAAATTATGTTTAGCTAAGGAACAAATAGAATGAAAGTAAGTATAAATTATGAATATAAACGAAAAATGAGGTTGATATTATATCACATTTTACTATCTGTGCATAGCAGATGCACTATTACTAATACATTGGTCACAGTGTGAAGAGCTAATTAATGGCTTGCTATTTATTCTAACCAAAAGATTGATTTTATTTTCTTATCTAAATTGGACACTAACTTTATAAACAGGAAAACAAGATTTAAAATCTAATCACTGAATATTTTTCATAAAAACAAAAATAGTTACCATTTCATTTCTTTTCTACCCAATTGTGATCCTTTCTTTCCCTAAATGAATGGCATTCCATTAATTATTTGGGGGGGGTGACTAAGGGAGATGGTAATATGCCATATTTTACTGGGATCTGTGTTTTTAATTTTTTTTCTTTTACATAGCACTCTAAAAATAGGAAAACGTGCCCTAATACTTCTAATTCCTACAAATATAGATGAGAAATCCAAGCCCAATCTGGGCATAAACTAAGAATATGTTTGGACAACTCTCCTGTTTTATTGAATATTTATACTTGAGAATCTCTTTCCAGAGGAGATCCTAAACTGCCAGATGCCCACCCACATGGTATTTTCTAAATGACTCTGAAAATGACGAATGCATTTTACTAAATGAAAGTCAATTGTCTCACCCGTAAAGGTGAAAAGGAGACAATTAGTATGAGATACTTACTGAATATGACTTAGTTAATGATTGGGAAGCTCTCTAAAACACATTAAAGAGAAGGAAAGACTTCTTCAGAATGTCTGTGGTGTGTTTTGCTAGTCATCTTAATTGATTTTTCACTTCAAAAAGCAAATGTGTAAAAAAGAAAAAAGCAAAGAGCTACACCTCCGACATTATGCGTTATTAGCTGAGCACTGCTCCATTTTAATGTTCCTATAATTGATTTTGCAGCCCCAGAGAAGTACAAAGAGCACTGATTGTGGGTACAGGGTAGCAGTGACTCCTTGAAAAACGCATGCACCCTCTGAGTACTTTGGTTTAGAAAAAAGCATTCCCTGAGCACTTCATTTCAGCTGGTAGTGAAAACGAATTCTCACGGATGTCAGTGGGCACTGTGCTTCTCTGCTCATCAGGGCTAAATCATGGTTAAGAAGTCAAAATGGGTAATGTCCTTAAATACTTCAGAAACTTCAGAAAAGGGAAGGGCAATGTCTTGACAGCTTGATATTTTTCTCAATAGGTGCTATTTTTCATAAGATGTTAACACCGTATAATCTCTTTTCTCACACATTTGTTTCCCTAAAGTTTATACTGATTTATGTACACTTGATTGCATGTGTTCATATAACCTGTTTCATAGAGGGAAAAAAAAAGCACCACAAAAACCCTTGCTATTTGAGGTTTGTTCTGAATTATATGCTATAGGAAATATTAGCATAACCACGGCATTCATTTACTAGGGAAAATTTTATGACTATTCTTCAAATAACATTTGTGTTCATTTTACTTATATACAAAATTCATATTTTGGCTCAGAAAACTGAGAGTGGCAGACAGTAGAGATACCGCTTTCAAAGGGAGTTCAAAATGAGTTTCAATCAGAGCTTAACAGCAACTTTAGTATTCTGGGTCTGTAGCTTAAAAGGAGTGTGGGACATGCGCTTTTGTATTCCATCCTCATGCTTATCACATGAATTTTACTTGATCTTTCTTTTTGACAACTTGCCTTTTCTTTCTGTTTGCCTAGTCAGACTAACAGTTTTTGTAAACTGATGATTCCAGCTCCTTTATTATCCCGCATTACACTGCTGCACAATGCCAGTCAAGCATTATGACTTTTTTCACTCCAGCTGTGTTCAACCACAAGTAGATATGAAGCAATTGACCTTGTTGTTCATTGACTTGTATGATGCTTTACTACCTACTGTTTTGTGCCATCATTTCACTTCACGCATCTTCTAAAGTCATGACCCTTGTAGTAGATATTACTCTCTAAGCTAGTTTTAGAAAAGAAAAACATTAAATACAATATGGCCAGCATTATGAAAATATCAAAGATAAGCAAAGTTGTCTTGTCAAGACCAGGGAGTCTAAAGCCCCCTGCTTTCTAAAAAGGAAAACAAAAAAGTAACTTCAGGCCATTTGGGAAAACCTACTTTACATAGTAATTTTTAATATTTTCAAAAGTATTGATTTACTTATTTGCTTATTTGTTTATTGAAAACACAGTAAATGCCTTCTGCTTTAGTAATTCTTTTATTGAATGGTCAGATGATGGTGGTAAGGTGAATTTCAAATATTCAAAAAAATTAGTAACAGAACTTATAAGTAGATAAAATCTACCACTGAATTCTATCATAATCCATAATCTTAGAAGTGGGCATTTTACCTTCAAATTAACATACACTTTCTATCACTAGGAAAAATATCTGAAATCATGGCACCTTTAAGAGTAGTAAAAGACTTGTTAGTAAATTAGTTGACATTTGCATGATGTCACTAAGAATATCCTAATTAATCTATGAGAATATAGATATAATTTTCCCTAAAGATGTATTTTGCTACTTACTCAGGAGCAGTTTTTTCTTTAGCAACCACTTTGAGGGCATGGTTTTACTATCGATTGCATTTCATGAGCAAGTAATAATAATGGCCTATATAGAAACTTTCATAGCATAACAGCATAAACAAGAAACTCAGCATCATTAAATATTATTAAAATATTATTTGTATCAGTCAATATTCAGTCAGGAAAAGAGAGAGTAAAAACTACTACGGTAAAAGGGAAGTTATTGCTGAAGAAATTGAGGTCTAGAAAACAGGAACTGGAGAAACAAAGTCACTTATCATCACAGCCTGAACACTGACTTGAATTGGCCACTTGGAACTTGCTGGAAAATTCCTATAGCCGTAATCTTCTGGTTGCTGAAGCAGACCCACAGAGAAAGGTCATGGAGAAGTTTCTGAAGCTGTCATCTCTATGTAAAGTGTACTCCAGTGCTAGAAGCCACTGTTGTTGAGTGGACTAGCAATGGGGAGATGATCTGGAAGCTGGAGCCTGCCAACAACCTTCCAAAAGCAATGGTTTCTGCTATTCTTGTATCCTCCACTCTCATGCAAACTCCTGTCTTAGTTAACACTAGCTTGACACCAGTAAGGGGAATTCTGGGAAATGTTTTCCTAGCTTTATGTAGAAGTAGCAATGACAAGTTAACAAAACACAATCCAGCACAATCCACTCTCTTGTCAACTTAATATACATAGATACATCTTTTTTTTTTTAATTTAAAGATTATATTTATTTGAAGGAGAGAGAATGAGAGAGAGAGCACAAGAACGGGGAGGATTACAGGGAGAATTAGACTCCCCGCCGAGCAGGGAGCCGGATGCAGGACTCAATCCGGGGACTCCAGGATCATGACCTGAGCCATCAGGACCTGAGCCAAAGGCAGTCACATAACCAACTGAGCCACTCAGGCACCCCCATAGGCACATCTTTTAATCATCTTTAACTCTAGGTAAAACAATAGCAAAATCATGGCTCCACTAAAGTAGTGCAACAATTCTTCATAAAAACAAAAAGTACAGTAACCCTTTTATCAAAAGAAAATACAAAGCATTCTGTATGTCCTTTTATTCATCTTTGAGTATTACTAGTTCCTCTCCAAGCAGAACCTGTACTTCTCACAAGGATTTTTCCCATTGTTTCCTTTTGATAAACAACTTGAATGTCAGTTCTTCTCTACATGGATTCATACCCTCCTCTTTGGTAGCCTGTATTTACACACTGAGATTCAGAATTAACCATTAGTATTTTATTGAGTAAGAAGGTGATGCAACAAAATAAAAGATTTTCAAGTGGCTCTGAATCTCTCTACAAGGTCAAGTTTGCATATTGGTTAAGGGTCCTTAACTCTATTTTGTGTTAGATCAAGGTTTTTTTCTTTTCTTTTGTTTTGTTTTAACCAGATTTTGGCTTCTGTTCATTCAAATGAAATAAGGCCAAGTAGCAATCAAATACAAATCAAATAAAATAATATACAGGCTATAGTAGGTTGCCCATCTATTTCTTTGTTGTTGTTTTTTTTTTCTTTAGATATTTTATTTGGGGAGGGGTTAGGAAGAGTGAATTTCAAGCAGATTCCCCACTGAGTGTGGAGTTGGCTGCAGAGCTTGATCTCACAACCCTGATATCATGAGCTGAGCTGAAATCAAGAGCCGGGCACTTTACCAACTGAGCCACCCAGGTGCCCTAACCTGTCCATTTCATTTGTAGAGGTATCAGAATCAATTCATCAAAGCCAAAGATTTCTAAAGGTCAAATCATTCTGATCAACTGTCTTGGTCCTGCCGTCCATGTGGTGATCATGCCTACAATATCACAGCAGGTTAACTACCACTCCAGTATCCCATCATCCTGACTGAACTGAGAGTGCCAATTTATTTATTTATTTATTTATTTATTTATTTTTTTATTTATTTATAAGAATATAAATATAGTGCCTCATTTGGATATACCTGGAGTCTTGGAAGCCTGACTACTCTACATTTTCCCCAAATGGACCCTGAGAGTTTGTCTGGAGGTTCTAACAGGTAGCACAGCTACTTGCATACCCTTGACCAAAGAATGGTCCTCCTCTATCAGGAAGGTCTTCCTATTTCCACTATAATTTGACTGATGGCACAGCTTCGGAAGGGACACATGGAGCCATGAGGAAGGGGACACCCACCTAGCCAGCCAGATCAGCCATTATCAATGCTGGCGATCAGTGGGGTGACAGACGTCAAAGCTAGATTGCCCTTACATCCTAGACAGACTGCCCATTTTCATGGTAACTTCTGCCACTGTCATTGTTGACCTACTTATAAGAGTTACCATAGAGCTCTTCCAGGATGTTTGTACTACCCTTACTAATGCATTTGTCAAAAACCTCTGTGCCCTCCTAGAGGTCATGGAAGAAGACTGAAGAGGAGAGCAGGTCACACATAGTAAATACATCCTAGCATCCAATCTCCCAGAATATGTCTTTCTCTGCCAAATATCAAGAAAATTCTGACATGTCAAATGAATTCAGCATCATCCACCTTTGTGTCCAGATTCTGGTAAACTGGTCTAGGAAACTATTAGATCTATTTGGAGTTTCTTAATTAATTGAACATGGAATTTCTAGTTAAGTGTACTCATATCAATGAATTCAGTCCAGTTCAACATCACATCCTTCTACCCTAATCCAACACCTTTAGGATATGTTCTCACATTCCTCTTCAGATGTACAAGTTTTGCATTTATTTTTGTATATATGGTCCTAATAACATTGTGTATCCAACCTCCTGAAGCCTAGCAGACTTTGAGTGTACCTATGGATCTAGAAGCCATAGAGGAGCTGGGAGAGTATCTTGAGGAAATGTGGCATTTTCTACTCTATTAGTTTCCTTAGGCTACTTTAAAAAATAAATAAAATTTAAAAACAATAACAACCCCAAATTCAGTGGATTAAAATGAAAGAAACTTATTACTTGCCAATTCTGAAGGCCACAAATCCAAGCTTTGTTTCCATGGCCAAAATCAAGGTGTCCTGCTCCCTCTGAAGGTGCTCTAAGAGATCCACATTCTGGTGAATTTCAGTATTTCAATATTCCTTGGCTTCTGATAACACCACTCCACTATCTGCCTCTGTCTTCACATTACATTCTCTTCTTCTTTCTGTGTGGTATGGTGTCTCAATTTACATCTCTCTTATAAGGACAGTTTTGATACCATTTATGGTCTACCAAATAATCCTGGATTATCTCCTTATCTCAATACCCTTAACTTAATCACATGTATAAAGACCTCCATCCCCCATAAAGTAACCTTTATAGGTACCAGGGATTAGGACCTGATATCAACAAGGGACATTTTTTTAGCCTACTCTACCCAACAAATAATTATTTATTTACTTTAAGTGGTCATCACAGGTTCTTTAGGGAAGAGCTGTCTAATCTCCTGCAAGGGTGGAATATAGAGGTGATTTTTCCAAATTTGGGCCACCAAACTTTATCATAATCTGCCTTTATGTTCCCAAATCCTTATTCTGAATGCTACTGTTTCCTGATCAATACCTAAAATTTAATATGAGACCCCACAAGGCTATAATTTTAATTTACAGTATAACTTTGCCACCCACAGAAAGATAATTTGGTTTGGTTTTCATAAATATTAAACTTGTGATTACAGGAGATAAGGATTTCTTTCAGGACAAATAGAAATTTGCTAGTTACTTATCTGGTCTTTAGATGGGAATGTAAAGCATGGAGTTTATAATTATTCTTCTTTCAACTTTTCCAATGTACTTCTAGGAAACTAACCCCACAGTCCTTACACTATTTATTTCCACTGTAATTTTTAATAGAAGAAGCTATGTGGTCATCCAACGCCTAGCCTCCTCTAGGAACTTGACTCCAAATAACTAAAGTGATACTTTAAGTAACTTTTGCCACGGACTTCAGTATTCCACTTACTACTGGCAACTGGCAATAAAGGAACTATTAATGTCTTCAAATCTAATCAAAGAACCAATTCCAGAATCACAGCATAAGGTTCTACCCCCCAGAACTGATAACCTAAAATCTCCATTGGTTAGGGCTTAACCAAGAAATCAGAGCCACAAAAAATTCTGCATGAACGGGTAATTTCTTATAGGAATTACAGTGTACACACATATAAGAGTAGCTGAGGAAGTTAAGTTCTGGAAAAGAAAGACATTAAAGGACCAGAGAGAGTTATTAAAGCACCAGTTTGCGTGGACAGATCAGAGCTTACAGGAAAATCCATACATAATGCATATATGGCTGGTAAGTGATAGTATTATGGCGGAGAGAAGAAGCCATACAGAGATCTTTGAAAGTTTTTACTCTACAAAGTGCAATTTAGCCCTTGATAATTAGCTTAAGACTTCTGTTAGTTATCAGGGTCAATAATCAGGAGCACAAGCTAGAAGCTGGAGTCTACTGATGCCATGTCTGATGAATGTAACTTTCTGAGAGGAATGGCTTCTACTTCAGTTCCACTTTTCCAATCATGCATAAGTTGTATTCTAGGTTATCTGTGACCTAGAACCATGCAGGGAAGGGGATTCTGATAACTAGAACTCCTAGCCATTCACGAAAATGGTATTATTAAATTCACAAAACAGACTCCAGAACACTAACTGGTGCTTCATATATAAAACAGACAAACCCCCAACAATGAAGTCTCTTCCACTATAAAGAGAAGGATAGATGGTAAATACTATTAATTAATTATTAATAAAATGTGTTCCTCTATTCTCTATCCCTTTACTTCAAGGATCCAAAGAATGAAGAGAAAACAAAGCCATCATTCAATTCCCTTTCTCAATTTAGAGATAAAACACACAGACAAAAAGGGCAGCAGAATAACTGAGAAAATATGTAAGGTACAGTAAAATGAAGTGAGAGTCGGGAGATCTGAAGTGAACGTCAATCCTGTTCAAATTGGAAACCTAAACCCTAATCCTCTTAAACTTCATGCAACTTCTCATCATGGTAATGTTTTCTGAGCAATCTCAGATAGGAGAGACTCTGGTAGATACACATTATATTTGCAGCAGAACTATCTGGACTTCTATCTGTTGAATGAGCCACAACATAGGTATGTCACACATTCTCATTACTTTTATTTAATTTAATTATTCTCACATGGATCCTGCTTGGTCCTCAAAGGTATTAACTCTGAGAAAAAGATACCTCAGTTCCCATTATTTGTCATGAAACTTTCCAAAAGAGGCAAAAGAAAGCTATACCAACCAGTTCTACTTAAAATCAATACTATTCCTAAATGCTCAATTTTCCCTACTCACAAGCCTAAGGAAGGGATTGCATCCAGGTTTACCTGGTAATGGCGGACTCGTACCATTGTGCCCTTCTATGATTCTTAATTTATGCCAGAACTTATCCTATTAGTAAGGAGGAAGGAAGGATGTGAACAGGTGAAAGAAGTCAAATATCAAGGACTGGCTACCTTAGGATATATTAGTAGCAAGAGTTGGAACTAATTTTATACTTCCAAGTATAATATTAATGAATATCATCCTTTTGAAGATCTGAATTGGGGAAGCAGAGGCCAATCTCTTTCCTGGCCTTCACTTTCTAAGGTTGACACATATTAACTCTGCACGTGCAAGGAATACCTTCCCAGTATCTCTTTTCTACTTCCCACCATCTTTCTTTTTTGATACTGTTTACCTTCACTCTGTCCCAGGGTTTTTCTTATGTACCAAATGAGGTTATTAGCAAATGGGAAGTGTCAGGTATTTTAAAGTAATGCAGAAGTCAATGGTTTTCCTCTGAAAAAATTTTCCATTTCTTAAGTGCTAAGATGCTTAAAGTAGCCATATTGAGTTTGTGATCTTAAGTGCCCTCCATAATCCTGAAAATGCACTGCTGTTAACAGTTAAATCAAAGGATAGAAAGCAGGGTTTTATGAGCAACAAAAATTTTGAGATGCTTTGAACATCAATCCTTTCTTCCTCCTCTCTTGTAGACCATGATGAAAGCAACATCTTTGAAATCTTGAGGCATTAGTCCCCATGCCCTCTGTAATTTCCCCCCCTTTCTTCACCATGCCTGAGGCCTTGATCTCTGCCATCTGCTTATTCTCATACTGTGGTGCTCCACCTTTCATTTATACCTGGGTCACCTTCTTTTCAGGTGTGCAGCCTCTCCATCTTACCTCTGAACTAAAACAGCTTTTGAAAAGCCATGAATTACCAAGGTTTTCAGAAAGGAAAAGTGAAGGGAAGTTCACTCAAAATAAACCAGTTTTTACAGATAAAGTTTAACAGAAGTCTTTTGGATTTTTTTTTAGCCTACCTTTTAGAATACTTTTACAACTGTAGAGAGTTCTCATTTCTCTTTCCTCTTTTTTAACTTGATCGTTGGCATGGCCAAGTACTAACTGCTGTGATTATGCAGGGCAATGCAGCCAAATAGCCAAGATAAAAATGTTAAGTAGTTTAAGAATAACAGTTAATAGCACTGAAAATATCTTAGACTTTTTTTGAAGCAGTGTCTTTCATATCGGATTAAAGTAGGCCAGTGTCTTATGCAGCAAAGACTGTAGGTATACTCTATGATTTCATTATTTCCTTTCTAAAGATTAGAAAATCATCTGCTAACATACCTCCGCAGATAGTAAGCATTCTCACAACCAGTTTAGACCTCTATAGTTTGTCAAAAAATGTATATTTAACTGAAATGTATTAAATTTAGGCATGTTTCCCAAATTATCACTTTTTCTCACAGGATGAAGACATATAAGCTTTCAATTGAGCAGTTGTAAATTCACTAATTTGTGCAGAAGTATTAATTAAGAAATTAGTAAGAAATTAATGGGGCCTCAAAAATAAGATACTCAGAACACGTGTTTAGTTTACAAAACCAAACTAGATAAAAAAACAAAATTTTAAGAGAGAAACGTGTTTGAGTCAAATTCTCTCTCTTCTGTACACCTTAGGGCATAATTTATGAATTGACTTTCCTTGAGTAAGAGAACCACTAATGGTCAAATAATCCAGGGTCAAGAAAAAAAAATGGTCACACAGAATAAAACGTGGCCTCTGCCTCCTCTATAGTATCACAGATGGGGAGGGTGGAGAGTGAAGCCAACATTGCGATGGCATGATTGTGAAATGGCAATAAAATGAGCAGGAAAGAAAAATGACAGGAAAAGAAAAAGGGATCATTTACAACTTCTTGACTTTTCACCATTTAATCAACGGCGGTTTCATTTGTTTGGCAAGATGACAGCTCAGTCTAGCCAATTTACATTTCTGGTCTCAACTATATAAAAAAAAAACAAAAACACTTAAATTGGCCTTTTGAACAACGTCAAGCTATCTTACCTTTGTGTCTTTATAAGGGACATAGAGTCTCAATTATTCCATTAATATCATTTATGTATTGTGCCTCAGCTTACTTCCCTGTGTTTTGACCTATCTCACCCTATAAGACCTCTGAAATTTTGGAAATGTGTTCCCCTCTGGACTTCGGGATACTTCTTAATAATATTTTAAGTTCCTTTACTACTTCGACTTAGATTTGAGATCTTATCAAGTCATCTTATCTGCCTATTTCACATTCAGGTGGTAACAAACACTCAGATACTTCACATTAAATAATTTTTGTTTTCATCTCTTCTGCATGTCCTTCAGCACAGGTCCAGACTCTCCTGGGATTAAGGACGTAGGTAGGAGCTTTTCAAACAGGAATGGTTATCTCCTGGACTACACAGTCATGTTCTAAGCATTCTCAGAATGCTCCTCTGTACAAGTATACAATGGCTAACTCAAGGTGGTGGGCATATCAGGGACTTTGATATTTAAACTGAGTTGTTATTCTTTTGCATAAATGAAATAAAAATGTGACAAAAGCTATCACAAGGTAAATTAATTCAATACCATACTCTGCTGACGTAAATGATAAAGGGCCGTTGTTCATGGAGTCACTTTACTTAGCAGAAATTCTTTTTAAAGCAGATAGGCCACCACATGGAAAACTGTGATTATTATTTCCAGTACAATGTTTTTATTTTGAATGCAATGGAATCAAGTCCATAAATCAAAACAATAGGGAGAATTTTTATAGACAATAAATAATTTAAATCAGATCCTATTAAAACAAGCAAGGATATATAATGGATGTAACCCCACATGAATATTTTAGGATAAAACATGAGACTGTAAAGAAATTTCACATTTATGGTCAGCCTCTTGGGGATCTACCTATGAACATCCAGGGCAATTCATACTCTCCTCTCTTCTCTTAGTTGGGGAAGTTTGAAAAGCACTAGTCCAACATAACTGAAATATTTTAAAGTTGTGGGGTTTTTTTAATTAAAGACTCAGAGAATTCAAATCTATACGGCTTTAAGTATTGAAAAATGAAAAAAGGTTGCCTAAAATGTCAAAATAATTTTAAAGACAAGGACATAGTAACACATATATTTAGAAGCAGAATTGTTAGACTCATGGTATTAGGTGGTTTTACACAGAATGCCTGAAACAGTTCTATAAGCACCAATGTTTGTAAAAGCCAAAACTAAAATTGGAGGAGGAGGTTCCAATTAATGTTTAGCCTCTAACAGGTCAATTGCATATAAATATTTTCTATTTTTATCAGGTAGAGATGACAATATCTTGTAAAGTTGATGAACACTATTTAATTGATGATATCTATAATAAAGTAACACAGGCTTTAGAGTCAGGATTATAACTGTGATCCTATCATACTATACTGATGTGAAATTACACAAGTTATTTAACTTCTCTATCAGGTTATTCATGTAAAAAACATAAATAGTAATACCATGGTTAAGAGTGGAAACACTCCTGAGTGATCATGTATGTTGTTACAAGTTTTTGTTCTGTTTTGCTTATTTGGCTTCTCATGGGCAAGAGAGGAAGGTCTGCAAAGCTCCACAGATTCCTTAGCTTGCGCACCTTGAACACCCTATGATGCTCCTTAGCATCATGCTCCATGGAACTATGATGGAATGTTACATCTTTCACCTGAATTACGATAAAAGCAAAAACAAGCAAACAAAAACACCTTGGTATTTTTGAACTATTTTAAATATTACCTCTGGTACTGTGTGTATTCTACCAATCTTCCAATTTAATATCCTCAGGTATCAAGTCTGTAAAATTGCTCTTCCTGCATACACTTTTGCCTTACTGCAGGCTACATTCACACTGATGACCTTTGGTTCCATCTAGAATTATAGTATTTTCTTTTTTTAAAAAAAGATTTTATTTTATTTATTTGACAGAGAGAGAGATCACAAGTAGGCAGAGGCAGGCAGAGAGGTGGGAGGGGGAGGAGGCTCCCTGCTGAGCAGAGAGCCCGATGCAGGGCTCATTCCCAGGACACTGAGATCATGACCTGAGCTGAAGGCAGAGGCTTTAACCTACTGAGCCACCCAGGCGCCCCCAGAATTATCGTATTTTCCTAGGGAGTGAAAAGGGCTAAGAAAGAAAGAACAAGTGCAGGAGAGCAAAATGAATGCATATACAATGCTGGGCTTAAGAGATAAGCTGTGGGTATGGTGATGTGTATGTGATACATGTGTACTATACTTAAAAGAGATAAGCAGCGCAGTGTTGTTAGTACGCAGGGTTTAAAAGACAAGTCATGCAAGGGTTTGAACTAGAAGCAGGAAATCTGTGGACAGACTAGCTGAAACTCGGTTAAAAGGAATACCTAACTGGAGACAACTGAAATGGATACTGAGTTCACAGTTTGGCTATTTAAGGAAGGCAACACATACTATCATATCATGGACTAAAGATACAGGACTATGTGGTCATTATAAAGTTTTCAACTAAACACATTCATTGGCCTGAGTTTGGGTTTCTTCTGTATATTTTTAATGTCACCTGGAGACCTGGACCACTTATTAAAGGGGCATCAGATGTGACACTTCCTAAAATGCAAATCTTATGAAAGCACTAACCCACCTGCAACCTTTCAATCTCTACACAAACCCTTCAAAACAAATTCAGACTTCTGGAGATGACCCATCATGATATTCAGGGTCTGCAAATCTCTCTATTCCTATTCTATTTCTCACACACACACACACACACACACACACACACACACTCTCTCTCTCTCTCTCTCTCTCTCTCTGTCTCTCTCTAGTCACATCAATATAAGTGCAATTCTTGCAATAGGAAACCTTTTTAGAACTATAGCTTTCACAGCTTCACCCTGGCAACATTTTTTCAATATTTAGATCAGCTTAAGTATTTTTCCCAGTTTCTGCAGTTTGAGGAGAGTGAATCTGCTTAGTGCTACATTATCATTCTATACATGCTTCTACCCAGTGCACTGACGTCATTCCATTGTAACTGTAGGGTGCATGTTACAAGTACCTTCAAGATAGGGACCATAGTTTTTTTGTTTTTAATGTTTGGTACATGAAATATAAAACACCTAAATATATTTTATAGGATAAATGATTAATTAATTGATTAATGGGATTTATTTCTTGGCATTATATGTAGAAATGTAGAAATTTCTCTTCTGATTTTTGGCTATGCTTATTTTTAAACACTTAGAATATGTATTAAACACAAGGCACAAGTTAAAAATCATCTATTCTCCTACTATATAGAAAAAAAATTGTTAAAACTTTGCTTTATTTCCTGAATTCATTCACACATCCACATGTGTTTAACATTTAAAATAAAAGCGAAACATTCTAGAATTGCATTTGCTATCATGTATTCTCAAAAAAGGAAAAAAACAATGGTTATTTTTAATAAGCTGACCACAACCATCTAAATTCTAGGATGCTAGCAGCTTATTTTTAAACAAAAGAACAACTTTTTGTTTGAAAGAAACTTTAATGAGCTCTTTAGTTATTCTAAGGAGAGACTATAGCAGATTGGAGAGACTGAGACAAATTGGAGTTCATTTGCTCAGTGAAACAGGCTCAGAGACTCCCCCTCTCACATTATAATAGAATTGCTGATTTTCAGCTAGACACACGGCTGCCTAAAGTGAAAACATTTCCCAGCCTCTCATGTAATGTGACTGGACAGACAGTACCATGTAAGATAAAGGTTCCTGCAACTGTTCCTAATAGATAATTGGTGCATATTCCTTGCCCCTTCCTCGTCATTCAGATCTTTATTCTGCTTCTTAGAATGCAGTATGATGGCTAGAACTGTACTTACATATAAACAATTCTAGAATGATCTTTCTTGAACATAAATCTGTTACACATCTCTGATTGTTTGTAGGGGAATATCCCTAGAAATGGAACACATGTTTAATGCATTTGATCAACAGTGTCGAGGGGTCCCTGGGTGGCTCAGGGGGTTAAAGCCTCTGCCTTCAGCTCAGGTCATGATTATCAGGGTCCTGGGATCGAGCTCTGCATCGGGCTCTCTGCTGAGTAGGGAGCCCACTTCCCCCTCTCTCTCTGCCTGCCTCTCTGCCTACTTGTCATCTCTCTCTCTGTCAAATAAATAGGTGAAACCTTTAAAAAAAAAAGTTATGTCTATACAGGTTTACAATAATTAGAGAGCAGAGGATAATGTCCAACATAGGCCTTAATTTAGGTTTGAGTGAAATCTTCTAATCCATGTTGAAAACACTTTGCCTTCATCCACACAGCTTAACAGAATAAAGAACTATTTCAGCAGTTGGCATTAACAAGACCTTGCTACAGAAGGAAGTTCTAGACCAGGCAGATAAATTTGTGACAAATGTTACTGTTTATTTCAGGAACTTTCTGAAAAATATTCTCTGAGCAACACGCTGCTCAAATAATGCTCCCTCAAGAAAACAGATTTCTCTTTAGGGTAAATAGTCCCTCTCTTAGGGTCATAAATCACTGAACTGGGCAAGCCTCTTGCTTATCAAAATATTTCATTCATCAAATTCTTGCCTCACCGTGTCCACCTATCCTAAGCAATTCTGACATGAAATGCACCCAATACTAATCAAATCTCTACATCAATTAAATTACGCTTACCTAATATCAAATCCCAAAACCTCAGGAGTATATAGCCTTGGCAACCCACACCCTCCCACACACTTCAGAAGCACTCCCAAAAAATATACCAAGGTGGCAAGGTTAAGTATGGGATAAGCTTGGCTTAGGCTGAATGAGATCATTGACAGTTTATTTGGTGGCATTTAGGAGAATTGGAAGTAGGTTATTATGGACTCTTCAGGAGGCTGACATTTTACATGTGGGTCCTCTTCCCTATTTGACTCCCCTTCGCTCAAGCCTTTCTTTTCATGTCGGCTAGAGGACATTTTCAATTCTAGTCACTAGGAAACCCTCGCTTCCCTTAAGAAGAGTCTCTACTTTTGCTTTTACTTCTTTAGCCTTTTTCATCTTTGACTCTAGCAAAGGTTTTTCATTCAGCAACTGTGAGACCCATTCATTCTTAGGAATTTTTAAAAAATATTTTATTAATTTATTCTTAAAGAAGTGGGTTGTGGGTGGAGTGGTGGAGGAGTCATATGGACAGTGGAAGACCCATAGCTGGCCAAATATTAATAAAATAATATCGCCAGTTAGTTAGCATGCTAAAAGGGGACCGACATTTTTCTTCCTCTGTCTTGGTCCACCTTAGCAAATCCCTCCTTTTTAATTCTAGCAGATAAATTCAAGGAAAGAATGAAAGCTACATCCCATTCTTTGTGGCATTTTTCAGGAGATTTCATAGATCCTGCATCTCTGAGTGATTGGGTAAGCACTGAGGGAGGCACAAATCACTTCTTTCGAATTCCACAAACTGGAATTTGTCTTTCTGTCATGTAGTAATGTGTGTGTCGGAGTCAATCATCAATTCAATCGCCTTTCAGTGTCACAACAAAGAAAATCATCTGGATTTTAGCAACAAGTAGATTGGTTTTTCAGAAGCATTATGAATTTTGAAAGGAACATATGCATAGTTCATACAGATCCTCCCAAAGTTTTCCTCAATTTTATTAACATGTAATTGCAATGTTTTCTAAGTTTCATTTATACCAACTCAACTGACCACTTTCAGCATTTTCACCAGGAGTATAATTCTTATTTTATCTTCTTATCGTTCAGGTATCAAAGTAATATGTTTGTGTTATGCACATGTAATTTCTGTTTATGTAGATATCTTTTTCACACAGTATTCATTCCATTTTCCAGAAGGAAACTTATTTTTCCTTCAGTATTTTGTAACTAAAAGTTTTAAAATATTTTA
The DNA here is from genome assembly GCA_028646535.1 of Procyon lotor. Lineage (NCBI taxonomy): Eukaryota > Metazoa > Chordata > Mammalia > Carnivora > Procyonidae > Procyon > Procyon lotor. The sequence goes on from CM053611.1 coordinate 82,362,499, forward strand.
CCTATTAAAATATAAATCTTAGTGAAGATATATCAGTGACTGATATATTTTTCAGTCTGATATATAATTTTCACATAAGAATAACTTTTTTCATTAAATTGTTTATAAATATATTCAGGCATTCTATTCTTGTCCTTAGTCAGAAAATACACTAAATTTTACATTAAGATATACTTTTGCAGTCACTTTATTTAATATTATGGTTGTTGTTACTTTTTAAAAAATGAGAGAAAGCAGTTTTCAGTAGGGGCATATTTATAAATCTGAATCCAAATTTTATAAATCTTGAGGTTTGTCACATAATATTTTATAAGTCTAAAAACTTTTCTTATTTTTTCCTTTCTTATTAAAATATAATTTATTGGATATAGTTAAAAACTTTATTTATATTCAATTCAATAAATATTATTGAAAAACTACAATATGCAAGATGCCCTACATGGAATATATATTAGAATCAAAATGGCTCTTGATTCAAGGAGCTATATTGTTACATATGAGAAGTCAAGAAAGCACTGATAGATAAAATTTCGTGGAAGACAAGTAAAGTAATTTATAAATCTCAAACTTATGGTGAAGATTAAAAAATTAGGTTTGGATTTTACTTGTACAGGATTCACTGGACTTAGATGAAAAGAGATGGATGGATCCAGGTTATAGTTCATGGACTATGGAAAGAAAAGATTAAATTCCACACTGACTTCTGAGAATGGGCACGGCTTGCACCTTTTCTCCTCAAAACATTGTTTCTGCTGTTTTTAACTTGAAATATATTTCATATCCTGATACGTGATGGTGAGATTGTCCTTTACACCTTAAATGGCTTACTGAGAATGGCCTGGGTGGCCCAGTCAGTTAAGGGTCTGTCTACCTTTGGCTCAGGTCATGATCTCAGGGTCCTGGGATCAAGTCCCATGTTGGACTCCCTACTCAGCCAGGAGCCTGCTTCTCCCTCAGCCCCTCCCCACTTGCTTGTGCTCTCTCTCTGACAAATAAATAAATAAAATCTTTTTTTTAAAAGTTACAATAAATAAATAGATAAATTATTAGCTTATCACACACCAGAGAATATTGAAAAAAGTTAAAACAAACAAACAAATAAATGGCTTACCACACACCCCGGGAATATTGCCCAGGTAGAGCAAGAAAAGTAAGGAAACATAATTAAGCAAAGCTAGAATACACAGCATTTGTAAAGAAATTATAAACAACAGGGGCACCTGGATGGCATGGTCAGTTAAGTATCCGACTCTTGGTTTTGGCTCAGGTTATGATCTCAGGGTTGTGAGATCGAGCCCTGCGTCGGCCCTGCACTCAGCTGTGGAGTGTGCTTGGGATTCTCTCTCCTCCTTCTGCCTCTGTCTCTTTCCCTCCTCTCCTCTAAAATAAATAAATCTTAAAAAAGAAAGAAATTATAAATAATAAATCTGAAAAATGATTAGGCTATATTATAGTGAATCTTCATGAGTCTTAGGGCTGTATTCTATAAAATAGATATCTCTGTTGACAAGGTAATTGTTGGAATAATAATGCATTGTAGTTGGCTTTATTACCAGATGTGTTTCTGTTCAAAAGGTTAGAGAGCTGCCACTGCAAGCTCCCCTCTTGTGGTCATAGTCTCTATCCAAAGGAGCCCATTTGGATGAATGAGATTCCCTGACCAAAAAAGAGGGTTTTATTTTGTTTTGTTTTTTGTTTATTTTAAATATTACTCTTTTACAAAGAGGATGCTTGTGTTAGCTGCTACACAATCCAGAAATTCCTTCTCTCTTACTATATTTTTTTAAAAATTCCTGATTAGTCTCTGGGTAAAATCACATGTTCTGCTCAGGCATCTCAACCATCTACATGACAGCTTCACTTCAGAGTCGTAGACAATCAGCAATTGCCACTCTCTATTTTGTTTGTTTTTAACGTTAATCAGTTGTAGCTTTATGGTCTGCAGACCATAGATCTATGCAAATATTCTCCAGACATAACTTGGAGTGGTAAGAAGACAAGGTAAGAGGTGCTGCCTAGGCATTCCCTCTCTGAAACTTCTATGAAAGACTAAAACCAAAAAGCAGAAACAGTTCCAAGGGATTGTGCCTGATCTGGTGCCCCTTAGTAGGCAATGGGAAGGAATTGACATTTTTCAAGCAGAAAAATGATATCAGAACTGAACATTGCTGAAAGCAATTTGGCATCAATTTCAAAGTTACATCAGAAGGAAAATATAAATTATTTAAATAGCTCAAGTGTAAAGTAATGAAAACCAGGAGGAGGCATCCAAAGGAAAAGTCTAGATTTAAAAGGCAGAGTTAGGATGCACAGACACCACAACTAATTGGATGGGGAGAGGTAGTAAGGGAGGAAGAAATAACTAAGTTTTCAAATTCGGGTGGTTGAGAAAATATTGAGTTTATAGACAAAGGAATTCAGGAGAGAGAAGTAATTTTGAGGTGGGAACAGTCAAAATTAGGTTTGTGCCCAGTAGAGAATATACATAAAAATGTCCAGAAGATAAAGAAAAATTAGATCTGATATATGAAAAAAAATGATAATCAGAGTTTTCAAGATACGGATTTGGCTCATGTGCATAAGATGGAAATCCTCCATTGCAAAAAATATAGTGAATCTGTTATTAGTTAAAATTAGTTTATATTTGGAAAAGGAACTGCAGATGGTTATTGTTGATCTTTAAAATATGTCATATTAACCTTCAAATAAACCTTTCTTCATTATTAAAACTATAAAGATAATGTTATATTCCTCAGGGTAATAGTGGAATAAGAAACAAAAATATATGAATGGGACTAACATGCATGTTTAATTTGGGGAAGTTCTATCTTTAGTTAGAGAGCAGAGTCAAAATAAGTTCCCCCAGGTTTCAAGTATTAGGTTTACTTATGTCAGCATATAATTTCATAGCCCTGAGTCAGAGTTTGTTGAGTCAAAGTGGGTAGATTAATGAGGAAAAGTTCTACAGGAATTTCTTTTATTTTAAATCAAGCACACATAAAGAATTGCATAATATATATTCTAGCATTTTGAACTAAAAGTTCAATGTTTACAAGCCTCAGGCAAATGCTCAATGCCTTCCAAAAGTATTAGGCACACAGTCAAGAAGAAAATTCACTCTCCACTGGAGCCTACTAAATCAACACCTGTCATATTAAATCCCTCATCTATTTCTACTGTGTAGAAAATGCAGGGTCTAATCTTAATGCTAAAGTTCAATATAAAAACTACATGTTATTTGTAAAGCTGGAATTGTGGTAAATAAAACAAATCAATGAGGAGTTACCAACCATGCTGTATTTATGTTTGTAATTTAGAATATTTTAATTTTAAAAATTAAATTTAGAATCAGTGTATTTTAAAATTGGAAGGGAGGGTCCTAAAACATTATTTACACCAAAAGATGTGTTGCAGAACTCCTGAGAACCATGGATAAAGCTTGGGTCATTCCATAAATGTTTACACAAATTTATTTTTAAAACCTATAGTAACATATTATATGCATGCTGAAATATCATACACTAAATACCAACAGATTATTTGTCATTAGTTTTGGGTTTATACTTTGGAGGTAATTCAACCTGGAGGGAAACTTGAGATTAAAAACTCTCCTACTGTGCTTGTGTAATTGAAGAGTATGAAAAAATTGCAAATTCAGTTTTAAAAATATATTATCACATGGCAGAAGTAGCAGGCTGAATATGGGATCCCTTTTGAACAATAGAAATGAATAAATTTAAGTCATCTGACATTTTAAAGGAAGTACAGAAGAAAAAATACAACACAGGGTAATTAAAAGAAATAACAAAATAAGAAAACTAACAAAGTGATAATTTATTTTTAACTTGTATTTTTAATATTTTTAAATTCAGTTAAACTGACCTATGACTCTCCTAGAATGACTTTATAAGTACAAATGCTATGCATTTTATATATAAAATTTAAATATATAAATTCTGCTTTTAATTTTGAGCACATGGTCAGCTTGCCTTCTATAGGTTTTATGATAGTTCAGGATGCTGTAACAAAGAACCATTGACTGGGTAGCTTATAAACAACACAAATTTACTTGTCATACTTCTGAAGTCTAGAAGTCTGAGATTAGGGTGACAGCATTGTTGGGTTCTAGTGAAGACCCTCTTCCGGAATGCAGACAGCTGTCCTCTTATGCATATCTTTATGTGGAGGGAAAACAGCAAGATAGCTCTCTCGCCTTTTCTTCTAAGGTGACTCATCCCCATTCATGAGAGCTCCATCCTCATGACCTAACTACACCCCAAATTCCCCACCTTCTAAATACCCTCACATTAGGGGAGATACAAGTATTCAGTCCATAACAGTGTTTGCTTAGTAATATCCAATGATGATATTTCACTTAAGACTATTATCATTCATATCATAGATTACTAATGTCCTCTTTACTACTGGAAAGAGAGTCATTAATGCCTATAAATCTAGTCATATTAGATAACAAATTTTTAAAAACCTAGAACCAATTAAAAAAACTCATCCTTGGTGTGCTTCAGTGGCTCAGTCATGGGCATCAGCCTTTGGTTCAGGTCATGATCCCAGAGCCCTGGAACTGAGCCCCCCATTCGGCTCTCTGCTCAGCAGGAAGCCTGCTTCTCCCTCTTCCACTCCCCCTGCTTGTGTTCCTTCTTTTCCTGTCTCTCTCTCTCTCTCTCTCTGTCAAATAAATAAATAAAAATCTTTAAAAAAAAAAAGAAACACTCATCTTTAAGATTCTGTCCTTCTAGAAACACTCTCAGAAATAAAATCCATGTTAGGGTTCACCAAAGAAATAAAAAAATATACAAATATGTTTGTCTGTATACGTATATGGCATATATATGTACATATGTGTGTTTATGGGTTTGTGTGTATGTATATGTGTAAACACATACAGAGAGAGAGAGAGAGAGAGAGCACTTTATTTCATGAAATTAGTTTATGCAATCATGGTGTCTAGGTAGGTAAGTTTGAATTCTGTAGGACAGGATGGCATGCTGGAAATTCTCAGGCAGGAGCAGATGCCGTAGTCCACAGGAGGAGTTTAATCTTCAGGAAAACCTCAGTTTTGTTCTCAAGATCTTTCAACTGATGGTATGAAGCCTAGCCAGACTATCAAGGATAATATCCTTTACCTAAAGTCAATTAACTGTAAATGTTAACCACATCTACAAAATACCCACACAGCAAAACTTAAATTACTGTTTGGTAGAATAACTGAGGACTATGGCCTAGCCAAATTAATATATAAAACCTACCATCACAGCAGTAAAAATGTAAAAATAATAAATTCAGAATTGGTGGGACAGGGGTACCTGGGTAGCTCAGATGGTTGAGTGTCTGCCTTGGGCTCAAGTCATAATCTCCAAGTCCTGGGATTGAGCCCCATGTCAGGCTCCCTGCCTAGAGGGAGTCTGCTTCCCCCTGTCCCTCTGCTTCTCTCCTGGTTTGTGCTCTCTCTATCTCTGTCTCTGTCTCTGTCAAATGAATAAATAAAAATAGAAAACAAATACGATGGTACAATGAAATTTCACCTAGTAATAATTACATTCAACGTAAAAAATCTAAACACACTAATTAGAAGGCAGACACTGTCAGACTGGATATAAAATAAGACCAAAGTATAAATTGTCTATAATGGAGAGCTTTTAATGAGAAGTCAGATATAAGTTAAAAGTGAAAGGAAGGAAATTGTATATCGTGCAAATTCAAATAATAAGAAAGCTACACAGGCCATATTAATTTAAGATAAAATAGGCTTCGGGAGAAAGAATATTACCCGAGATGAAAAGGAGCATTGTATCATGATAAAAGTATAACTATAATAAGTATAATAAGTATAAATGTATGCAAATAATAAAATAAAATTAAATTAATAAATAAAATTAAAATAAAAAATAAAGATAATAAAACTGAAAAGAGAAAAATATATATCCACAATTATAGTATTACTTCAAAATGCCTTTTACAAAACTGATAAAGCAGATAGATAATAAATAAGTTTACAGAGTATCTGAACACAATGTACTAAAATAAATATAATCTGACTGTACACCAGATAGAGTACACCAGATAGCTACAAAAATACACATTTTTTGCATAAATAACATAGTCCCTAATACATTTTCAAGGATAGAACTGATACTAGAATATATTTTTATTCATTAATTAATAATTAAATTAATGGTTAATTTAAAAATATATAATAATTATTAATAATCAATCATTAATAATTAATAATATAATTAGTTATATTATATTATAATTAATTAATAATTAAATTAAATTAAATAACTACAAACTACTAAGAAAGTCCCTAAAATAGTATATTAAGCAGCATATTTCTTTTTTTTTTTTTAAAGATTTTATTTATTTGACAGAGAGAAACACAGCGAGAGAGGGAATACAAGCAAAGGGAATGGTAGCAGGAGAAGCAGGCTTCCTGCTGAGCAGAGAGCCTGATTTGGGGCTTGATCTCAGGACTCTGGGATCACGACCTGAGCCGAAGGCAGACGCTTAACGACTGAGCCACCCAGGAGCCCCAAAGAATTTTTTTTAATTAGCACAGGAATCAGTGAAAGAGTTAAATAAACCGTAGAAAAAAAGTCAACAATGCTGAGTCCATTTTTGAAATATTTCAATGAAAACTGATAAACTTCTGGCTAGACTGATCAAGAGAAAACAATCAAGAGAAAACAATCTAGAGAAAACAACTCACCAATACCCATAATCAAATAGCTATTTCTATAGCTCCTACAAACCTTAAAAAGAATGCAAGATTATATTAACAATCTTATGCCACCAAATTCAATAAATGACAAAATGTAAAAATACCCTAAAATGTAAAATATCCTTAAAAACAAATTTCTAACACTGTCACAAGAAGAAATTTAAAAATCTAAAAGTATTATATTAAATAAAGAAATTAAATTTGCAATTGAAAACATCCCTTAAAAAAAAAAAAATTCCATGACCAGATGCTTGTACTGCAAAGAACTCTCGAACGTTTAAGGGAGAATAGATCAAAGCCTATAGGAACTTGTCCAGAAAATATATAAAGGAAGGATAATTGCCGAGTTCACTTTATAATATTCTGGTAACAAAACCAAAACATTAAAAAAAAAAAAGGAAAGGAAGAAATACCATAGACCAAAATTCCTTCTAGACATAGTTGTAGAGAATTACAGACGTAGATGTAGAAAATCTTTTTTTTTTTTAAGATTTACTTATTAATTTGAGAGAGTGTGTGCATGGGAGTGGGGAGGAGGGTTAAAGGAAAAAAGAGAAAGGGAGAAGGGAAGCAGACTCCCTGCTGAGCACAGAGCCAAGACAGGGCTGGATCTTAGGACCTTGAAATCATGATCTGAGCCAAAACCAAGAGTTAGTCACTTAACAGACTGAGCTACCCAGCTGCCCCAATGCAGAAAATTTTTTAAAAATATTTGCACATTGAATCTAGCAAAGATAGAAAGGATGAAACATAATGTCCAGGAGAGTTTTGAGGATTCAAGGTTGGCTCACCATGCAAAAAATCAATATACAAAAATGAGGTATGTTTCTATATATTAACAACAAACTATCAACAAGAGAAATTAAGAAAACAATTTGACTTTCAATTGTATTAAAAGTAATAAAATTCCTAGCAATAAATTCAACGGAGGTGAAAAGCCTGTACACAGAAAACTGTTAAGACATTGATGAAAGACACTAAAGACTCAAAAAAAAAAAAAAAAAAAGACACTAAAGACTCAAAAAATGGAAGGATATTCTCTGTTCATGGATTAGAAGAATTAATACTGTTCAAATGTCCATACTACCCAGAGCAATCTACAGATTCAACGAATCTCTATCAAAATGCCAATAGTATTTTTCACAGAAACAGAATAAACAACCCTAAATTTGTATGGAACCACAAGACTGCAAAAAGCCAAGGAAATTTTGAGAAAAAAGAACAAAGTTGGATATATCACACTTCCTGATTTCAAACTATACTACAAAGCTATAACAATAAAAACAGTATAATATTGTAATAAAAATAGACATATAAATCAATGGAACTGAATAGAGTCCAGAAATAATTCCATGCATATATTGTCAATTAATTTATGACAAAGGAGCCAAGAATATACAATGGGGAAAGGACAGCTTCTTAAATAAATGGTGTTAGGATAAAGAACTAAAGAACCCAGACACAAAAGTATTTATTTGAATCCTTAGAAGAAGAAAAATGAATCTATAGTGACAGTGCCTTAGTAGGAGAAGGGATTCATGAACATGAGGCATTGGGGAAATTTTGGGAGTGATGGAAATGCTTGATTGGGGTCATGGTTACACAAATTTATATAACAATATTTGTAAGATTATATACTTAAAATGGGTGCATTTTTCCCTTGATAAAGAGAATTGGATTTTTTTTTTTAAAGATTTTATTTATTTGACAGAGAGAGAGAGAGAGCACAGCAGGGGGAGTGGCAGGCAGAATGAGAGGGAGAAGCAGGCTTTCTGAGAAGTAGGGAGCCCAATGCAGGGATCCATACCAAGAACCCTTGGGATCATGACCTGAGCTGAAGACAGACAGTTAACAGACAAACCACCCAGGTGCCTCAAAAGAATCAGATCTTAGAAAATTGAAAAGGATACCCAGAATGATGACTATTTCTTCACTGTAAGAACAGATATGATGTTGTAGACACTGGTATAATTTTTTCTATAAGAAAAGATTCTTAAAGAACACACAAGAAACTTTTAATTATGGTTTTGTTTTAAAGGAAGGATATCATCTTTTATATCAAAGTTTTCTACACTGAATTTTTAAATAATGTACATGTATTTTTTAAAATGATGTTATCTGGATGGTGTGCCGTAGGCTTTTTTTTTAGCTTTTATTTTCCCGTATTTCAAAGCTAATAAATATTATTAAAATATAAACCACAGGTGAATCATAGAATCACTTCAACAAAACAGGTGTTTATTTCTAAATAAATAATCAAAAGTCTTTGTAGTAGGAAATTTCAAACTAATTTACAAGACTATTGCCAATTCCTAATCTAATATAAGACATTTGGAATGAATTAAAATCACTGAGAGCTATAATAAATTAGAAAAAAAACAATTAGTTTTTAACATTTCAAACCAAATAATGTAAAGTATACATATCTAGTTGTCAGAGATACTTATCGCTTATGTTTCACTCACTACACTCTCAAAATAGCCTTCCAATTCTCATTTTTCTTTACTCTTTTGTATGGCTTTGTTATAAAAATGGTTTTGATGTTTTGCATTTACCTTCTTCAAAGATTCATTTCGTGAAGTTAATTTCTAACAAGGTGGTTCCTTAAAGGAAGGAGGACCTGGGTATGACATAGGAGTCTTGGAACTATCACAACGAATTATGAGACCTTGACCACATCATTCAGTATTTCTGAATATTGTTCTGTAAATCTGAATACCTACCCTGTACCAAACACTATGTTCATCTTAAAAATAAATGAATTACCAGGACAACTGGGTGGTGCAGTCAGTTGAACATCCAACTCTTGGTTTCCACTCTGGTCATGATCTCATAGTCATGAGACTATGAGAGTCTCTCTCCCTCTGCCCCTTCCCCCTGCACACTCTCTCTGTAAAACAAATAAATCTTTAAAAAAATATTTTAAAAAATAATTACCTCCTAATTCTAAAAATTGCACCATTTCAGAAATTTTTTGAACATGTTCCAATTCAAGATAGAATTAAGCCATAAATAACTCCAATGTTTTAATCAGAAGGATCCAGTTAAGAGTGAGATGAGTTTTCTAGTTTGTTTGCCTAGCACCAAAATACTCTTACTTCTATCCATGCAACATATAGAATTAATTTTTATAACTTTCCAATTTAATGTACATTTCCTTCAAATTACCAGACAATTAAAAGTAACATGAACAGTATACTAAACCTGGATTTAAGAAGATCAAATATTTTCTTGATGGGTCTGCCTGCCATTTTGCTCTCCGTGTCCCAGATATTTACAGTAGAAGTATCCAGAATTTGGTCCTTTCCTCACTGAGATCCCAAGAGGATTCTGCACAACCTACGCATAAACCACTTTGCTTCATTCAGGAGAAAAGGTCTTTATGTACAGAGAGCATTGTTATTATTTCCCTTATAGTACAAAACATGTTGCCTGATAAATTCTGCTTCCCAAAGGAATTAGCCTTTCCCATTTTCTGTTGAAAGTGAATGAATTATGGTTGAGCAGAAGCACAGCAAAGCTCTATCAGTAAATATTGCTTTGAAATACTGCTGTTAGTGATCATATAATTATAATTTTGCTGCATTTTCCCATTTTAAGGCTAATACTATAGAATTTCATACAAACTAACAATCACTCTTTTGGCAGTATGCAAATACAAGTAATACCATACAGTGAAATCATATTTGGAAAACAGTTTTGCTGCATAACTAATTTACACTATTTTCAATGTGCCTGGCAGACACACAACATTTTATCTTTTGCTCTGCAAGGTTAAGAAATACAGCTTTTAACATTAAGTCTAAGAAGAATGTGAGAGGTTAGAGATGGCAACACTGGACTCTCTCTCCTCTATCACTTACTGCATACTGAGCTAATCTCTTCAGCATAAACAAAACACACACAAAGCAAAAAACTTTAGACACAAAATTAAATGAGCTAAAGGGAGCTTTTTGTGCAGAATATGTGATTTCTACATGATCCCCCAAATCCCAGAGTGTTAATTAAAGAAAAGTAATGACATGTCAGTGTAAGTAGGAATCAACTAGAATGGCAAAACTCAAGCCCTGTCGAAGTAACAGCCACAAATGTCCAGCATATTAATCACACAGCTTGTGAAATTTACGCATCACTAAGCTTCCCTTGATTTTATGTCTTTTGGTTTAAAGGTTGTAATATTGACCGATAGTATATTGTTATGGGGAAAGAGATGCTATTTTTATGACTCCCAGATTACACTGTATATTTGGGTTAGAAAACTAAGTGGCATTTTCATTGCCAGGTGGTAAATGGTGTTTCTCCATAAACAGGAGATGTTGAAGAAAAGGGGTGAAGAGAGGGAGAGAAAACAAACAGCAAAGGCATTAGTTAAACCTGTTTCTGAGAGAGTAAAGAAGTCTGCTCTTGGGACATATCATTTCAACCACATAACATAAGCTCTTCACAATCAACTGTTTATTGATACTCACTTGCTCTTTCTTTCAAAATCCAGGGATAGAGAAGAGTTGTTTAACTCAATTTTCATTGACTTTCTATTAGAAATCTATTAGATTCCAGAGGTTTATGAATACAAAGCCACTTGATTAAAAATCTAGGAGACAATGACGGGCATCTCCCACATCTGAGATGTTCTAAATCAGTGCTTCTTACAATCTGGACTAAGAATCAGCTGGAGAACTTGTTGAAACGCTGATTCTTAGGGCCTGGGTTTGGGTTTGGACATGAAAATTTGCATTTCCATAAAACACCTAGATGATGCTAATGTTGCTAGCTTGCAGGCAACACTGAATAACATTGTTCTTGTCATCGTTTGGCAATGTTTACGTCCATGTGGGTTAAGTGAATACTTATGTTAAGTTCTATACTGTTTTTAAAAAACGCACAGTCAGATTCAGCCTATAAACTTTAACAAAACTGTCTTTCCTTATATAGGTATCAGAGACACCTAGGAAAGTTGAAAAATATTTATTTTTCAGGTTCACAAATCTGAGTGTCTCCGTCTTACAAGGTCCTTAGATGATTTATAAATGAGCTTCATCTTAAAGATGACTTTTATAAAAAGTGAGAAAAATATCCATTATTATACAATGTTAGTCCCATGGTTACCAAATGTCATGGCTGTATCTTTATATCTACATTTGTTAAATATGTCCCTTATAGCAAAATCATGCCAGAGATTCTGATTAGATTTAGGGGGTGTGGAGGGCAAGGATGGTGGCATACTCAAGAGGTCTCAAAATCTAAAGATTATTACAATTTTAAAAGGATTGTTCTGAAATTACTATATGAACTTTGACGTTTATCCATCATACCAGTCCAGGTCCAGGCAGGAGCTACAAACTCCACAGTAGGTTAAACAGGAAGCACTTACTGTAATGAATGGTTATCTATAAGAAAAGAGTATCTATGAGATATAAGGAAGTTATATGGCACCCTACTGCTGAGGGAGAGTACCTACAGGAAGTCAAATCACAACTCCTAGAGAAGGCATGTTTCAGCTACCAGGTAGCAGAGAAGTTACTGATTTGGCCTGGCCAGAGCTACTCTGGATTGCTGGGCACCAAGAGAAAACACTCCAGAATGCAAAGGGGCAGTAACTGATGGCACGAGCATGCAGTGAAAGTCCAGGGGCTGGTATGGACAGGAGGCCTTTGGAGTGCACAGGCCAAATGGGGAGCGGCTGTTAGCTGGTGGCACCTGGCTGATAGAGGAAGTTCAGGTACTGAGGACTTAGACAAGAGACCTTGGAGCACATGCTAACCAGGAGCTCTGAATTCCATGCCCAGAAAACTGCGGAAAGGTTATCATGTCTAGGCCAACCCTCTAAGGTCATAAAGAGATCACCTTTCTCTGGGCCTGTGCTGAGGCAGTGTTCCAGCAGGCATTTTCACACTCACACCCTCTCCTTCCTCTTCAATGTCTCCTGCTTTTGCAAAAATACCACTTATCATCTGACCAAAAATTGCCACTTACTTTTTCTAATCCAATATAAAATGTAGTCTGGGAATCATAAAAGTAATATCTCCTTTCCTGTAAGATTTTAGCATCTGCCAGTGTTATAACCTTTTAAACCAAATGACATACAAGCAAAATCAAAGGAAGGTTAATGATACATAAGCTTCACATGCTGTATATTAATATACTGGACATTTGTGACCTTTATTTTGAGGAGGCTTGAGTGTTGTCATTCAAACTGCTACTAACTGCACTGATTCTCTCCATCTTCTACAGTTTTCTCTTTCTTTTAGTTTTATTTTTGTCTTTATTCTTTTCTTTCCTTATACTCTTTTCTTTCCTTAAATTTACTGTAATTTGAGATTCTAAGGTGTGAGCTCAGAAGCCTAGATCACTGATCTCAAGCTTCCCTTCCAATCTAAGTATCTAAAGCACAAATTTGGGTCGCTTGGGTGGCTCAGTGGGTTAAAGTCTCCACCTTCGGCTCAGGTCATGATCCCGGGGTCCTGGAATTGAGCCCCATGTTGGGCTCTCTGCTCAGCAGGGGTCTGCTTCCCCTTCTCTCTCTGCCTGCCTCTCTGCCTGCTTGTGATCCCAATCTCTCTGTTAAATAAATAAATAAAATCTTTAAAAAAAATAAAGCACAAATTTTCCTCAAAACATTGCTTTTGCTGCAATCTACAAATTTTAATAGGTTGTGCTTTTTGTTTTCAGTCACTCTCAAATACTTTCTAATTTCCCTTATAATGTCCTCTTTGACCCATGAGTTGTTTAGAACTATTGTGTAAAGTTTCCAAATATTTGGGGTTTTCCAGATATATTTTTTTATTTATTTCTTAAGTTTGTGCCTTCAGAGAATATGCTCTAAGCTATTTCCATCCTTTTAAATTTATTGAGATTTTATGGCCAAGCATATTGTCGATCTTGGTTAATGTTCCATGTACAATTGAAAGTAATATGTTACTGGGTATAGTGTTCTATAAATGTTAATCAGGTTAAATTGGTGGAAAGTGTTGTTCAAGCATTCTACACACTTGATTTTCTGTCTACCTGCTATATTACTGATAGAAGAGAACAAAAATTACCAGCTTTAATTGTGGATTTATCTTTCAGCTTCGTCAGTGTTTGCCTCACATGTTTAAAGTTTTTGTGTTCTATGCATAGACATTTAGGCTTATTTTGTTTCTTAATTTACCCTTCTATCATTGGGAAATGTCACCCATCTTTAATAATATTTCTTGTACTAAAGTCAACTTTGTCTTGATATTAATATGGGCACTTCAGTTTTCTTATTTTTTTAAAGATTTTATCTATCTATCTATCTATCTATCTATCTATCTATTTATTTATTTATTTAGAGTATCAGTGTGGGGAGGAGCAGAAGGAGAGGAAGACAGAAAATCTCAAGCATACTCGCCAATGAGCACAGAGTCCCATGTGGGGCTTAATTTTACAACCCTGAGATTATGACCTGAGCTGAAGCCAAGAGTCAAACACTCAACTGACTAAGACACCCAGGTACCCCTTCAGTTTTTCTATTATTAGAGTTTCCACAATACATTTTTTTCCATCCCTTTACTTTGAAATCATCTGTGTCTTTATAATTAAAATATGTTTCTTAAAGAGAATATATAGTTGGAAATGGTATTGTTTTATCCATTCAGAGGCCCACTGCCTTAAAATTGGCATGTTTAGTTCATTTACATTTAATATAATTATTGATATAGTCAGATTTAAGTTTATCTTAGCAACCAGCTTTCTATTTATCTCATAGTTTCTTTGTTTTGTTTTGTTTTCCTTCCATTATTTGGATTGAGTATTTTGATATTATTTTAAATCTTGTCTTATATTTATTTATTTATTTATTTATTTATTTATTTAATTACCTTTTATGAGATGTTCTATTAGGCAAAATATGCATATGTAACTTAGTCTCCAATCTCATTTTTTGACTATGATCGTCATAAATTTTACTTCTCCCTATATTACAAACCCCATACACATTGCTATTATTTTGCTTTAAATATATAATAATTTTTTCAGAGTAATTAAAAAATAAAAATATAATAGTCTATTATACTTACCAACATGTTTACCACTTGTATAGATCCTCTTTTGTATACCTCTATTTTAGCTCTACTTCTTTGTCATGACCTAATTTCTCTGTGGATTTCTTGAGTTCTCAACATGATCTCTCTATTCTGACTGACCAGACTCAAGAGTCTCTCAGCCCTGTTCCTGATAATTATTTAGTGTGAAGTTTCATCATGATGATTCTTCCCCACTTTTCATTCTTTGCATAGCTCTATGGAATCTTACCCTTCACATGCATGGTTTAGTACTCAAAGACTTAAGGAGATCCCTATGCAGATTTTTGAAGTTCTTTTTCTGCATAGTTTAAACAAAAACTAAAGCCAAACTCTAATTCCAAAAATAAAAATACCTTAGATCAATTTAAGTGTAATTAGCATCCACTTAATATATACATTACTTTTCTTTGTCATTTCTTCTTTCTAATTTTAATAACTATAACTATAATTTGCTATAACAAATAGGAACAGAGGTGTGAGTTAGGAAGATATGGCAATAATCCAGGTGATAAAGGTCAACGTCTTATAGTAGGGTAGCAGTGATGGGGGTTAAAAGTGGTTTGATTTGGAGTATTATTTTGAAGGTAGTGCAGAATGGATTTGCTGATAGATTAGGTATGCATTATCACAGAAGAAGAGGAATCAAGGGTGATTCTAAGCTTTCTGGCCTGATTAACTGGTAGATTTTCACCATTACCTACTGAGGGAAAGCATCATGGGAGGAGCAAGTTTGGAACATAGAAACTATGAGTTTGATTTTGGAAAATTTAAGCTTAAGAAATCAATTAAACATCTAAGTGGAAATATATCAAGTTAGATATAAATTAGAGAATTCATGAGAAAGTCAGTACAAGAAATAGAAATGTGAGATCTGTCAATGGGTACACAGTACTTAAGGACATGAAACAGCATGAGATCATCTGATAAAATTTATATAAACAGGCCAAAAGGTGATCTGAGAGCTGGAGTCCCAGTGCACATTAATATTTAAGAAGTGAAGAGACAAGAGGAACTTGCAAAGGAGACTGATAAGGGCCAATTATCTAAGAAGAAAAGTGAGAGAATTATGTCCTGCAAGAAATCTAAGGAAAGATTTTCAAAAGAAAGATGGTTCAAATGGGTCAAATACCATGAATAGCTTGACTGCTTTGAGGTGACATGGCCATTGAATTTGATGATTTAAAGTTTATATATGACAATGAAAAGATCTGTTTCAGTGTAATACACTGACAAAAAGTCCAACTGAAATGGATTCAGGAGGGGATACAAATAGAAAATGTAGAGCCAGCTAATAATGAGAACTCTTCTGAGGAGTTTTGCTATTATAAAGAGGAGCAGAAAACTAGAGTGGAAGCTATTGGGGACAAAGCAGAAGCAGTGTCCTGAAATAATAAGTGGCAAGGGATGGGATTCAAAGAACAGGTGGAGAGAATGAGTTTAGGCAGCACTTTAATCACTTAATAGAAATACAGATATATTAAATTTCATGCAGAAGTTTGTATAAGTTTTCTTATAGTCAGTACTATTTTTGCAATGTTAGGAAGAAAGAGAAGATAATTTTAAAGTTTATTAGTGGTTTCCAGGAGTAGAGGTGAAGGGAGGTGATTCTGACTAAGCATATGACCTGCAAAGCCCCAAAGCATGAAATATCACCACTTACTAGATTCTACAAACACATGGTTGTAAATCAAAGATAACGCTGACCTTTGGTAGAAATTCTTAATTTTTTTTTTTACTTTCTGAAATGATTTGAAAGTAACTATAGAACTAAAATGTAAAAAAACTGATATGGAAATATCTTTTTAAATATTCTCATGAGTGAATATTTTTTATATTTTTATAATATTTTTTTATATTCTATGGCAAATGTAATTAATGCAATCTAAGGTGCTTTCAAAATAATTACTAACCAGAATAGAGTCATCACGTGGTAGAATGCTTTGCTTGGTTCAAGAAATTTATAAAATTTAAAAATAGGTGAGAAGATCTTTATTGTGAATACACTGACAGAGAATAAAAGAAGAGACTAAGAAATTCTCCATCTACCTTCTCATACAATTTCTGAAGATAAATTTAAGAACTAAGGTAAAAGGGAAGGCAACACAGATGTTGTCTTATTAGTAATGAAATTGAAATAAATGAGGTCCAAGGAGAACTAGATGAAACAAAGTCTGTCTCCTGATTCCTCTCTGTCAGGGTAAGAGGGTTAATGTGAAGATTCAGGTCAAGATGGAAGATGACGAACAATCATAATTAGATATGCATTTGAAATATTTTCCTTACTTTGATTCTGTTTAAAGGGAATAAATAATGATTCATAGTATATTCAGAGAGTGGATTTTTGCTGCTAGCTTATAATTCCTGAAGGAATTGAAGAACGTTGACAGCACAGCCCACAAATCTGCCAATTCTCTATTTGCTGGTTTCTTTGGGATTTTGCCATTTGTTCATTCATTCATTCATCCATCCATCCATCCATTCATTCATTCAAAATAAAAATCACTTCACCAAAGATTTTTTGCCTCATATATACCCATAAGACACTCAGCATTTGTATCTGGGAAAGAAATGTCTTGTGTGTGTAGTGAGTTACACAAAGGTAAATGAAATTAAAACCAGAGAGTGCATTCTTGTGAAAGCATATGTTCAGGGATTGGGAAATCAACAAGCTCCCTGAAGTGAACAAAGCCTTCAGGATAACATGGAATGGGCGGGTCCCATATCACAACCAGTGGAGCAGGGAATTACAGCATTTTGCCTGGAAATCATTTGTAAAGAATAGTTATTTTACAAAAAGCCATTTTCCATACACCAGACATATTTAAGACAAAGCTAAAAAGTGTCTTTCCCATGCCTATCCTCAAGAACACAAAAATTATTTTCTACATGTGCAAAAAACAAAGTTTGAACTATCCAGATAACTCAAGCTGGTAATACATTTGTAGAAACAGCTTTATTTGAGTAAGTGCTTCAGATCTCCACTTCTTTCACAATTGGCAACCAGACTTTTAAAACTTCATTGCAAAGTGGTGTGAAATAAATGATCAGGGCAGCATCAGCAACAACCCAATTCTTTACTATAAGCCTGCTACTCAGTCTCCCTCTCTTCCTCATACTCCTCTCATCCTGTCCTCTAATCTTGTAAGTATTCAGAAATAGACATTTTCCCTCTACTTTACAAATATTCTCTGCATTCTTCTACAAAGTCTTTCTAAAAAAAAAATCAATAGTCATTGTTGAAAATCCAAAATAAACTTTGTCTACACTTTACTCATTAGATTTTTTTTAAAAGATTTTATTTATTTATTTGACAGAGAAAGAGATCACAAGTAGGCAGAGAGGCAGACAGAGAGAGAGGGGGAAGCAGGGTCCCGCTGAGCAGGGAGCCCGATGTGGGGCTTGATCCCAGGACCCCAGGATCACGACCTGAGCCGAAGGCAGAGGCTTTAACCCACTGAGCCACCCAGGCACCCCAATACTTTGCTCATTAGATTTAATTTTTCCTACCATTAGTAGGAAAACAGGAATTTTATTTTTCTAAAACTCACCATCTTCATGGAATTTGGTCCCAATGTGTATCTCCAAATGTTCTTTTTTTCCCAGAATTATTTTAATTCATTTTATAATTAGTGATATCTATAATTAGATGTTATCTTGTCCAAAGAATTATCTAAATCTTTTCCTTAATCTGTTATAGTATATATTTATCTTTACATGCTATGATTCCATGCTTTATTTAAAAATTAAAATATTGGTAGACTATGTCTAGTGCTAAAATAACAATTTCTTCTAGAAAGTGTAAATATTTCCCAGCAGAATCTCTGACATCTTAATGATACTGATATTTATTAACATAGAACCTTCTTGTTTAAAATTGACTTTGTATTTTCATTTCATTGACCCACTAGCATTATTTCCATGTAATTCTCCTAAATATCTACCCTACAGGACTTATTCTGGCCAGGATCCAGGCTTTTGATTTTCCCAGATCAAATAAAAGTCTGTATCTATCAAAAGCTGGGAAGACCAAAGGGAAAAAAGAGAGAACATAAAAGAAATTCTGAAAGGTGCAGTGAATTCTATAAATCTGTGGCTTAGAGCCATAAACCAAACAATTTGGCTTTTGGTTGATAATCTTGTTGGAGGGGAAATTTCTGGAGCTGGAGCAATGGGATGATGAAGTCCAGAAATTGAGAAAAGTGAATAGATGTCCCAGATTTGTCTGAGATACAAACAGAAATAACATATTTTTCTCTGCACATTTTCAATTTCTAGTAACCTCCACAATATGTACCAGGACAATCAAAATACACTCTCTCAAACAATTATTTCGTAAAAGAGAAACTTACTTATTGGGAAAGTAGATATTAAAACATGTCTGTATCCTGCCTTACTTTCCTTACCTCCTCATAAAATATAAGGTATTTCCTATTGACGCCCCCCCCCCCCAGGCTTAATAGTCCCATTAATGCAGATAATGGTAAAGCAGTCAATACAAAAGAGAAAAGCTCTTCTAAAATCAATCTAGATGCTTGATCTTCACTGAGTCCTCAAAGGTTAATTTCTGAGACAGAACATATTAGGTCTAGTAGTGTTAAAAAATTATTCTGATACTTGATAAAATGGTAAGGAAGACTTTCTTCAGGAAAGTTGCAAATGATGTCAAGACTATCAGAACAAGGGAGAGAAATCTGGCTCAATTCTAAATACAGCAAAGACAGCTGAGGATTTGTAACCAAGGAACAGAGTGAAGGAGCCAGTAGACAAAAAAATATTAAGAGACATGAATAGGGGATTCTTGCTAAAGTGAAAATAAGATTCTCACTGAAGGCACTGAAGTGGAACACTCATATATCAAAGGTGGGGATGAGGAACCTGATCAGATACCAAGAGTCATCAGATATCAAGAGTAGGGGACTTCTTGCTAAACTGACTTAGCAGAATTTTGCTAAAACTGGGCAATGCCAGCCTGGCAAGACAACCAAGGCTAAGAAGAGAGCTTAAAAGGGCCTAACTGGTTTTGTTAGGGGAGAGTCTTTGTTAGTAGTATGATTTAGAAACTCAGACTGACAGTGTCTTAAACAAATATACATTCATTTCCCTCTAATCACAGAATACAGCTGAAATAATGCTCCAGGACGGGAGGAAAACAAGCTTCCCAAAATTATTGATATCCTATTACAAAGTTTAAGATGATGTCCTCCTTAGAGAAATACATCAGAATACCAAATTATTCAAACTACTGAGGCCTTCAAACCCATTGCCAAGAAGAATCATTTCTCCTCAGTTACATTCTGTTCAAAGCATATGTACAGAATTATGCCAAATCCTGGGATTGCTTTCAGAAAAGGACATTGATAATGGCATGGTGGTCACTGAAGCACTCCTAAAAATATGTGCTGCAAGAAAAATACACATGTGCGGTTAAGTGCTGTGAAATGTGTAAGCCTGACGATTCACAGACATGTACCCTGGGGCAAATAATACATTATAGGTTAATAAAAATTAAAAAAAAAAAAAGAAAAATACACATTTAAATTTGTATAGCAGAAAAGTAAAGAGAAATAAGTTAGTTATCTTTTTATCTGTAGGTTTCTGTGAATAGCAATATTTTGTATTATTTTAGAAAGTTAATCAGAGCAGTGACAGAAATTTCAGAGAGACACACTTTCTCTCAAATTGAGAAACAAGTTTTGGCACAAATGAGCCACAAAACATGTTGTACTTCAGTCACAGAAAGTATATATGTATTTATTTATTTATTTATTTAATGAAATAGTGAATAGCCACCAAAAAGGGCAAGGTTAGAAAATAATAGGGCAAGGTTAGAAAATAATTCCTCAAACAACGATAGGAGGTAAATAAGAATAATTTATGAAGCCATTTTTTTAAGATTTTATTTATTTATTTATTTATTTTTTTTATTTTACAGAGAAAGATCACAAGTAGGCAGAGAGGCAGGCAGAGAGAGGGGGGGAAGCAGGTTCCCCTCTGAGCAGAGAGCCTGATATGGGGTTCCATCCCAGGACCCTGAGATCAGGGCCTGAGCAAAGGCAGAGGCTTTAACCCACTGAACCGCCCTTATAAAGCCATTTTTAACTCTGTAAACTTAAAGGAGGCCGATTATCTCTTTGTATCCTATCTAAAAAAGGTTTATCAGTGCAAAAAATAGTCATATTATAAAACTGCCAAATATTCTGCCTGCCTGACCCATTGATGAAATTATAGCACATTTCATTTTACTGTCTATCATTTTAGTTCTTCTCCTGGTTTTTCCCTTAGATGTGTTTATAATAATGTGTATGCCTTTTTATATCTTTATTTCATTTTTATGCTTATTAAGGCTTATGTGCTGTAGGCCAATGATCATAGCTACTTAATTTTCTCTGTATCAAGCTCAAGTAGGCACTGAATAAATGTTAAGGCAAGACTACTTTCAAGATGATTTATCTCCATTTGACCATTTATTTGATTCTTTTTTTCACAATGCCACATATTAAAACCAGTATCTCAAACCCAGATAATTTAAGAGACAGACTTATTATGGGTGTATAAACACACATTCACATACATACAAACACACACACACACACAATACATATTTTCAAGTGATTTCACATAAGAAATCTTTACTCAATCTCTAACTCTGCAGATATTGGTTTTACAGTGACATTACCCATAAATATCTCAAGAAAAAATGGGCCCCTCCAAGCTCATGGAACTTTTATTCTGAAATGAATTTTAAAATACCAAGGTCTGCAGTAAAGTAAATAATAGGCAAATGAGAAGCACCAATTCCATCTTTCATATGCACAGTTCAGCATTCATCAGTGGGAAGTGATCCTTGGAAGGGGATAACTGAGAGCCTTTACTTTGATGGGTGAGTATTATAAGTCTAGTCCACCAAATATTTAGGCATGGATAACACTATTCCCCAAACTCATGAAAATAATACCAGTTATCAATCTTTACTCACTGTGATGCCAATTATTAATATTTCAAACTGATTTTTTGAGTTAATGTAGAAGCTTCTCTCTTCTCTCCTGGGAAAGGACAGCACTTGGAAATAGACTTGACAGATCACTGTCAAGGCACCACCTCTAATATTATCTTTATAGAAGTGATATTTGTTTTAACCACCAATAATGTATCATTCTTGTCAATAAATTCTCATTAAAATAGTATTATTTTTTTGAAGTTGAAATTTTCAACGCAGAATAAAGACAGTTTTATTGACATGTTCATTTCCTCTATTAAAACTTGCATCTCGACTTGCATAAATCAAATAGTCATTTATAGACCAGAGGAAGCAAAAATAGGACAGTGGATAATCTGTAAGAAACACTGTGAAAATAAATCAATACATTTAAATCTCATTTAAAGTACAAATTTGGACACTCACAGTAATCAGAAAAATAAAGGCATTATCAAGTAATTTTACTATCGTGGTCAAGAGTATAGCCTTTGACACTACATAAAATAGCTCTGTTTCTTGAAAATTATATATCCATGAGCAAGTTCATGTCTTTGAGCCTTAGTTACTTCAAATGTAAAAGAAAAATAATACCACAGTATGGAGTAATTATAGGCATTAAGTGATATAAGGTACATAAATTGCCAAACATGGAATAGGGCAAACAGTAAACTTTCAATACATGGCAAGTGCCATTATTAGTAGTATCATGTCAAAATTGTAGTATTGTTAGAGCAACTGACTAAAATCATACAGCTGGCTATGAATATGAAATGAATTGAAAGATTCCTAATTTAGGCTAGTGCACCTGAGATAAACATTTTTGCTTGAGTTATCTAAATATAGCATCTATATTTCACTTTATAGTCATAGCTAATTTAATTCTTTCAAAGGTACTTCCGTGGCTGCATTCATGAATTCACTAGGCCAAAGGTCAATTACAAGGTCACATTGAGAAACTACCTATGGATTTAAATCTGAATCTGAGAATTGTCCCTCCATCTCTGCAAAAGTATAAAGTAAGGTTTTTTTCCTTTTCCTACCCTACAGAGAAATACTATCATACCTAAAAAGCCAAAAGGAAAAGAAAAAGTCCTTTTGTTCTTTTATTGCTAGAAACCTTAATTTCAGATGTAAAGAAAGACTGAATAAAAAAATAAATAAACGAACAACCAAAAAACCACTAGCTAAAATGGCATTAAGGGATACTAAGTACAAGTATATTTTACACAGAATATTTAATAATATGATACATAAATCATCACACTAAAACCCAAACTGTAAGTTGACCCAGGGGAAGTTAAAAGGTTAGAACTTAGACAAGTAATAAATGAGGAAACCATCCTCATTACCTTGAGGGTAAGTGTTGTATCAGGACAAAGGTTTTCTACAAAACTGATTTATTACTTGCTTTCTAACAAAAATGTACTAAGAATCTTGTTCATAAAGTTCTCCTGCAGTTAATTCATGCTGTTTTTATTTGCATGAATGCTGTGTGTGTATATTTAACTCCTGGCCACAGATATGCCATCAAGAAGTAAGATATAATCTTTTTCCTAAGTAGTAGAAAATCATGAGAATTTTCTACACAGAAGTGCCCAATCTAAACTCTGCTGGAGAATGTTACTCAATACCTATATTTTAGATTCTACAAAGACTGAGACAGGGAGCTGTGTTATGTGTCAAAATGAGAGAAACCACCATCTATCCTTGTCAGCCAACCTCAAAATTTGAAAATTGTCTTTGACATACTTGCCACCCAAACTCCATTTAGTTACTTGTCCAGTCTTGTCAATTTTACCTCCAATACGTCTCTTATATTGATCCCTCTTTTCCAGTCTCCCTGAAAAAATAAAAGTGCAAATAACATGCCCTCTTAGCTATTATTGATGTGGTCTCCTAACTAGTTTTCCTAGTACTCAGCCTCCCCTTCTCCAGTGCATTCCTCTCACAAACACAAAACTATTCTGGCTAAAATATCTCACTGATCATACCACTTACCTGATTCAAAGTCCGCAAGGGTTCCCTGTGAGGGAAAATAGCTTAGGTCCACCATATTTTAGCTCAGAAGAATTAGAAATATATAAGCCTCACATCATTTAATACAGACAACAAATTGTGTCAGGAAACTACAAATGCTGAAGTATTTATTAATACTGAAGGGTGTGAGCTGAATGTATGGAAAGTTGATAATTAACCTAGTATGACATCAATGAACTAGAGACAATTACTCAACCTACATCAGACTTTAGATATTCTTTTGATATTGGGAACACAGGTAAGGGCATAGTCATTTAAAAAAAGTATTTAAAAATAAAATGAATTGATTTGAAAACATTAATACCAAATCAAAGAGCAGAATCTTGATTTGTCAACACAGCTCTTAATGCCACTTCTTAAGTCCAAACCATCTAAAATAAAGGCTCTCTCTCTAATGCCTTTCAGTTGGCACCATGGCACCTGTGACCTTCCCTTCCTGGATTTAAATTCTAAGAGAAATGGAATCTCAAAGAATCCGTATTACACAGAAAAGAAAATAGGATGGGTTCCTATGTATTAATACTTCACTGTTTTTGCCTTCATATTTTTTCCTGTTTTACTCTTCACTGAAATTTCTACTATCATTAGAGTGGTTATTTGAAAAGTTGTCACAAAGGATTAAAAGAAAATAGAGGAGAAAATGGAGAGATGGAAGAGTAGAAACTGCTGTTATCCACATCTGTCGGCTAATCCTTAGGAAAGAAAATTACTCATGTAATTTGGATAAACTGGAAATATATCAGAAATAGATTTGACGGGGCACCTGGGTGGCTCAGTGGGTTAAGCCTCTGCCTTCGGCTCGGGTCATGATCTCAGGGTCCTGGGATCGAGCCCCGCATTGGGCTCTCTGCTCCGCAGGGAGCCTGCTTCCCCCTCTCTTTGCCTGCCTCTCTGCCTACTTGTGATCTCTCTCCCTCTCCCTCTATCAAATAAATAAATAAAATCTTAAAAAAAAAAAAAAAGAAATAGATTTGACAGTCTAGTCTGGTTGAATATATTGCCAAAAGCCTTCATTGGATTATTCTCCCAGAACTATCAGCAAAAATGCCTTTTCTTATTATGGATTATAAAGACATGTAAGCTCAGGCTGCATGGAACCATCTTGCCTGGGGCATGGAGCTAGCCCTCTTAATTTGAAGAGGATAAAACCACACAGAGAAACTGAGGCAAGAGCTGAAGAGAAAATCCTCAAAATATTGTGTTACCTCTTTCAACTGGTTCATTAAATGGAGCAGCTGACTCCACTGACTTTTCAGTGTAATGAACAAAATTTTCTTTCATTTTTTTTTTAATTTTAGCCAATCTGAATTATTTTTTTTGCTTTTGTAATTGAAATAACTCTAATACTGAAATTGAAAAAAATACATTGGTTTATTGTAGTGGGTTTATGAGTGTATTGTATTGAGTAAAGTAAGAATATACAATGAGCTATTCTGAATTCATTTTTCATTACTAGACTATGTTCTGTTAATAGGGATGCTGCTCCGAGAGTGTGCCTTGTAGATTAAGTTATAAAAAGGATATGGTCTGATTGTTAAAGCACAAACCTTTTACTTAGCAAGAGTTGACATTTATTTGTTACATGGTGTTACTGAACTCTTAAAGTATCCTTTTCTTTATGTGTGAAATAGGTATTCTAATAACAGTATTTACCCCACTATATTTTGTGAGAGTTAAGTGAAATAATGAATGAAAACATCCCTGAAACCAATGTACAATGAACATTAACAGCTAGTAAAATTGTCATTATTTTCAGTTTAACTTAAATGTTTTACTGATAAGCATTATGGGTAAGCCAACAGTAATAATAGCAATAACAGGAGTTATAATATAGAAAGTAAGCAGATTTTAAACACTGATGTGTTAAATACAGCTGACCCTTGAAAAACACACAGGTTTGAACTGTATGGGTCCACTAATACAGGATTCTTAAAAAATAAATATAGTACAGTATTGTAAATGCATTATCTTTTCCTTATGATTTTCTTAGTAACATTGTATTTTCTCCAGCCTCCTTATTGTAAGAATACAGCATGTGTATGTATGTATATATGTAAGTACGTATATATGTATGTATGTATGTAAGAATATAGTATGTGTAAGTATGTATAACACACACACATATATATGTGTTAATAAACTGCTTATGTTACTGGTAAAGCAATCAAAAGTAGACTAATAGTAGTTAAATATGGGCGGAGTCAAAAGTTATACATGGGTTTTTGACTGTGTGGGGGTTCAGCACCTCTAACTTTTATGTTGTTCAAGGGTCAACTGTAGTCAGAAATGTTAAAGAATGTCTTTAAGGGAAAAATCATGACTTAGGCAAATATAAAATATATACATTACAAATTTATCATATTAATTAATAAGGGAACCAGTAAGATGTAAAAAAACTGGAAGCTGAAATGAGTTTGTTACATGGTGCAATATATTACTGAATTATTGAATATACATATTCAATATACATAAGGCAATAAAAGTTATATCCCCACCAGACAAAATTCAACTGCATTTCTACAGACAAGAAACATGTGCATTAAAAAAAAAAAAGAACCATGGCTTACTATCACTTTCTACAATTTATAAAGGTATAAAATATCTCAAAGACAATTAGAAGTACAGACCCATATATAATAAGATAACCCTAGAAGGATCCACTAGACAATGGCCAACATTTTATTGCAAAGACACCTAATGATCTTTTTGACCATTTCAAAGTCTGTCACAATTTTTTTCTAACAAAATGTTTAAAGAAATTTCATCTTATCAGTACCTGAGGAGTTACAGATATGATAGCCCTAAACATCTTTGAACTTCGTACCTTCAGTTTTATCATCCTGAAGTTCTCCCTATTTTTGAAACTTTAGGAAAAGCACTGTTGATTCTGTTTTTCATAATGGCCTCTAAAAAGATAAAAGTCTCTATATCTCTACAATGGATATTTGCCTTTCTGGGGACTACTAGGTTTGGCAATACCCTTAGCGCTGGTAATTTATCAATTTATGGTTCTCCTTTGGAGAATTTCTTTTCACTTCTACACCCCACAACAAAAAGAACTAATTGTTTAGTATGACAACTCCTCTGTGACTGGTCCAAACCTGTATTTTCAATTTCATTTACCACTGCCCTTCTCCCCCCTCACGTTCAAACTGAATGTGTGCAATCTCTGCCTGCAGAAAAAAGTCTGAGCTGATAACTCTCGGTCTCTGTTCATGATACTCCTTTATTTAGAATGTCCTTCGCTTCACATTTGTATGCCCAAGAGACTGCTTTCTGGAATCTCACTGCCTCGTTTAAAATCCTGGTCCTGCCCTTTGGTTTTAGATCGCTAATCTAAACTCTCTGTAACTCAGTTTATTTATTTGTAAATGAGGACAATAATAATTCTTCTTCAGAGAATTGTTCTTAAAATTAAATTAGATAAATCAGATAAACCACTTGATAAAATCCCTCCCTAGCACCTAAAAAGCTCTTATTGTTAGCACTCATCATCATCATCACCATCATCATCATCATCATCATCACTCTCCAAGATCCTACCACATTTACCACAAATTTTGCCTTACCTCTTTAAAATGAAAAAATAAAAAAGACTTCTGTCTAAAAACCTCCATAGTTCTTAAACAGAGAGTATTTCATCTAAAAAAATGAGTAAGAGGTAAAATCCATGGGTCTTTCTGTGAAGCCCTTCCCCATTCTTTTCACTCTAGAAGAATGTTACCTTATACCTATCAGTGCCCTCAATAAATATGTTTTCCTTCCCCTGGCCTTTCTACTAGTTCAAACCATAAGAGCCATAATTTTGAACTGCTCTTTGGCCTCACATTCTCATGCCTGACCCTCTTCAAATTTGTCATCTTTGGGTTCTTTTTTTATTGTTGTTTATTTACTTTTGTCTTAATTCTTATTGCTCTTGTGGCCTCGTTAGTATTATTACTACATTATGGCAAAAAATAAATTGAAAGAAACAAGTAAAATCTAAGATCTTTAGTCCTCAACCAGATACCTACCATTGTCACAGATTCTTGAGGAATATATACAATGGGATTATTCCATACAAGAGTCTCAAATCTCAGGGTGGTGTCCTGTTGAAATACAGTACTTCACATGAACTTAAAAAGTACACCTCTTGGTTGGTGTAGTGGCAGAAATTTACCATCATCAGGAAATGTCATCCTTTGGTATTCTTCTGTTTACCACTGAAAAGATTTTCATAAACTCCATATTAAAAGCTCTGTCCTAAGCCCTCACCTGATCATGGCCATCTAAATGCCATTATTCAGATGGCAAAGAAAAAGGGAAGACCTGCAGAAAGCCAAACTTAAAAGAGGTACAGCTAGGCATTTCCAGGGTGGAGTTAAATCCTCTTATAGGCAACAACCCAGATCTATGTTTCCATAGCAGCCACAAGAGAGAACCAATAAGCAATGTGAACAGCTTGTGAATTTCTAAAGCATCAAATCGAAAAGTTCATGCCAGGAAGACTTAAGAGCTTCTATTATTTGGAACAATCATTCATTTATTTGATAAAATATATTAAAAGCAGAATTACCATGTTAGTAATTGGATAAAATAGTGAACAAAGTAGACAAGATAAAATATGCCTTCACAGGGTATATGACTCAGGAAGGTAGTTAGACAACGCAATTAGAATTTACTACCACCAGATGAAAAGGATTTCAATAAGGAAAAGCCAATGTGTTAAGGGTCAAAAGGGAGATCAAAGAGCAGAGGCAACTAGCCACACCAAAGAAAGCTTTCCATAGGAAATGTCATTTAGGTTGAAACTTACTGATAGTACAAAGCACATTAGTGATGAATGCTAAGGAAACAAAATAAAACAGGGAAACGAGTATAAAGTGCCAGATGTGGAGAATGAAGGGATTGCTTAGCCACAAAATTAAACAAGACAGGACTAAATACGGCAGCCCAAAATGCAGTCTAAAATTTGGAACCACTTTAAACTACATTTCTTTAAATATATTTTAAATATTTATTTATAGGAGAGTTTGAGTAGGAGAAGAGAAGAGAATCAAAGAGTTTGCCTCACACCATTACTCAAAGACATTTGTTACTAGCCGGAAGCTCTCAGATCCCGTACATCTAAACAAAAGCGCAGTGGTTATTGGAGTCATCTTCCCTGGAAGGCAAATCATAAAAGATGCAAGTTTGCTGTGTAAAATTGTCCCTTATAAGAGTTTTCATAAATACAATTTTTTCATCCAATTACATTGCCAGTCATGCCTTAGCACTTTATATTAATGTTAAATGGCTCTTTATGGATAGGGACTCCTGAGAGCCGACTAGCTGGATGGCTGGCTCACCCCCTCACCTGGCTCTAAGTGAAAGTGGTAAGTCATGTCTAGTTTTATTTTTCACTAAGAAATTGCGTATTGAATACCACAGATCTAGGAGTATAAGCAGGATGTAGAGAAGCTTGCAAGAAAGATGAATACAGGTCAAAAATTCACCAACTTCATAATCTGGCCAAGGACTGCTGCTGTAAATATAATTTCTAACAAAAGTGTTGTTTTACATAGAATATTTCTAAATTGTGCTAAATGGCCTTTTTCTTACTATTTGTTCTTACACAGAATTCTAGAAAGTACTCATATATACCCTATCTTTCACAGACATATGCCCGTTTAGTTACTGCCAATGTATTTGTTTGCTGCTAAATAGAAAGAGTCATAATGATGGCTTCCAGCTTCTTTGTTTTATGTACATCTTCAATTAGAGCTGGCTAAAAGCACCTCTCACATTCTCCTATCCATTTTTTCCAAGAAAACCTTGATAGATTTTTAGTTCTCTTGCTATCAAATTTACCAAAATGGCTATTTCCTTTTTATGTCTGCCTTTGTGTTCACAGCAATTTCTTAGCCTCTTTTGTAAATTTGCCAAAATCTTAATTGCATTACAAAAGCAAGCAAATTAAATGCATAAAGGAGTATACCAAATATAGAGGTTTAAAGAAAGACAAAAGTAAAACAAAATGGAATGCAAAGAGCAGCATTTAAAGCTCATTTTATTTTTTGAAATTTCTAATTATTACCTTATTATAAATGGACAAAGTACTTCAAATGTGTGCAAAAGGATTTTAAAAATGGTATCACATTCTTAAAATTAATAGTTATAAAGTATTCATCTATCTAGTTGATTTAAATCTCAAAACCTAAGTCTTCATGCCAGAATAATTAACAAGGTTTGGCTCATTCAATTGTGAATAGTCTGAAAATAAGTTCCTAAAAAAATTAAAATTAGGGGGCGCCTGGGTGGCTCAGTCGTTAAGAGTCTGCCTTCGGCTCAGGTCATGATCTCAGGGTCCTGGGATCGAGCCCCGCATCTGGCTCCCTGCTCGGCAGGAAGCCTGCTTCTCCCACTACCATTCCCTCTGCTTGTGTCCCCTCTCTCGCTGTGTTTCTCTCTGTCAAATAAATTAAAAAAATCTTTAAAAAAAAATTAAAATTAATAAATTAAAAAATTAAAGATGGTAAATATTAAGTAAATCATTCTTTTTTTTTTCTTTTTCTTTGTATTTCTTATCTGCTTCATAACAAGTTTTATATTTTCTTCGATGTGTAAAGAAAGGACATTCATTAAGGAATACATACAGCTTTATAGCAAAACTGAATATTGTGCTAAAAATTCACTAAAAATAAACTTCTTTGTCTTATAATGATAAAACAATATTGAACCAGTGTAGAGAAAGGTCTTAGAAGATTCATGACAGTAGAATAACCAGTTTATAATATAAACACCTACCAAAAAGCAACAGAGAAATGAAAAAAATCAAGCCTCCTCTCCCCAAGCTGACAAGATATATTTGCATAAGAATAAGCATTCTAAAAAAAAGAGAAAAGGAATAAGCATTCTCAAAAGCTACTCAAAACTTAACATAATGAAAACTAATATAACTAGACCATAAAGTTGCATTCCAACTTTTGCCATCGGGTAACCTATGGGAATCTAACTCCAACTATCCTTATAAGAGGTCAGGCAAACTACAAGCCTAATACCATCTTTAATTATTATAAGTCATGCTGTTTCAGTTTTTGTTGTGTAGGCAAAATAAGTCTGACTATCCTAAAGGTTATCTAATGATTAATCATTAGTCATCTCTTATTTCATAGTTGGAGGGATGAACACTCAAAGATCTTCCTATTTGTAATAATTTGATTTTTTAAATTAATCCAGTGATTGAAAGCTCTTAAACCTCTCAATCAATGAATCAGTTGTATTCCAAGGTACCAGTTAGGATTCCATGTGTTGAAACTGATGTAACAATCAACCCAAACTAGGTTAACAGAAAAGTTCAAAGTTTCATACAGTTTTATTCAAGACTCAACCTATGTGCGGGAGTTAGCTGCAAAGATAATTCCTAATGACTCTAGTTTCCTAGTATTCATGACCTCCCACAATGAATCAGGTTTACTGGTATAATTAATTGAATAATAATAAAAAAAAAGAAATAGTCATGTGAAAGCTTCAAGGCACTGTCAAAAAAACACAAACTTCCACATTGGCTTCATGGATCACTCACTCTGGGGGAAGCATGACACCATTTTGTGAGGAAATTGAAGCAGTCTTGTGAAGAAGACCATCTAGTAGCAAAGTAAGACAAGGCCGGCTTGACAACAGCCAGCACCAATACCCCATCTATTTGTGTAATCCTCATCGAAGGCAAATCCTCGAGCCTCAGCTAAGCCTCCAGATGCCTGCAACACTGGCCAACACAAGACTGTAAGTGCAACCTCATGAGAGATTCCCCTTGCCAAAACCTCTCAGGCAAGCTACTCATTTCTTATCCACAAAACTGTGGGCAATAATAAACAATTATTATTGTTTGAAGCCATTCAGTCTTCAGATAACATGCTATTTAACCATAGATAACTAGTAAACTCTACTTGTACAAAGGACAAGTTGATATACATTTCTTTGCTCTGTGTATGCATGTTGGCTCTCCAATGTCAGGCCTCAAAGAGTCCCAGGATATTCGCTAGCAACTTGAAAGCAGTGGGATACGCACTCAGAAAGGTTGTGATTTTACAATGAAAATCATTGTAAAGATTTTGGCTTCTGGCTATTAATGAGATTAATTTAAGGGATTTGAGCAGACTAATTATTTTATCTGGCTTACATTTTAAAGCATTTAAGCCTAGAGTCTGTGCTGAGAAGTCTATTGCAGGCATCCAAGATAGAGAGGATGTACAGGTGAGTGACAGATGGTGAGAACTGGTCAGATTCACTACTTGTGATACCTGTGGCAAGCTACTAAACTCTGAAAATGTGACATGTTCTACACATGTACACTTGAGACAGTGCTATCTTCCTCACAGTGTATGTTACAGCACTATACAGAAGAAGAATGGGACACACCCAATGAATACTCGCCCCTCAGTCTCAAACAGTCACAAACTATGAATAGAAAACCATATGCAGAGGACAGGGAAAGCAGAATTCTGTGGCTGTAGCTCACAGGATGAGGAAAATCTGAGAAATGTTCAAGAAATCTTGTTGTCTATGTTTCAACATTATCATTAAAATTAAGAAAATAAAAGAGCACTGCAAAGATAAGAGAAAAAGAAATTTTTCAATTTTATAGAATTTCTTCAGAGGGCATCATGAAATAAAAGGAAATTAAGTTGGCCTACCTTTAAACACATCAAAACAATGCATTTTCAATAAATTTAAATGCAAGCTGCTATATCATTGGGGTTTGAGGTTGTTGATCCTTGCTAGGACATAACTCAGGACATAAGCACAATCCAGAGGTCAGTGTAAATGTAGAGAACCAAACAAAATTCCCCAAATGGAGGACTAAAGGTAGAACCACAGGGATCTTCTAGTTTAAATGAGTTTTGTTCCTATAAGTAGGATCAAAATTGGGTCTTTAACAAGATGTCTAGTGTCTCTAGTTTTGAAGAAGAATGTTATAAAAAGTAAAATGAAGCTAGAGCCGAACACTGAACTCCCTATACTGTTTTCCAGTGTATTAATTGCCAGCAGTTGTGGGTTATTAAATGTTAAAGTATTTGAGAAAAGTTAAAAAAAATAAGGAATAAAATAAAAATTAGTTTTCAAAATATTCTTGATGAGGGTCAATCTGCTTCTTATTTTCTGACCCATTCGTAGTGCTTCTTATGCACATGGTGTGTTGTGGGTAGTTAACTCTGATATCTGTCCTTCAAAACCTTTGGACTTTCCTACCCCTCTAAACATAAAAGTCAAATCCAGACAGAAATATATGCCTAATTATACCAAAATAATCCAAAATACACTTATTTGTACAAGAAAAACAAACAAGATCAACACCTAGATCACTTTAAAAATCACTTTAAAATAGTTTTTAAAAGCTGGGTAAAGAATACAAAATACAAATAATATATTTCTAAATCTGAGAAAGAAATTAGGATAGATATTAGTGGAAAAGTATTTATTTTTATGTAGTTTATTAGTGCTTAGTTTCCTGTGTTGGTGTTTATCTACTGTTTATAAATATGACCTATCCTCACCTTTTATAGAACAGTTTATATCTAGAATGAAACTTTTTTTCTACTTGTTTAAAAGTGTGTTTCCATAGCTAAGTATTATAGTATCTGCACTTTTTTTTCAATTCATCTAGTGTGTTTAATTAGCTGTGCAGAGTAGGGAAAAACTAGATGCTTAGATATGCCTAAGCCAGTGACTGGCTAAGAGTAGCAGGGCAAAATCTCTTTTCCTCTTTGTGTCATGAATTCCATATGTGAAATGGGCTGGTTATTCCCTAGGGATAAACTGTCAATACAGTGATCAATTACCACACATGGTTCTTGACCATCTGAATGTGCTAGTCCAAACTGATAATGTGTTGTAAAGGTAAAATGCACACATGATTTCAAAAACAATACAAATATGAAGGTAAAATATGAATTATCAGCAATACTTCATATTGATTATCTTCTGAAATGATAATTTTTTTACATGTTGGGATAAATAAAATATAAATTAAAAATTATTTTCATCTGTTTTGTCTTACTCTCTTAATGTGGTTACTACAAAATTTCAAATTAAACATATGGATCACTTTTGTTACTCTCATTATACTCCTATTAGAAAGCATTGCCCTAGAGGTTTTTCCCAACACTTTTCCAAGCATGACAACTTTTCAGTGCTTTACAAGTTCAAAAAAAAAAATTTTTTTTTTACTCTACCAAGGAATGATTTTTTTTTTTTTTCCTCTCTTCTAGCTTACTGGGCTGGAATGAATTTGAGGACACAATGAAAGGAAATCTATTCACAGATTCATTCTCTTAATTTTTCCTGCCTGTGTTACTTAGCATCAAAACGTGAGATGGCATCAATAGGAATGGATTAACCAGTTTCTACACTCCTCCTAAAGGGTTAGGTTGGTCATTACTTGTTAACTCTACCAGCTTATCTACAGATGATCTCTGTTCCTGAATACTAATATGTTTCCACCAATGTATATTCCACTTAGTCCTGCTAATATATTGACAAAGGTAATTTCCACTGTAGAAAGTCTTCAAGAACCTCTATACTTTCTCCCAGTCTCCCAACTGCCAGTGCATCCCACAAACCACTTGGGCAACATTCGTCCCCACACTCAGCCCTTAAGAGAAATGGCAGAATTCTACTGTTTGTCCCATTACCAAGGTCTCCCTCCAACCCAAATAACCATGACCCTGCCACCACATCTGCATCCTTTATGCGTGTGCATCCATTTCTCAAGGGTGAGTACCCCACAGGGCACCAAATTCCACCTGCAGCACTGAATTCTAAGCAATGTCTATAAAAGATAACTTGCTTGCTTCCTAATTCTACAGTTCTAGAATTGAGTCGTCAATATTTATCTCAAAAAGAAAGAACTCCAGAAATGCATGTTTTCTATTTTATATTTACTCAGTTACTTTTATGAGAATTCATTTGCATAAATGAGATACATTTTTTTCTTCTTGTTATTTTTTAAATCATGCTTTTTGACCTAAATATTGAGCATATGGCATGTAATTTCATACAGGAAATTGGCTTGGTTTCTCTAATTCTCATTTTACCATTTACTCCCTTGAGTTGTCATATCCACAGTTCCCGACAAAAAAAAAAAAAAAAAAAACACATCACTGTGTTGTAACTAACCAAAAGCAATGAAAAGCAATGCTGCCACTCTGGGTTCATGAAACCTTAAAAAAATCAACGCACAAAGATTTTTAGAAAATGCTGACTTCTTCTATGGTGAAGTGCTCTCTTTCATGTTTTACTATAAAATGATATGGAGTTTTATCAAAATATCTTATAAGACTAAAATGAGAAGTATACTAAAATTCTCCATAAAAAGAGGCATAAAAGGCAAACAAAATGAAAATGTTTCACAAGTTCATTCAATTTCCCATTCCCTTTTAATAAAGAATAAGCCACTGATAGAAAAATGAGCAAGATTGCAACAAATAGTCTGTCAGTTCACATATATTACATCAATGAAAAAAAAAATCTCAAAAAGTATAAAAAGCAGAAAGGACTTGGCAAAACCTCAGTGAATTTACTTTAAGAACATCAGACAGCAACTAAAGAGATTTAAGTCAGTTAAAGAAATGGAAAGGGATTTTTGGCCAAGAGAATCAAAATAAAAAAGGACATATATTTAATAGCATGTGAATATTAAAAAATGATAAAAGGGACAAACGGTATAATTAAGTTTATGAGACATTGAGTAAGCTATCGTTTGTTTTGCATCTTTTGAAAAGACTAAAGGAATAGGCTAAAACATTGCTGTTATTTTGCACTAGAACATTTTAATTTTATTTTTTAAATTTTATTTATTTGAGAGAGAGAGAAAGAGATTGAAAGAACAAGTGGAAGGAGTGGCAGAGGGAGAAGCAGACTCCCCATGGAGCAAAGAGACCCATGCAGAACTTGATCCCAGGTCCCTGGGATCATGACTGAGCCGAGGACAGACACTTAACACACTGAGCACCCAGAAGTGCTGCACTAGGACATTTCTAAATAAAGCTTTATGATGAAAGTGATTATGAGCATAATCATTACAGCTAGTATTTATAAAGTCTATATGACTTGTTACATTCTTTTTGTGGAGTATCAGTATTATTTCTCAGAAAAAACATTTTTTCCATTTTGTATATAAGGAAGCCTAGACATAGAGAAATTAGATGACTTGTCCAAGGCCACCCAACTAATAAGTGACAGAATCAGTATTTAAACTTAGAAAGTCAGGCTCCAGAGCTCAAGATCTTTAGTGTTTTGATGTACTAATGAATTAGATTCATCTTATTTCCACGTCTCATGCCCTTGATAACTTAAAACATACTTAAAAAGATAATTAAGAAAATAACGTCTAAAAAAAAAAAAGAAAAAATAATCTCTAGAGTATTAGACTCATAGCATTTTGGAGGAAGCCACAACAAATTTCACATATTAGCACACTGGCCCAGGGAAGTTAATAATTTAAATCAAAAATCATTTTTACTTGGGAAGTTTCAGCCAAAGTTCAAAGGAAACTCTCTCATTCTTAAGAAAACCTTAACCTTTGTGGTGCCTGGATGGCTCCGTTAGTTGGGCATCCAACTCTTGATCTTAAACTTTAAAACTCAATAAAATACTGAAAGAAAGGTTCAGACATCAATCAGATAATAGATGAAAACTTCTTCTTTATTTCTTTGCTTTCTTTGAGTGCAACTTTATTGCACAAATTGGATTAATCATAATTATCGGTCTCTTGTTAGTTGATTTTATTGGTTTATTAAAGTGGGAAGCAAAATTCTAAAATGGCCCCTAAGATTTCCCACTCTGTGTTGTACATGCCTTGTATAATCTGTCAGACTATGAATGTCAAGAATTTTTATTCCTGTGATTAAGTTATGTGATAGGGCAGAACTGACCTTGAAATAGGGATATATCTAGGTGGGCCTGAACTAATTACATGAATCCTTTAAAAATCAAATTTCCCCACCTGGTTTGCAGAACAGGAAATTAGAGATTCCAAGCCCGAGAAGCATTCAGTGAGCATTTGGTAGCTCTAAGAGTTAAGGAAGTAACTAGTAACTGAAAGGGCCCTCAACTAAAAGCCAGCAAGGAAAGGAGGACATCAATCCTACAGCCACACAGCAAGAAAGATTTGGAAAGCAGTGTTTTTTCACCAGAGCCTGTATACATAAACTCAGCCTAGATGGCATATGATTTCAGCTTCATGATACTCTGACAAAAGTATTCAGGCACAGTGGGAAAACTTATAATTTAAATGAGCTATAAGGGGCGCCTGGGTGGCTCAGTGGGTTAAAGCCTCTGCCTTCGGCTCAGGTCATGATCTCAGGGTCCTGGGATCGAGCCCCTCACCAGGCTCTCTGCTCATCAGGGAGCCTGCTTCCCCCTCTCTCTCTACCTGCCTCTCTGCCTACTTGTGATCTATTTCTCTCTCTGTCAAATAAATAAAATCTTTTAAAAAAATAAAAATAAATGAGCTGCAAGCTAACAAGCAGTTGTTTTTAAAGCCACTATATTTGTTTTAATTAATTACACAGCCAGAAAAAATCAATATAACTGACTGATTTATTTTCTGTGTAAAATGAGTATTTGAGAACCTACCACCCAAGCAAAGAACTAAAAAGAAATAACCCGACCTGTAGGTTTCTTTCCTTTCTTATACCCCTGCCTCTTCCCTAATAGTCCAGATTTTTTTTATTTCTTGCTTATTTTACTTTATCAAATACACATATAAGCCTAAATATTGTTTAGAATAAGTAGTTTAGTCTAGGTTTATTTTAAATGTTATGAAATGGGTATCATTTGGTTGAAATCATATGGTTGAAATCTTTTAAGACTTATTTTCACTAAAAACTGCATTGCTAAATTCATTCATATGATTTCATTCATATAATTATAACTTATCATTCCATTTCACCACTATGTTACAACGTATTTACCCCTATTCTTGAAGATGGTCACTTGAGTTTTTTCCAATTTATTTGCTATTAAAAAACTACATTGCTTAGACATTCTTGTGTATCTCTCCAGCGACACATATATAAAAGTTCATTTTGGATATATCTAGGGATTGAGTTGCTAGGTTGTAGGAAATATGAATGATCAACTTACAAATTTTTCAAAGATAGTTGTACAAAAACTTTGGCCTTCATCAGCAACGGATAAGGAAATGCTTGTCCCCCATTTTCCCCAACAATATTGTCAGGCTTATTATTTTTTGCCAATAGAATGTCATCTCTTTGTTTGTTTTGCATTTCCATGAACAATAATGAGGTTTGAGTCTTTTTTATGATTTGAGGCCAAATAGGTTTTCTGTTCTCTAAAATGCTTTTTCATGTGTTTTGCCAACTTTTCTTTTGGATTGTTACTTTTCTTACTGATTTTTTTTTTTTTTTAAGATTTTATTTATTTGACAGAAACACAGCTGGAGAGGGAACACAAGCAGAGGGAATGGTAGCAGGAGAAGCAGGCTCCCTGCTGAGCAAAGAGCCCGATGTGGGGCTCGATCCCAGGACTCTGGGATCATGACCTGAGCCGAAGGCAGATGCTTAACGACTAAGCCACCCAGGAGCCCCTTCTTACTGATTTTTAAATTTCTTATACAGTCTCAGTAATAATCTGCCATTAGTTAAATGTTGCAAACATGTTCTCATAAATTGGGGCTTTCACTTTTTTCAAGGCATCTTTTTATACATAAAAATCCTTATTTTGGGGGCATCTGGGTGGCTCAGTGGGTTAAAGCCTCTGCCTTTGGCTCAGATCATGATCTCTCTCGCTGTCAAATAAATAAATAAAATCTTTAAAAAAGTCCTTATTTTTTAAATTTTTCAAATTTGTCATCCTTATAGACATTTTTTCTAATTTGCATCTCAGGAATTCTTCCTGACCAAGATCAGAAAGATAATTACTACCGGTTTCTTTTAAAATTTCAGTTTTGCTGTTGATACAGTAAGCCTTTAATCCGCCTGGAGTCAGGACAGAGGTGACATGCGGATCTGGGCTACCTGCTCCTGCATCTTGTTTGTGGCATGCCGCCCTATTAATGCTTTATCCTGGATGTACCACTTTCATTTTACAGTGATTTCTGCTGAGCCTGCTCGATCATGTGACTTGGTAACATCTGACAAAACCCAGGTCACGATTAGCAGTTCCGGTTTCATGGTTATTTTGTGCCCCACAGTCAGACACCCCACCTCTACCAGGGCCCAGTAACACACCAGAAGCATATGTTTTAAAAAGTATATAACTTTCTGCTATAGATATTCTAGAACCCTAGGGTCTCCTCTGTGACTCTCTCAGGTCTCGGGCGGCTTGCCCTAAGCTTCATATTTGATCTTTTCCCACCATCATACCTCTAATGCTACAGGTTTACCAAGTTATAAGGCCCAAGCAAGAGAACTGATCATAACGCAGTCTAGACTGCTGCAGAGCCCTTTCTATTCTGTGTCCCCTCTCTTGAGCTGTGAGCCTTTCATGCCACCCAGTAAATGGGCTGGAATATTACTCGCAGATGTCGAACATGCTGCCTCTAGACTCCTAAGAGAGTTCCCGAACATCGTGCTTCAGTTTTAGTCTGGGGGGTATAAGTGATGGGGCTGTTCTGTCATTCCTCAGACCACTAGGCTACCAACCTC
This sequence comes from Procyon lotor, assembly GCA_028646535.1. Lineage (NCBI taxonomy): Eukaryota > Metazoa > Chordata > Mammalia > Carnivora > Procyonidae > Procyon > Procyon lotor. The sequence continues at coordinate 82,401,925 of CM053611.1, forward strand.
CAGTGATTAGGTCTTTGATGCCAGACAGATAACCAGCATGTTATCCAATTTACAAATCTCAGCATCTCCTTTCTCGTACCATTTCTGGGACCAAATTTTGCAGGCTGGGTATACTGAGGAGTAAATTCTGAGACGGTGATCAACCAATGAAGGCTCTCCTAGGAGTGTTCCTAGGACTGTCATCTATGGAAGGGAAGGGAATGAAACAAATGGGTTAAAGGAGAATCTGGACTTCTATGTGGCTGTAACGAATGCCTTAGGCACCTTCTGGAGAGACCAGCTTCAGGTCTCGTGAGGGGAAATGCCTTCATATCCATAAGCTGATCAGTGAGTGGATTCAGGATGCCCCATAAAGGGTACATGGCCTTGGTTGAAGCATCTCTTTTCTGCTGAGCCAGTTCTAAAGTGGGCTGCCTGCTAAGGGTTATCTCATGGCAGCACCTTAAGCAAGTGGAGAAGCACCTTAGGCAAGTTCTTTAATACTGAAGGGTAATCTAGGTGGCACATCTTAGTGTTCATCTAAAAAATCACAATGCCAACAGGGATGCCAAGGTAGCATAGTCAGTTAAGTGTCCAACTCTTGGATTTGCCTCAGGTCCTATCTCAGGGTTGAGAGACTGAGCTCCCACTGGACTCTGTGCTCAGCATGGAATCTGCTTAAGATTCTCTCTCCCTCAGGGAACCTGAGTGGCTCAGTGGATTAAAGCCTCTGCCTTCGGCTCAGGTCATGATCTCAGAGTCCTGGGATCAAGCCCCACATCAGCTCTCTGCTCAGCAGGGAGCCTGCTTCCCCCTCTCTCCCTGCTGCCTCTCTGCCTACTTGTGATCTCTCTCCCTCTGTCAAATAAATAAATAAAAATCTTTAAAATGTTTAAAAAAAAAAATTTTCTCTCCCTCCCCTGCTGCAACCCCCTCTCAAATAAACAGATAAATCTTTAAAAAAAGATAGGAGTGCCAACAAAGATGTTACAGGATAATTTTGGAAACTCAGAATAACTGGAAACTCCTATAAAATATAATTTATCAAAATATAACCAGACGAAAAACAAAGCACGAATGGTCCCCTGTTGAGAATTGTAGTCATAGTCGAAAATCTTTGCACAAAGAAAATGCCAAGCCTAAGATTTTATGGGCAAATTTGACTAATTCTAAAGAAACTCATGAATCCAACTTCTGAAAATTTTTCCAGAGAACAGAGAAAAATGATAAAATGCCCAATTCATTCCATGGAGTCAGAAAAATGACACAAAAGTTGGCAAGGCATTTTTAAAAAGAAAAGTTATATATTCACCTTACTTGTGTATACATGCAAATATCCTGAACAGAATCCTGGCATGCTGGAACTAATAAACAAAAGAAAATAACATTACCACATTGAGTTTACCTCCGTATTCTACAGTAGAGTAATATTAGAAACATTTCAAATGTTACCCATCACACTAATAGATTTATATAAAACACTTTTTTATCTCAATAGATGCAGGGGAAAATTCTGATAAGACTCCTTTTTATTTTCTACCCAACATAAAATGTGTAAAATTAGATATTACACCATTTCTTTAGCCTTCTGCCAGCAAAGCCCTTGCCCCTGAACTATTGACTACTTCAAAGTGGCAGGGATTCTCCATGTATTAGAGGAGGGAAGAGCAAATGAATGTTAAGCTGGTTTTTCCCATGAGGTGATCTTTTTTTTGGAATAAATCTTTTCCAATTTTATTGGGAATATAATGGACAAGTATTTTGTTTTAGTATAAGGTTCAACATAATGATTTAATATATAGGTAGTCCCCAACTTATGATGGTTTGACTTCTGATTTTTCAACTTTATTATGGTGTAAAAGTAATACACATTTAGTAGAAACCCTCTTTTGAATTTTCAATTTTGATGTTTTTCCAGGTTACCAGTATACAATATGATACTCTTTGGTGATGCTTGCTGGCCAGGGGCAGTGAGCCGTAGCTCCCTGTTGGCCATATGATCACAAGGATAAACAACCCATACACTTAACAACTATTCTGTACCCAGAGAGCCATTCTATTTTTCACTTTCAATAAATTCATACTTAATAAATTACATGAGATATTCAGTACTTTATTATAATACAGGCTTTGTGTTAGATGATTTTTCCCAAATGTAGACTAATGTAAGTGTTCTGAGCACGTTTAAGGTATGTGAGGCTAGGCTATGATGTTCATTAGGTTGGGTGTATTAAATGCCATTTTCAACTAACAATATTTTAATTTACAACATATCTATTGAAGTGTAACACCTCATCATAAGTCGAAGAAGATATATATGAATATACTTCAAAATGATTACCATAGTAAGTTTAGTTAACATCCATCACCTCATACAGTTACAATTATTTTCATGTGAAGAGAACTTTTTTCATGTAAAGAGAACAACTAACCTCTTAGCCACTTTCAAATATACAGTATTATTAACTATAGTCGCCATACTGTATATTACGTTCCCAGAACCTACATATTGTTCTTTTTAACTCAAAATGACAAACTCTGAGGATTTCCAATTATAACTTTTCCTTTCTTAATGGGGTTCTGGAAGATAGGCTTTCCAATCTCTAACAATAATAGTTCAAAGTAACAAGCATTTGTACTAAGCAAAAATTTCATGACAGAGTCAAATGCAAAAACTGGAAAAAAATTCTTTTATTGAATCCCTTCACTGTATATTGTATAAATTATTTTCTGGAAATGGAATGTTCGGACATAGCTATGCCATGCTCCTCTGGTGAGAATTAATCAAACCTATCTGTTAGCACACAGAAGAAACTTTGTCCCACTGTAAAAGGAAAAATAATCTACTTGGTAAGATAATATTGGCCAACTGTCTCTAGCCTAGTAATTTTAACTGTTGAGCTAAGATAGGACATATCTTCTATTATTTCATTATAACATATATTTGTAACCAATTTTAAGTTCTGTTCATAATAAGCATAAATATACTTACAAATACTCAGCCCAAACTGCAGAAATCTCTATATTTGTTTATTTCATGATCCTAGCTCAACATTCTACTTTCTTTTTGATTCATAAATTCCATATTTTTCTGACATCAGTTTCTTGTTTTTCTTCTGATCCCACCATTGACTTTTGGGTCAATGAGTTAATTGTGTCAAGTTGAAGACTTGATTTGGAATATACTATTTATTAAGTTATCATCTTATTGTTTAAAGCAAATTTACTTCATAGACTCTCTGACTCTGTTTTTATAATGCATAAGTTATAAAAAAAAAAAGAAAAGGCTTTTTTGGAAGGCACCTGGATGGCTCAGTGGGTTAAAGCCTCTGCCTTAGGCTCAGGTCATGATCCCAGGGTCCTGGGATCTAGCCCTGCATCAGGCTCCCTGTTCAGCGGGGAGCCTGCTTCTCCTTTTTCTATTGCTGCCTCTGCTTGATCTCTCTCTCTCTCTCTCTTTCTGTAAAATAAATAAAATCTTTAAAAAGAATAAAAAAGGTTTAAGCCCATCCAGCTCTGATGCCCGCTTAAAAAAAAAAAAAAAGGTTTTTTTTTTTTTTTTTATTGGTAAAGTAATTTATTTAAGGGGCTTGTTAAACAAATCAATTTATCAGGTCAACAAATGTTTTATGTAAAGGACAACATAGTAAATATTTTAGGCTTTGTGGGTTATATGGTCAGTATGACAACTATACAACTCTGTCAATGAAATGCAAAAGTAGTCATAAGTAATATGATATTGAATGTGTGTGGTTGTGTTCCAATAAAACTTTACCAAAAAATGGCAGTAACTCAAATTTGGTCCATGAGTAGAAGTTTTGCCCAATCTCTATTCTGAAGTTTCTTTTTTTGTTGTTTTAAGGTTTTATTTATTTATTTATTTGACAGAGAGAGACACAAAAAGACAGGGGACACAAGCAGGGGGTGTGGGAGTGGGAGAAGCAGGCCTCCCGCTGAGCAGGGAGTCTGAGATGGGGCTTGATCCCAAGGCCCAGGGATCATGACCCAAGCCGAAGGCAGATGCCTAATAACTGAGCCACCCAGGCGACTCCCCTAGACAAAGTTTTTAATTAGTTGATTTATTTTGGTTTAATTCTCCAGGTTCTACATACCATAGAGTTAAAAGTAGGCAAGTAAGATGGGGGAAAAATGAAGGACACTGTGCATTTCCCTGGATCATATAACATAATCATAGCTGTTCAGATTTTGATACTTTCTAACAGAGACGCCATTAGTATAGACAATCATCAAAAAACAAAACAAAACATATGTACCAATAGTAATATAGCACCATGGTAGTAGTTCCGTTTTTCCAGCTTCAGGAAAATGGTAGTTTTTAACTGGTCGTTAGATAAACATCTAATGAAATGCACTTTTTGGAAATGGCTAAATTGTTTTCATGCTCGCTACATCACTTCGCATGCTCAGCACCAGTTATTCTGCATCTATGCCAGGACTTGGTATAGGTATGTATATGCCAGAATGTGCCAAAAAGAATATAAATATATTAAATAAATCTATTTAAGCCCTTCTCAGTGAGGCCATGAAACTAAACCTATGTGGTACTATAGTTACAAAAATACTATTCATACCACACTGCAAAATGACCGTAATCCCTTATCCCTCTCTTTGAAAAGCAATTTTTCTACTATTTCTCCACCCCTTAAATCTGGGCTGGCATTATGACTTGTTTTGATCAATAAAATAAAGAAGAAATAACAGGCCAGTTTTGAATGTTTCCCTCAAAAAATTTTGCATGCCTCCCCTCTTACTCTTGGATCCCTGTGACAATCGTGTGAACAAGCTTAGGAACATACATAAATACATGAAGCACTTTCAAATCATGCTAGCTGAGGCACTTTTTTAAACAAGCCAGCCTCCAGCCAATCTAGCAACTAACCACAGAGGCATGAATGATCCTAGTCAAAAGCAAAAGAACTACCTAGCTTAGCCCAGACAAAATTGCCAAACCACAGAATCATGATTAAGTAAGTGGGTGTTCTTTTAAGCCAGTGAGCCTTTTAGTTTTTGTTTTTCAAAGATTTTATTTATTTATTTATTTATTTATTTATTTATTTATTTATTTGAGAGAGGGAGCGAGAGAGAGCATGCGCAAATGGGGGGAGAAGCAGAGGGAGGAAGGAGGGGAGGGAACGAATCCAAGCAGACTCCCCGCGGAGCTCGATGTTGGACTTGATCCCACAACCCTGAAATCATGACCTGAACCAAAATCAAGAGTCTGATGGGGAACCAACTGAGCCACCCAGGTGCCCCTTAAGCCACTGAGTTTTAAAGCGGTTCATTATGTAGCAATAGTTAATCCACAGACTCTTTCATCCCTAATCTGTTTATATAGCACAAAATAAAGTGAATGCTGATATGATTGAACAAAATTAATGTTCTTACTGGCTCTTCTGTAACTATTCCAATCTGCAACATAAGAGGGTTTTCTTTCAAAATAAAATGGTACTTCATATAAGCATGCAGGCTGGTTCCTGTAAATAAGTTGTATTCTTAGTTCTGCCAATAAGCTTATGTGGTTAAAAAAAATCTTTAACTTTTGTATGCCTCAAATCTTCATATGTAAAGTGAGAATATTGGAGAAGTCACTTTTTAGGAAAGGAAATGCCAATATGTATGTATGTATAGGTATACATATGAGTACACATTATATTAATGTATGTATTATACACACACACATATACACATGTGTGTATGTCCTTCTACATATTTTTATTTTTTCTCAAAGACTTATTTATTTTTAGGGAGAGAGAGGGAGAGCAAACACAGTGAGATGGGAGGGGCAGTGTGGGAGAGACAGAGGGAGAGAGAATCTTAAGCAGACTCCATGCTAAGCACAGAGCCTGGGTTGGGGCTCCATCTCACAACCCTGAGATCATGACCTAAGCAGAAACCAAGAGTTGGACATTTAGCCGACTCTACCACCCAAGTGGCCCAATGTACTTCTACATTATATTTATTTTTAAAAGCCCTTGGAAAAACAGCTCTAAATGGAGCTCAGTCATAAAACATGTTAGTGTCCCCAAGATACATAAAGTAGATAGGTCATATTTTTGAACCATCTTAAAAAGCCCCAAACACAGGGGCGCCTGGGTGGCTCAGTAGTTAAGCGTCTGCCTTCGGCTCAGGTCATGATCCCAGGGTCCTGGGATCGAGCCCCGCATCGGGCTCCCTGCTCGGCAGGAAGCCTGCTTCTCCCGCTACCATTCCTTCTGCTTGTGTTCCCTCCCTCGCTGTGTTTCTCACTGTCAAATAAATAAAGTCTTTAAAAAAAAAAAAAAGCCCCAAATACATGTGAGTCTATAACTAGAATAGACAGATAAAGAGATAAGGACAGTAAAAATTGTAACAAATGTTCTGATACAACTATCTCTGAGAGTGGTAAGAAAAGCCAACTGGCCAGTCTGTTCTTAGTACATAAGTGAAAGAGGCAAACAGAACTTTCTATATATTACAGTGAAAGCAAACCACAAGTATTGAATGAATGAATCATCACAGAACTTTAGATATAGTAGGAACTTTCAAAATCGAATCCAACTTTCAGAGTTTCTTGATTTGACTAAGTTCATGTTAATAAAAAATTATTAAAAACATCCACTGTGAAGTAAATCATGCAGATATTATCAAAATTCTATTCTGAAAAGATCAAGTAACTTACATAAAGTCAATCAATTAGTAGTTGAGAATAGAAAATAAGTTTCCTGATTTCCATTTCAGTGTACCCTTTCTGCCATACACGGTAACTGCCCCAAATAATGAGAAAACATCTAACAATCTCTGACACGTTATAATTAGGTATAAGTTATATAGTAAACAAAAATGAATTTTAATATATTGCAAGAGAACCAGCTATTCAATGTAATCTTATTTTGAAAAGATTTTTTTAGAGGAAATGAGGTGAAGAAAGTGCCCCAATTTAATCAAAATTGTAATCAAACTGCTACATTTAGTTGGATTTCTGGGATCCTATCTACGTAGAATCTAAATTGTCCTGCCAGTCACAGTTAGGAACTGGGTTATAAACTACTGAAATCAATTCATGCCTCACCCACTTTGTTCCCTCTCTTAAAAAGAAGCCCTTCATCAATGTAATAGTGGGAAGCTTTTCTCTTTTCTGATACCTGCTTTCTTCCTGCTACAAAACTCTCAATCTTCTTGTGCCACAATGTCTCCTAAAATTAACTATTCTGAGTCACAGTCTCCTTTTTTCCTTTTTTCTTTCTCAAATACCCTATACCATGCTGCCCAGGTTCTCCTTTAATTTAAGATTATATTCCTATTTGAGGGAGGAGGAAATGTTCAAATGGTCTTGATTTTTTGAAATAGTGGTGATAAAGAGATAACAGTTGCTTTTTAATGTCTCTGCTTGGCAAAACAAAAACAAAAACTAATAAACAAGTGATCACCAAAAAACCCTGTTAGCAAGACTAAGGGAATATGCCTTTAATCTGTCTCCCTCACTCGTTCAGGAAATTCATGTCTGGGAATCAAATAATAGAGTTTCAGGCCAACAATTGCTCCCAGGTTGATAAAGCAGATATATTTTAAAATTCTTAAGCATGCTCTATTACTTGTTGATTTTCATTCCCACAATTAATTAATCTGTATATAAAATACAAATGGAATGTTTTATTTAGCTAACTCAAATCGGTGTAAATAAAAAAATAGCCACATGAATTATTGACAATTATTGATAAACAATCATATTTCTAAAATATTTTGCAGTTTCTTAAAATTTTCACAAATGTTATCTCCTTGATAAAGCCAGGCTGTATTTCTGGTATTATTTTATAGGATGAAACTGGAGTTAACAGATTATGTGATATACTAAGAACCTAATAATTGAAGGATCTAATAAGGATCTAATGAGGAATTTAGACATAAATATTTTGACTATAATTCTAGAATTGTTTCCATTGCCTCTGGCTGCCTCATGTCAAGAGGCTTAAATTGAATATTTCATAGGCCCAAATCATATGATTAAGTGAAAAACAGCACTCACATATATGGCTATATAATAAAACCACATTTCATAAATTTGGGAAAATTGGACATTTGCTCACTTAAAATGTACAGAGGGTAGCAGCATCTCTTTCTAGGAGACAGTCAAACTCCATTCACTGCTTAACATACTCTCAATCTAAATTATAGTAAATAGCAAATTGAAAATCACTTTCCAGTTTATCTGCCAGTCTAAATTTTGTTATCCTAGGATAGACTGTGATTTAATCCACAGCATTTTTTTTCAATTAGTTGTTTCCTTTTCATACTAGAAAAAGTGTTCTTTAATATCAGAGATCTATCTCTACCAAGTCTTTTTACCAATTACTACACCCTTCCCCTAAAGGATTCCTTTGAACTGTGAGCATTCTTGGGAGGAATTTATGCCGACAAGCATTATACATTATATATTTTCAAATTAGGTATCATATTGCATTGATTTTAAAAGAGTTCTTTCTAAAATATACAACTATTTTCATCTTGAAAGGATTCAAGAAACACACTGTTTTTAGATTTAGTTTCAAAAGGCTATAGCTTTTCAAGAGATATAAACCTTTGCAACACAAAACATGGAGTCCTATTTTGCTTTATACATTTGCTTCCATTTCTTAAAATTTTTAAAAATATTTGATAAGAATTATATTTCTATTTAAAACATTAGGGTGTAATGCTTTCTACACACCACTGAATAGCTACATAGATTGTATTCTTTCATCTAAAGGGGGGAAATCTTTTACATCAGAGAGATTTCAACAATAAATTAATAATTAAGACTTAAACAGGAGGTTACTTGGGGAGGGTGTCTATGTCTGTGTTTCTGAAAAGACTTTTATTAATGAGCACTATGTCATTCCATTTGGAATATTTGGTTTCTAAATGTGATTTTCACATGTCCAGAAAGAAATTCACAATGAATAATGTGATTTCTTCCTAGCTTACCAAATAAAGGAAGGAAACAGACTTAAACCAATGCAAATCAAAGACATTTTGAAGCTTGTATGCCTGTACTCATCCAATCATTATTTACTCATTCAACAAATATTTTATTGGAAAGCAATTACATGTCCAGCAATAAGAGTGGTCTTGAGGATGAACACTGATGAACAAAGAAAATGAAGAAAATTCTTTTTCCTTCAAAGAGCTTGCATGATTAACAGTGGTAATAGTTAAATAACAGTTACTTATGATAATGAACAGTTATAATGAAACAAATAAGAGTCGATTCAGGAAGCTATATAACAAGGTAAGAGAGGTAGCCACATTAGAAGAGGTTAAAAAAAAAAAGCCTCCCAAATGAGGAACAGGACTAAGAAGTGGGGATGTAGGCATGCTAAAGAGTGAAAAGGGCAATAATTACATAAAATGAAGAGGCTGAAATATGATATTTAGGAAATCACAATTTCAGTACAACAGTACAGGGCAGGTCATTGGACAGATGTTGTAGTAACCTGCATGTTTTGACTAAAGAGAAGGAATTAGAAAGTACTGTCAAGAGTGGTGGATAATGAAAATTAATATAAAGAGGAAGTTATAAAAAATAAGAAATCAGAGAGTTTCACCTTATAAAGGAAAAATAAAGAGAGGAGAAAGTAAGCTTAAAAAGTGGGCTATTTTAACTCAAAATTTTAACATTAAGTTTCAGAATTAGAGAAGAAAGAATTTCATTTTTTATTTGTAAGCATTTTAAAAAGAAAAATAATTAGAACTATGAAAAAAGACTGACATCCAAGACAGTGGCTTATCTTTTAAAATCTAAGAAAATACCTACAAAAAATATTTCCGGAAACAGAATAAGTGTTAGAGAAGATTTCCAGTTAGCATTTTTCAACTGAATTATAGATGATAGTGTATCTAAAAATACAGCAAAGATAATCAGCAAGAGAAAAGCAGCTGAAATCTTGACGAGATTTTTTAAATTTAAGAGAGTTCACTGCCAAATTATAAACCATGATGAAAGCAGCTAGGTAAAATATTGTGAAAATCCTATCAGCAAAGTTCGAAGAGAAAGGCTAGGAAGACTCCTAAAAATTAAAGTTAAGATTTTTAAAAACCTTAAATTGAAGAAATCCAAACTAACGGTAACTGGGAGATAATGCAATGTGTAAAACTAAGGCACATGCTTTCAAATCAACAAGAAGGGACAAAAGATATGAAACAGCAATTTACAGAACAACAAGCAAATAGCTAACAAGAATATATAGAGGAGATCAATTTTTGCATAGAAGTGCAAAATGAAATGTAAATGATGTCTTGCTTTACATATATCATAGCGCTGAATATCTGAAAAGTGGGTAACATCAGTTTTTAGCAAATATGAGGAAGCAGAACCTTCATACTTCACCTACTGGGAGATATATCAACTGGGATGACCATTTTGATGAGAATTCTGGTAATACTGTAGTGAAATTTAACACATATGCAAACCAAGAATCCCACTCCTAGGTATAGGCAGCTGAGTAATTTCCCCACTAGTCTATAGGAGATGCATAGGAATATCTCTTAGCAAGGTGTTCAAGGCAGTGAGTAGTTGGTGTTCATCATTAAGCAAATGAACATACTATGTTCATGAGATACATACTATGTACTATCATATAGCAGGGAGAAGAAATTAACAATATGAACTACAGAAATTAGATACATCTAAAAATAAAGGATATTAAGCGAAAGTTTTAAAATACTATGAATTAAAAGATGACAAAAATCAGAATAGGGAATCTAAATATACTAGAAATCAAAACATAATTATGTTCTCTACTATCTTGTAAAAAAAAAGAGAGAGAGAAATAAAACAAAAATTACCAAAAAAGAAATTAAAGGAAAAGATTTTCTGAGCTGAAGAAACATTTAAGTTGGCTAATCAAAGAGCTTTATGAAAATATAACAGATAAGATTGACTAGGTTATATTACAAATAGTCTCCAAAATTCAATGTCTTAATCCAACTGAAGTTTACTTCTTCCTTATATAAAGTTGGCTGAGGATCTGGGTGATATTTCAGGCCAATCTGCCTCCTTCAAGTGCTGAGAAATTCAAGCTGTGTCCCTAGTAAAGCACTCCATCTCAACACATGCATCTATTATTTCTGTGGTGAGAGACATAAAGCCCAATTATCAAGGCCAATTATCAAGAATGCTAGGAAATAAAAGTTTTCATACACTCAGGAAATGAGGAGAAACATATAGTGGTGAGTACAAGTAATAGTTCTTCATGTGGTACATACAAGGTACTACGTGTGCCACAATCTTGCAAATGCAACATAAAGAAACCTTAGTGTTACTTATTTGACAGTACTTCTCATGTAATTTACACATCAAATACCACACATGTGGTACATATTTAGTAGCATAGATAAATTTGTAGTTTGAAAATCAGAGAATAAGTATTTATACTAATTTATCCAAAACACAGGTGACTGTGGAAGAAACAAAATCCTTAAATATATCCTTATATATACTTATATGTATTTATACATATGCTTATATATATATATATATAAGTTAATATATATATACTTAAATGTATCCTAGGAGCATACATTTATTCATTATGTAATCTTTAGTAATTATTTGGGTCATAATTTCATTATTCTGAACATAATTGCTAATAATTGTTAAAAATGTTTTAAGTGTATTCCCTGTGTCAGGCATTCTTCTAAATGTTTTGTGCATATAGTTCATTTAATCCTTACAATAATCCTGATGTTCAGTTAAGTACCCTCATTTTACAGTTGAGGATACTCAGAAAGGTTAAGTAATTCATTTGAAGTCACAGAACTAGAAGAACAAAAATTAGAATCCAGGCAGTCCAACACCAAAGTTCATATTTTTAAAGATTTTATCAAAGTTCATATTTTTAATCCTAGCATGAACTTTTCTTCCTACTAGTGTCATTTCTGTCCTTTCTATTTCATGTGTTCAATTGGAATATCAAATAAGATTATAAAAATACTTCATAAACTTCGAAGTCCAATGCAAAAATAGATGGCTTATAAAAATCAGCAAATACTCTTTTCCACATTCCTTGGCAGTCATTTCTCTGGGTCAAAGAAATCAGTGCAAGATGTGATAATATATTGCCATAATTTTCACCATGTTTATTTTTCCCATTATAGGTATGGATCACTTTCATCATAATCCTTTTCAGCAAAATAAATTGATGAATCAAAATGTGAAACCAAGAAATTACAAAAATTTATTATTTGAGTTCCATATTTTGAAATCTGTTCTATAATACATGGAAGTATTTCTTAAAATCTGCAATATTAAGTTTGTACACTAATGATACAATAATATGAATGCTTTAGCTATAATTGCATAATTTTTCTTGTTTGAAATCGAATTGATTCTTTCCTGAGCACATATCTTTTTTTGCAAATCTTGCTACAGACAACTAATAATAGACAACACAGGCCAGGACATTCTGGTTATTCACAATTTTTCCTCGTTCATTAGGTTCATTAGGGACAGGACTGCCTTCAAAGTTCCCACAGGCAATAGTTTCCCCACAGCATCAGGAGACGGTCCTGACTTCCAGCCTGCTTTAGTACTTTTGCTTCACTGACAATTACCCAAGCACTGAGCCATGGCCACATATCTGAGACTTGTTATGGCAGCACCCTATTATTACAATTCTGTATGTTAGGGTAATATCATTTGCTGTAATACACACATATGAAATGCCAGTGGCTTGATAGAACTATATATCTTGTGTATGTAAAAATCTAGTGCATGTTCCAGGTTGGGGGTGGGAGGCTTCTGTTATAGAATCAGGATGACACAGACAATGTCATATTTAATACATGAATAAAGGTTATGCTGCTCATTGACATCTGGCCAAGAAAGGAGAGAAGAAAGTGTTTGGAGAAGATAATCCTTCCTGTTTACTATGTTGGCCTAAGAGTGCCACATATCATTCTGTAACGTTCCCTTAGAACAAGACACAAGCCCTAAATGCAAAGAATTGGGAAATATAATCGTTGTCTAGACATTACCAGGCAATAACACTATATGATAGGAGAAAAAAATATTATCATTAGACAACCAGCAATTTCTGCTACACATATATTTAGTTCTCAGTGGTTGCCAACTATGTTTGATTGGTTATTGCTATGTTGCTTTTATTTAGCCTAGCATCCACCTACACTTGCATCCTTGCTTCGCAGAATTAGCTTCCTGTAACTTAGTAATGATTCCTTTACTTGTCATCATGTTAGAATCACTTGGGAAACTTTAATGAATACCAATATGTGGATCCAATCAGAGTCTGGGTGAAGGGCCTAGGGACAGTATTTAATAAAATCTTCTTGATGGTTCTAATTGGCTGCCAGAGTTGATGACCAATGCCTAATATGTTGTAGAAAATCAAAACTTCTGTATTTATTACCTCCTAAGTGGATCTTTCAGTCAATATTCCGGTGTTCCTAGTCCCTTTTTTAGGCTTACATTTACTTTGCTGCTAAGTTTCCTAAAACTCCCATGTTTCTTTGTTGATACCAGCAGAAAAGTAAATGTGGGATCCACTAAAAAGAATTACAACTCTGGTGGTATTACAGGTGTATAGGTTTAATGTGTCCCATCTTGGAGTTGGTTTAGAACCCTTCAATTTATTTTACAAAACATAATGATTCTTTTGATGGCAGGACACAATGCAAAGACACTCAGATAGATGAAACTCTATTATTTACAGATCCAAACAGGAGAAGGCTGTCAAGTAAGGCCAAATAGGAGGTTGCAGCTGGGAACAGGTTAACAGCAAGCTGGAGCAATATAGAGAGCAGTTTATATATGGCATTCAGAGTCGGATTAGCTAGGTTTCTAAGGCTCCCTATGGACTGGCTCATCTGAATCATTTTCCAGGTTCCAGGTCATAGGGGTAGTCCCTACTTGTCTGAACCTGGTCTTACAAGCAGTTAGGGCAGGTACATAGGATCCCCTGAGTGTGAGAGCCCCATAAAGGAAGGGGTTGGTATGTAGATTTAATCAGCTGCACAAAAAAGGAGAGCTAACTGGCCTCTAGCCAGGACCTCAAAATGGGGTCAAGACAGCATTTCAAAAAAATCTATATTACAAATTGACCTACTGATGTCTTGACACAAGTTTTGAACTCAATTATCTTGAGTATTTGAGTGGCCTGAATAATAGAGGAGGCTTCCAGGGAATAGGGTATAAGATGTCCTATAAGTGTAGGTTAACACTTTATTACAAGAGAGAAAAAAAGGAGAAAACCAATAAGAAATATAAGGAGTCTTTTACACAGTAGCCTATAACCAAGTTTCCTATTTACATGGAATTAGTCAAGAAAACAGATTTCTAGGATCTCTAACAATGTCTTGGTGTAGCTGTAAAGTGTGTAAAGGTATCAGTTAAGTTTTTCATGACAATTATGTATTTCTGTATTCCTTGGGTCAAGTTGGCAGGTCCAGCAATTATATTGTAGGAAGTGATAACTCAGCAATGTATATGCAAAGGTTACTGGTATTTATTTTATTTTATTATTTTATTTTATTATTTATTATAATCAAAAGGAAGGGGTAATTGTGATGATCATGATCAAAGACATGGGTGGGAGATCCATGATAGAAAGGTGGAATGTGAGAAGGTGCTGGAGAGTGAGAAACCCTCTCCCCAGAGGTTTGAGGAATGGACTTATATGAGGCAAATGCCCTTGGGGAAAGCAATAATCTCTATTATTTTTTTTTTGAAGTGGCATAGATAATAGCACCCATCTCAAGATCTTCCTTTAAGCATGGGAGTATAGGGATGGATGTTTTGACAGAGAACAAGGAATATTCCAGATCATGGGCTAAGCAAATAGTGAGCTCAAGAAATGTAACAGAATCCTTGGTATTGAAGGAAGAAAAGTAATAAATGTCCCAGGTCCAATTTGTCTGCCCTTAGGAGAGGCAGCCCATGAGTTTTGCTGGGCAGTGGCCCAACTCTCTTGGGTGAAGTCAACTTCTACGTAGGGGGCAGTCATCTCCAACAGTGATGACTTGAGCTAGGCAATGCTGCTTGATACACTCTCATCTCTAGTGGAAAGTTCCAAGGCCAGGTTGATACCATCTGGGATACAGAACTGGGATACTCTTCCCAAGTGGATATCCATGATGTGGATCACGTTTTTGTATAATGGAATTATAACAAGTCAGAGCTACATTTGGAATTTGAAGGCAACACAGGGCCTGAGAGCTTGATTTACAAATATCTTTTAATTCAAGAAATTTTGTGGTTGCATACCTAGCAAAGGTGATGTGTCACTGCCATAATCTGTGACACTCTAATCATTAGAATGTTGTTTAGATGCACATGACAGTCTTTTGTTTGATGTTGATTTTCCTTGCCAAGGAGGAGTTGTCGAATTTCATCATTACAAGATATGGTATTGAATTCATTATTATCTCTAAGTATGCTTTAATTTACTAAACAGTTTTCTGTTTATCTTCCTGGTAGTCCATACTATCTGTGGAAATGCCCTGGGGCACTAATTTTAGTTTCTTATAGGATATCAGAGGCAGAGCCTGAATTAATTTTCTAACTCTTATAATTTAAATATTGAGGAAATTTTTCGGGGGAGTATAAGTTCAGGATTCCCAATTAAAATACTGAATGTGGCCCAACTTAGGTTAAAACTTGATCTTCAAGGATTCAAACTTATTACACATAAGATCTAATTAATGAATAGCTCTCCCAACTACTTTTCCATTTGACAGCCTACTTTTACCCAGTCTTAAACCTGGAAAGAATAAATGGTGCCTCACAGTGGGTTAGCACCACTTCAATGCTGTGGTCCTATCCATTAAGACCTCCATACCCAATAGCATATTAATGAATTTATTAACTCCATCAAACCAGCAATCAATAAATATCGTATTATTACAAATTTGATTCATATGTTCTATTCAGTGTTTATCTCCACAGGTCATAGATCCCTTTTGGAAAGACAGAAAGAAATATTAACTTAACAAAAAAATTTTGTCAGTTTATCAGGGTCCTTCCTCAGGAGAACACAGCTTTCCCTTCATTCAAAGGGTTCTAAGTCTGTAAATTGTCTCAACATCTGGAAATTGATGGAAGGGCCATGACACTCTGTTTTTAGGATTCAGGTTGGACTTTTGTTCACTTTTCATAGAATTTTTCTGTTTATACAGATTAACTAAGAATTCAATAGATTTCCTACCTATTTCACTTCCAAGAACACCTTGCTCAACACCATGAGCCAACATCAGGGGCCTATGCAAGTCAGACTATTCTGACTTGACTATTGCTATTTTGATGCTGCTTTTCATTATAGAAACCAAGCTCATACTGCCTTTGGTGGTTGAGTATGGTCACTTGGCTCCTAACATCCTAAAAACCAATTATTCCCATTGCATACAGGTTTCCCAATTCAGTGACTGCAGTTCCCACTGTAGGTCTGGCCTATGGAAAAGAGCAATCAAAAAGCTCTTTACAGATGCTGGTGCTCTTTTCATAAATTTACTGATTATAATATTGGTAAAAAGTATGTCTTCTGGACACTGCCAACATGGGTGAATAGGTCTTAAATGACAAATCTCACATTCCAATCTACTTAAGCTTTTTAATTTCTTCACCTACATTAAACCAAGCCAGGTCCAGCATTTCCAACTTATGAGCCACCTTTTGGTCCATTTCTCAGCTAGCCAATCCACCAAACTGTTAGAACTCTTTCTAACTCCTTCGGTTAT
The DNA here is from genome assembly GCA_028646535.1 of Procyon lotor. Taxonomy (NCBI): domain Eukaryota; kingdom Metazoa; phylum Chordata; class Mammalia; order Carnivora; family Procyonidae; genus Procyon; species Procyon lotor. The sequence continues at coordinate 82,418,629 of CM053611.1, forward strand.
AATATTAAATGCAGAATCTCTGTTTAGTGAGCCCATATCAATAAATTCAACCTGATCCAACTCTATAGCCCTTCTTTATAGTCCTTCATTATCCTACAACCTTAGTATCCATTCCCACACATGTGAAATGAAACAGACTAAATGTTTGTCCTTTCCTCCAAATTGATATGTTGAGTTTTAACCTCAGTATGATAGTATTTAAAGACGGGGACTTTGGGAAGTAATTAGTGTTAGATTAGGTCACAAGACTGTGCCACCTATGATGGAATCAGTGGCCTTCTAAGAAAAGGGAGAGAAATGTTTCGCTCTGTCTCTTTCTACATGTGAACACACTGAGTAAAGACCATATAAGGGCATAGCAAGAAGGTGGCCATCTGCAAAGTAGAAAAAAAGCCTTCATCAGAACCTGACCAAGCTGGCACCTTGATCTTAAACTTCTAGCCTCCAGCACTATGAAAAAATAAATTTCAATTTTTAAGACATCCAGTCTATGATATTTCTGTTATATCAGTTCTAGCTAAGATATACATAAATACAGTTAGTATAGATGTGTATATTTTTTGCTCTATCAGATGAGCTAGTCTAAAAGAAACAACTCAGCAGCAAAGAGCATGTCTAGTCCAGAACCTGGTTTCTAATAACATTCTCCAATAAAAGTAACCAGGGATCTTTGGAGAAATGGCTGAGCCATTTTCAGCCATTCATTATTATTTCCTAAGGAAGGAAATAATATAAATGAATCTGGACTAACTTATATCAGGAAATACGGAAATACTCAAAAACAATCATACAAACAAAAACAGAAAGGAAATACTCAAAAACATACAAACAAGTATTCTAAAACCAAAAAAAAAAAAAAAAAAGCCATTGGGTAAAACTAAGACAATCTAAATAAACTATTGACCTTAGTTAATAATAACCTATCACTATTGGTTTATTACTTATAACAATGTATCATGTTAATATAAAATGTTAAAAAAAACTTGATGTGTAGTATATAGTTAATTCTATACTATATTCTCAATAGATCCATAAATCTAAAATGGTTTGTTAAAGAAGTGTATTTAAAAGTAAATTTTTAGTCAAGTGTTCTCTTTGCATAGGTTTAAGTTTTTTGTTTGTTTGCATGCTTGTTTGTTTTTCATCATATTCTATTTTCTTTGATATTTTCACCAGTAACAAAGGTTCCTTGAGAACCTCTGAGCCAGCAGCAGTAATATCAACTGAGAACTTACTATAACTACAAACTCTTGGAGCCCACTCCAGATGTACTGAATCACAAACTCTGATGTTGCAACAATTTGTGTTTTAACAAGTGATTCCTACTGTATGCTAAAATTTGAGAACTATTATCCTATAATATTAGATATATACTCCTAAGGATAAAAATAACCTTAAAAAGTAATATAATTAGACAGGAACTAAATACTGCAAGATAAAATAAATATTCATTAAATATTTTAATTAAACAAATTTAATAAGCAACAATTCCATACCACAAAACATACTGGGAGATTTTTCATAATAAAATTGCAAGATCAATGCTATGACTCTCATTTATAAATCAGAAAAAGTAGATGAGGAAAATTAAGTGACTTGGTCAAAATCACAGATCTTTGATTCAGGAAGGGTCATAAAACCCTAAAATATGTAGCCTTAATGTTATCTATTCTATTTGTTTTACATTAAACAACAACAACAACAAAACAAAAACAAATAACAGTCAAAAACTGGTGAACCAGACTTCACACCTTATTAGCTCAATCACTTTTTAGATCTGTGATTTTGTCATTAAAATCACTGAGTCTTAATTTCCTCATCTTAGAAATGAAGCTGATAATATTTGCTTATTCCACACATTTCTTATGATTATTAGGCTAATGCACAGAGAAGGTTATTAAACATCAATGAGGACACAAATAGAGCTGTTCTTGGGGCGCCTGGGTCGCTCAGTCATTGAGTGTCTGTCTTCAGCTCAAGTCATGAACCCACGGTTCTGAAATCCAGCCCTGCATCGGGCTCCCTGCTTAGCAAGAAGCCTGCTTCTCTGTCTCCCTCTCCCACTTCCCCTGCTTGTATTCCCTCTCTCGCTGTCTCTCTCTCTGTCAGATGAATAAATAAAATCTTAAAAAACAAAAAATGTAAAATACCCAAAGAAGTCACACAACCAGAAAATGTTGGTGTTGAGGTTCCAGTACTGGTCCATCCATCTGACTTGAGTGGAAGCTGTTATCAATGCTTCACTGCCTGTTTTAGCCTCAGGCCCTCCTTTGTTTGGGAAGAAGATTTTGTACTGTCAAGTAGTTAAGCTGGAACTACATTTTCCAGAATGTCCTTCTTTGCATAGTTAGCCACAAGAGAAGTTGTACAAAATTTGGAAGGCAGAGGAAGAGCAACAGCCATTGTGCTCTGGAAGTCAGTGTTGAGTTCCAGGCACCCCAAAGATCACCTAGCTGTGCTGACATGCTGGATTACCTTGTTCTGTGGGGGACAGCCACCAGAAACACTCAGCAACTTTATCCTCTGTGAGTCCTGGGCCAGGTAAGGGGACAGTTCTGTGGTGAAGGCTTCTTCTGCCCATCACCCAGATCTACAAAGTAGTAGGTCCTGTTTGCCTTGTTTCCCCTTATGTTTCAGTTTTTCCTAAGGGTGTCAGATTTTTCTGATTTTCCTGTGGTTCATGTCAGCTTTTCTTCCTTTCTCCTGGCCCTGCTTCCCTCTAGTAACTTTAGGGCCACTCCCAAATGGGAAGAAACAACCTTCTGTAGAGTTCTTTACCAGACAGCCACAAATTGGACAGTGCTTAGTCTTTTAAAATAAATCAGTTCTGTATTACCCCTAGTGGTTCTGCCCCCCTGGTAAAATCATGACTGCCATACCTGTAAAATATGTCTTGCAATGGTCATGGTAGATAATTTCTGGAACATTGTAACAGTATCTTTGAAGCAAACTATAAAGTATCTCTGTTAAATTACAAGTTAAAATCAGTTTTTGCCTTGCTTAAAAGTGAGTGATTTCAAAAGCTAAGATAATCTCTCTAAAGCTATTCTATTGAACAACTACATCAAACATATTAGAGTCTCAGTATGATTTAAAAGCTTGAATTTACAAGCATGAGGCCAAAATACCAGTTTGTATTACTCACTGGCTCTTGACTATAAATCTCACCTAAGTAATCCAAAGTAATTTGCATAGGATCAATTCTAATCTTTGCTATTGAGTGTTTTGTGCTTTGTATTAATTAAGGTGATTGGCTTATAATTACTTCATTACTTATGCCCCTATTCAGTGGTTGCATTACTAACAATTACCCTGCCTTTAATAGTACAAGGAATGTATTAAATCTTGATCTAAACTGACTTTAAAATATTTAGAATCTATGTACTAGATTAATATGTCTTCTTTTTTTTTCCCCTCAGGTTACACAAAAGTGGCTTAATTTAGTATTTTATTCAAGATTTTTGTATTGTCCATGCACATGGACCTATGTAACGTCGGCTATAGAACTGATCAGAATCTCCTATGACCTAAAATGAAGGAAGAAACAGAATTGACATGCATTTAATATGTGCTTCTATTTCCCCTATATTTATCCTTTGTTTGCATTTCATGAGTCACCACATTTGTGAAGAATCTGAGACAAGTATTCCTGACATCAGAAGCCCACTAACCATGTAATAAGAACTGGTAAAGGAGTCAGAAAGAGAACAGCTTCATTTGTTTTTTTGTTTTGTTTTGTTTTTTTAAAAGATTTTATTTGTTTATTTGACAGAGACTTCTGTGTGACTTCTTTGGAAAAGTCACTTAAACTTTTCTGAGACTATTTTTTTGTCTGTTCTCAAAGTATAACACTATGCATTTAGTAGACCTAGTGTAAGCATTAAATAAGATCATGGAAATAAACCACTGAGTGCAGTTTCTTACTCAGAGTAGGTGCTCAATAAATAGGAGCTATTACTCAGATTATTGATACCCACGCTGTATCTTGATACATGGGACACATGAATTCTATCCAGAATTTTAGCTTCAAATTGAAACTATACATGACTTGGCATTCAACCAAAGATTTAATTGAGCTATAAAAACAAAGTGATCTGGGACCAGTTCTATGTAATCAATCAAAAATTGACTCCTTTCTTTCAAAGAGAAAGCTACCGCAGAAATAAACTATTTATTTTATAGGACATAAAGGGGCTAAAGAATTCCATAAGAAAAATGAATTTTTATAAAATCATCATCTTTAATCATGCTTAAGAGTTACAATCAGAAAGAAATATTTATCATCCCCTGGGATGGTTGACGGTGGGTTAGTCATTAATTATCCCAATTTTTCTTTCTGTAAAGCACAGTGGGATAAAATATTTGAGGATTTCTGTTTACACCATTACCATTGACCTTTGTGTTGAGGGCATTCTCTTTTGAGTACAACGGTAAAAACATTAATGAATATTCACATGCATCCTTGCCTTTCACAATTGTTATTTTAATACTTGACTTTTCCTCAGGAACCCACCTTTGCTTTGGTGCTTCAAAAAGTACTACTGTTGTACTTTACAGTCACTGATGAGATGAGAGGAAAGTTTGTTAAGTTTTGATCACTAGCAAGTGCTAGAACTGTGCTAGATATTTTACTTAATTTCATTTAATCCTGCATGAAAATCCTCTCTCTCTCTTTCTCTCTTACTCTCTCTCTGAGAGAAAGGTAAATTATTAATTCATACTATATATTATAATATGTAAATTGTAGTGTTAATTATATAGTAATTACATATTGAAATTGTGTATTTTACATGCTATTTAATATCTATTAATATATTACTATTATATATTTTATATAAACATTTAATATTTTATATAAATACACACTACTTTAAATATATATATATAGAAATATTTATATATATTATATTTTCTTAAATTGAAGCTCAGAATTCAATAACTTTCTCTGAATTTCACACTCGTAATTCCCTGGTTCATTATGCTGCCTATGATCAAGTCTACAATTTTGCCCACGATCTGTAATTGCATCAGCAATTCCACAAGCATGAAAACCAAACAAATAAAGGACAAAATTATACAATCAGGAACTCTGTACCAGAACTGTGAAGATTATAGAAATGAGAGTGCTGGACCATGTCTGCTGAATGTTCTTTACATAATGCAACACAGTACTTTGAATATTTTGCATTTAATAAGAACAATTTAATGACAATAACCTGGAGAGACAAACAAAAAAAAGATTACTTGCAAAAAATATCCTATCACACAAATAGAAAGAGACAGCTTTTCACAGATCCCAATACCTAAAAGAACAGAGAACGAAAATCCAGTATAAGTTACTTTGAACTAGATATGAAAAAGCCCAGAAATTATCTGGTTGCTGACTATTTATCTAGCCTCATTAATATAATTGATTGAGTTTGCCAATATTAGAACCCCATGTCTTTGTAAACAGCATTAAGTTCCTTTGAATTTTTATGTCCTCTTTCAATCAGCCTTTCTAGAACTATACTGTGGGCACTGTCAAAATCAATACACTAGTACTGCATAATATAATTTTAAAACATTGTGTAAAGTCTTTTTGAAGAGTAACACTCTGATATTAAATTACATTAATCCATACATTCACACTACAATCAGCTTCTCCAATCCGGCATTCCACAAAATCACAGTAGGGTTAAGCAACTATATGTAACTATAGGGTTAAGCAACAACTTTTGTTGAGTAAAAATTTATATAAAGATCAGAGTTACCTTTCTCAGTTGGACAGATAGGGAGTATATATTGCCATGGGGCCACTGGATAAGATATTTCTTAAAATTTTCTTTATTTTGAAGTAACCTTCTGATTTCCTTTGGGATATCACCCCAAATTAAACTGCCAAACCATATCTCATTGTGAAAAAAAAACCCAGCTTTTCATTATCTACTTAAAAGCTAGGAGCTTATAGATAGAAATTCTTTCTGTGCGTTTAAACATGGCATACTTTTTATTCATATGTTAGCAAGACATAAAAATCTATTGCAGATTATTATATATGCTAGGCTCTAAGTCGGTCAGATTTCTGTTTTGAAAATGGCACATTTTTTATAAATGTTGAAAAATTGTACAGAATGGTAGTGAGTAGATTCTTGAAATATTCGAAAATACTTGCAGCTCATAAGAATGTTTAAATAAGAGTTTAGGAAGTTTGTCCAATGGATTTTTATTAAAGTTGAGCTCTTCTAAATATGTTGTTATCATTGTGATATATTCAATAACTTGTTATTAGCAGAGTAAGAATGGGAGTATCACAAGAACAGGGACTAAAACTTATAGAAGGATACATAACCAATTCACTTCTTAAACTGTTATACAGCTCAAGAAATGTAAAGGAGCAAAACCTTAAAGTTGTTCTAATTTTAAACTTACACAGTTCTATGAAAAATTTGTTGATGATTTTGTAAATACTAATTTACTGAAAAATTATGTATTGAGCACTTATGCAGTGCTTGAAACTCTATCTATATACATGCAAGTTAAATAATATTTATAATTCTGTGGTAGGCAGAAAAATGACCTCCCACAGAGGTCACATATTAATCCCCCAAATTTATGAATATGTTACATTACCAAAAAAAAAAATTAAGGTGTAATGAAAGTTGCTAATCAGCTTATTCTAAAATAGAGAGGTTTTTCTGGATCATCCAGATGGGCAAATGTAACCACAAGAGTCCTCAAATATGGAAGAGAGAAGTAGAAGAGACAGTGTCAGAGTGATATGTGAGAAAGTCTGACCAGCCATTGTTGGCTTTTATGATAAAAGACACCCATTGAGTCACAGATTAAAGGCAGCTTCTATAAGCTGGAAAAGGCAAGGAAACAGACTGTCCTCTAGAACTTTGGAAGAGAATACAGCCCCATTTTACCCTACAGTGACCCATTTTGAACTGTAAGAATAAATCTGTGTTATTTTTAATACATTAAATTTGTGGTAATTTGTTAAAGCAGCAACAGAAAACTAATGCAGACTCTATGACATAAATATGGCATAATAAGGGTAATCAATGGGATTACAAAGCAGAATGCTTAATTCAGCTCATGGTAGTGGTGGGGGATGTCAAGAAAAGGTTCCCTTAAGGAGTGATGAATATTGTAGCTGAGTTTTAAGGAATGAGGATTTGGTGAGAAACAAACTTAGGAGAAAGTTATTCAAAACAGAAGGACCACCATGCGCGAACGTTCACAGAGGCAAGAAAACATGGATGGCTTCTAAATGTGGCTAAAGCACTGTGGAAACATGCAGGGACCAATACATAGCTGCCTTGTGCCTTATGCTGGGGTGGGTGCATTTTATCCCATAGGCAGAGGGGAACCAGGATAGAGAGAAGACAATGAGTTAGAAAATTGGTAAAAGGTATAACGAATAATTGTTTTTAAAATTTCTGATTAACTTTCCAAATCTGTTGCAATAGTATTCTGATAAACCATCTCTTAAAAAAACAAAAAACAAAAAACCTTGACGTGTAGCACCTGTCATTGTTTTTGTCGCATAAATATATCAACCATGGCCAATTTCAACAACACAAGATTAAATAGGGCACAAATCGCTCTCACAGGCCAGTAGGAGCCAGTTCCTGTACATCACTTGTTTGTTTTCCACAGTTGATACTAAATGCAGAAAAAAAGAAAGGAAAAAAAAATAAAATAAACAAACAAAACTTATAACCCTTTAATATGCTAAAATCATTCCTGTGTCTTCCCACCTTTGAATGGGATTAGAGATTCTAGGTCTGAAGCTGCCCATTCTGAGTGTGGAGCTTTCAAACCTTCAACAGGACACAATCGTCACATGGGAAGATGGAAGCTAAACTATGGGTCTTGCTTATTGAAACAGAAGCCTTTACAAGTTGCCCTCTAAGAATTAAAAGAGTCTAATTCCCTTCACTCTGCTTTTACAATGCTACTTTCTTCTAATTGTAGATTATTTTTTTATTGTATAACTGCCCCCAATATAGATATCTCATCTAAATAATTTAAACTAACTCCTTTCATTGATATCAACTTAGGCAGTTTTCAGAGGAAACGTAATACAAGAAACACAATACCTTCATTCTTTAAAATTTTTTCAATCATTCGGTATTTTCCCATGCAGTGGGGTTTCCAATGATCGAAGGTTTTCTGTGAATCCCCTCTCAATATATTTGTTGTAAAGAAAAATAATGTTTAAAAGTTCACATATCCATAATCTCACAGTACATGAATTTGGCTTCAATTTTCAATTAGATGATGTCAGAATAATAATGATGGAACCCATTCCATGCTCATGGGTTGGAAGAAAAAATATTGTTAAAATGTCAAAACTAGCCAAAACAATCTACACATTTAATGCAATCCCTATCAAAATACCAATAGCATTTTTCACTGAACTAAAGCAAATTATCCTAAATATGGAACCACAAAATGCCTAAAATAGCCAAAGAAATCTTGAAAAAGAAAAATAAAACTGGAGCTATCATGATTCCAGATTTCCAGTTATATTACAAAGCAATAGTAATTTAAAAAGTATGGTACTGGCATAAAAATACACACAGATCAATAGAACAGAACAGAAAACTCAGAAACAAACCCACAATTATATGGTCAATTAATCTTCAACAAAGGAGGAATGAATATATGATAGGAAAAAGTCTCTTCAATGAATGGTATTGGGAAAACTGGACAGCTATATAAAAGAATGAAGCTGGACCATTTTTTTTTTAAGATTTTTATTTATTTATTTGACAGAGAGAGACACAGTGAGAGAGGGAACACAAGCAGTGAGAGTGCAAGAGGGAGAAGCAGGCTTCCCGCTGACCAGGGAGCCCAATGCAGGGCTTGATTCCAGGACCTTGGGATCATGACCTGAGCTGAAGGCAGACATTTAACGACTGAACCATCCAGGCATGCCTGGACCACATTTTTTTTTAAAATGTGTATTTATTTATTTGACAGAGAGAGAGAGAGCAGGGGAGGAGCAGAGAGAAAAAAATCTCAAGCAGACTTGCCGTTTAGCTCAGAGCCCAATGCAGGGTTCCATCTCACAACCCCAACATCATGACCTGAGCTGAAATCAAAAGTCAGACACTCAACCAACTGAGCTACCCCGGTGCTCCTAGACCACATTCTTTTGTCATACACAAAAGTAAACTCAAAATGGGTTAAAGATCTAAATGTGAGATCTCCAACCATTAAAATACTTAAAGAGAGCAGAAGCAGTAAGTTCTCTAACAACAGCCAGAGCAACATTTTTCTAAATAGAGCTCCTGAGGCAAGGGAAATAAAAGCAAAAATAAACTACTGGGACTGCATAAAAATTAATTTCTGCACAGCGAAGGAAGCAAAATTGATAAAACTAAAAGGCAATCTCCTGAATGGGAGAAGATATTTGCAAATGACATATCCATTAAAAGGTTAGTACCCAAAATATATAAAAAACTGATACAACTCAATACCCAATAAAACAAATAATTCAATTTAAAAATGGACAGAAGACATGAACTGATATTTCTCCAAAAAAGACATCCAGATATCCAACAAGTACATAAAAAGATGCTCAACATCACTTACCATCAGGGAAATGCAAACCAAAACCATGAGCTATCACCTCACACCTGTCAGAATGGCTAAAATTAATAACACAGGAAACAACGTATATTGGTGAGGATGTGGAGAAAAAGGAACTGTCTTACACTGTTGGTGGGAATGCAAATTAGTACAGCTACTGTGGAAAACAGTGTGGCAGTCCCTCAGAAAATTAAAAGTACAACTATCCTAAGATCCAGGAATCACACCACTTGGTATTTACCAAAAAAACCACAAAATCACTAATTAAAAGGGATACATGCACCTCTATGTTTATTACAGTATTACTTACAATAGCCAAACTATGGAGGCAGCCCAAGTATCCATCCATACATGAATGGATAAAGAAGATGTGAGGTATATATACATATATATACAGAATATTGCTCAGACATAAAAAAGAACGAAATCTTGCCATTTACAACAACATGGATAGAGCCAGAGAATATAATACTAAGCGAAATAAGCCAGTCAGAGATAGGCAAATACCATATGATTGCACTCATATCTGGATAAGAAACAAAACAAATGAGCAAAGGAAAAAAAAGGGGGAGAGAGAGAGAGAGAGAGAGACACCAAGAAACAGACACATAACTATATAGAACAAACTGAGGGTTACCATGTGGAGTTCAGTTTTTAGGTAGATTACCCTTCCTCCATGACAGGCTTCACCTTGAGCCAGAGAGAGACAGGCCTAAGGGCATGGGCATGAAAACTATTCCTGGAATTTAGCTTCCCAGTGTGACGCCCAGCCCCTGAGTTGTTCAAATGCACCAATAAAATGCATAGATTTAGGTAATTGCCATACAGGGAATAAGGAACTCGCCTACGTGTGTAGAGACGTGTGTAGTGACTTATGTGCTTGCACACTTGTGCATAAAAATGCTGCAAAGGAGAGAGGCGGGGCTTCTTGCCTTAGCACTGTGCTGGTTGTGTGTGCCGGTGGGAGCCCCAGCTAGCTGGAGGCTCGTGCTCTTGCATCCAGCCTGCCTTTTTGTGGGTTCTTTTGGGAGGGTCTCGATCCGGACACAACAACCAGAGGGGAGGAGGGTGAGAGCATTTGGGAAATAGGGGATGGGGATTAAAGAGTACACTTATCACGATGAAAAAACATAAATAAATAAAATGAAAAAAAAATATTCCATGGTGTTTATTCTTAATTTATTCTTTAGGAGCTTTTTTTTTTTTTTAATGTAGCAAGCAATAAAATACTTCATATTAATAGAAATAAAGCTTGGAGTGAAGAGATCAATAAGAAAATATCAAATTAATTACTGCACTCAGTAAATATTAAGCATTTACTACTTACCAGGGATTACAGAAATGCTGGGAATTCCAAAATGAAAAAGAACACAATCTCTATCGTCAAGGGATTCACAACCTAGAAAAGGAGAAACATATTTTAAATATACCAATTGGCCAGGGTTTTTGCTTCAACCCATCAATTGTTCAATTTATACTTTTCAGAAGAAATTAGAATTGTAGAAAGCACAGACACAACTTCAGGTAATATGGGAAACTCAAAATTTGTGAGAAGTTTACGCAGTTTTTAAAAATTCTATTTTGTTTCATATTCCTCATTTCTTCCATCTCCTTTGCAATGTTGGCAGTTGCCTGTATTGCATTGAGTTCTTATGTAAGTTCATATGTACTTAGTTCTTCTATGGAAAACTGAATGTTCCTGCAATGTCAACAGTATAATAGTGAACACTGAGAAGCGCATCTGTGCTTCGTCCAAATGAGTTAGGCCACTAAAGTCATAACTAAGTAGACACATTTTATTCCTTTTTTAATATTCCTAGCATTACCATCAAGTCCCTTTGGGATCTCTTTGAAAGGAACAAATAAATATATTCTGTTTCTGTCTCATAGCTATTAATTAGTAGAGTGGCTTTCCATATGTAAGTCAGTAAAAAGTTTTATCCCACATTAGCAAATTTCTCATCATTTACTTAGAACTCAGACATATCCAAATGATATTTTCAAGGGGTGGGATTTTTTTTTAATTACCAAAAATATACACACTGAGACACCATTGTGTCAGTCTTTCATTCTGACCATTAACGACATTGAGGGAAGCTATTCCAAAGTTTGAGAAAATGAAAATATTGTCTTTTGTTAATTTTTTGCCAACATTTTTATTAAGCATCCATTGTATGTGTGTTCTATATTGTGCTAAGTGTTTGAGGAAGGAGAATAAGAACATAGCAAGTAATTAATATTTGCTGAGTAAATAAACCAAATTATACCTGCTCTAGGGAAGGGTAAAGTACTACAGGACATATAGGATATGAACAAAACTAACAGTAACATGGACTCTCATAAAAATTAAGCTTAAAAAAGATACAAAAAAACAGGGACCATCAAAAGATAAAATTATTTTCCCTGAGAAGAGCCACAGAAGATTTCATAGGAGTAGCATTTTAGCATATTGCATAGAACCAAAGTCACACGAGATCCTCAAATTTGAGAATGAACTCAAATAGCAATGTAAAGAATTTCCATAAACTTCACTAGATAACAAAAATTTTATTTTTTTAAAATATTTTATTTATTTATTTGAGAGATAGAGAGCATGCACAAGCTGGAGGGGCAAAGGGAGAGGGAGAGAGAGAATCTCAAGCAAACTTGTGGAGCACATAGCCTGACATGGGGCTTGATCCCAGGACTCTGAGGTCATGACCTGAGCCAAAACCAAGAGTTGGACACTTAACCAACTGTGCCACCTAGGTGTCCTGAAAACAAAAATTTTAAAAAGGGGAAAAAAAGAAAAAAAAAGATCATGTGCCTCACTTAATAGCTAGAATAAAAATAAAAAATTTCAGTTGATTAATTAGAAGTAATAGCTCATAAATAAGTCTCAGAAGGACTTCGACCTTGAGGCATGGTCTGGAACTTAGACTAAAACAAGATCATCAGTCCTGTAAAAGATTGGTTTAGAGTTGTGATTCCAAAAGAATGCCACAGTTTCATTAAGTATTCAAATTATACTGACTCAGACCCCATACTCTTGATTTCCAGAATTTAGTTTCACCACTACTTCCTCTAACAGCAAATGTTCCCCCTAATTAAATAACCTCAAAATTTCTCCTATTCTAGTCCAGTTCCTATAATATTGTTTCTATAACCTATCACCACTGTTGGACACAAGTCTCCCACAATGGGGATTATGGGTGCAACCACCTCCTGACCGTGTTAACTCCTCTCTTTAATAACTCTTCTCCAATTCTGCAACACAGTCCTGAGAGCAATCTGAGTCCCTGAGAGCAATCTTTTCCCAGAAGAACTGATTTTAGAAATAGCCACTTCCTTAAGGGAAAAACAGATCCTCCCTACAAAGAGATTCATCTTTCCTTATAGTTCCATAGGAACTATATATAATATATATATATATATAATATAACTTCTATAATAAGCTAAAGTATACAGAGTTTAATAATCTAATATCAGAGCACGATTTGCTATTCAGTCTAAATCTAGGGTACTGAGAGTATAGTTTATGTTAAGATGACAGAGTGCCATTGAACTCTTCAGTTTCTCCTTTCATTCAAAGTTAGAGGGGCAGAACTAGATTTTCCCTGGCTCTTGTAGTTTCTGTTCCCAAGCCATTGTGAGCAATATGGTAAAAATGCATAAAACTTATCCTTCTCAAGAACAAAAATAACTAATAATAAAAATAATAAAGTCATAGGAAACTTTAAACACACTTTTAAATAGTTTTAAAAGAAACAATCTTTAAAGTTGAAACTAACAAAACTGTTAATCAGCTCATGTCTCTATAAACACACAAAGCAGCTTAACTGATTCAACATTTCCAGCTTCAAATATCTGTTTTAGTGAGGATATTTAATTTACATTTTTATAACTTAGAGGTCCACAAACATTGTGTGTTCTTTATTTGTTTTATTGCAGGAGGTAGCATTTTGTTTGTCTCCTAAAACAGTCCCCCTAACGATATATTCAAACCTCATATTTTTGAAATTACCTTCTATTTCAAAAGACAGGGTTTTTTTTCTTATGATTGAGACTCTCTTGAAAATTATAGGGTTCAGTTTCAATTACAATTCCCAATTGAGTATTGAAAGCAAACTATAAGAGGAATCCTAGAGTCAGACTGTCTATCTAAGCAAAGATGAGAACAGGACATTGGAAATTCAGGAGCATCGGGTAAAAGAAGAGACAAAAATGTGTGGGCAGGAACCCAATCATTCAGAGGTCTGATGTGTCATGACCGTAACTCAGCTGCTACAGAACTGGAAACTATAAATGTTACTGTGATGTCACAGTACAAAGGAGGTCCTTCATCAGAAGGTTATAGGTAACAGTACAAAGGAGGTCCTTCATCAGAAGGTTATAGGTAACTCAGTGATCATGGCCAGGGCAGAGTTAGCCACAAATTTAGTGTGATGCTTTGCTTTCCAAAGGTCTCATGGGTTTCATATCCAGCCATACATGAAAGCTGAAACCATGGGCACAGACAGTGCGGGGGGGGCAAGAATCTAGGGAGATCAAGAAACTACTATGTCTTCTCATGTTACTATTCCGACTTAGAAGTCAAAACTCTCTACCTATTTTCAAGAGCTTCAACACCATAGTCCAAGTACAAATTTTCTTACATATTAGGTTTAATAAGTGCTATTAAAATGCATCTTCTAAATCACATCCTTACATTAAAATAGGCTCTTATTAGATTTAGAATTCTTATTTAAGGTCATGACATTAGTTTCTGTACTTCCTTGCTCTAGGAGTACTATAAATGCAATTTTCATGGATAAATCAAGCTGTGTAACTCAGGCAGAATGTTTCACTATCGCCCAAGGTAGCAATGTGAGTCTTTCATAGCAGTCGACCTAATTATCTTTTATTTTTATTCTTCCCATCAAAAGGGCACATTCATACCTTTAAAAAGAACTTATTAAAATAGACTTCTTACATTTACATATTTCAATAATACTGTACATACTGTGAAAAAGCCAACAATATTACTGTAGCTCCTGTTAAAATTATTAACTTCTTTTATAAGCAAAACTGTCAAAAATATTTCATTTAGGGTAAAAAGCTTTGACCCTGTTGCCTCTTAATAGGCAACTTTATTTTGTGGCAACTAAAATTTGTGCTTCAGTCAGTCACTAGTACTTGCTGTCCATGCTTGGGTTACATTCATCCGTATAATGGGGCAACAGAGAGGGCATGAAGAAATGGAATTTAAGACAAACTTCAAACTTCATTAAATCAAGAGCTTCATAATACTTCCCCAACCAAATATTGAACAGGTTTGACTAAGTTTCTTTTCTTCTTCCAGAAGATTCTAAAGAAAGGTGGCCCAAAATGGAAAATGGCACTAAGGATATATTATCAACTTGGAAATAAGTCTATTCTCAATATTTAGAATAAGATAACATATATATTGAGTAAAGGCAAATAAAGTACTAAGATGATGTACTTACTGTTAAAACATAACAACTCACATAATAAGCCAGATCAGAAACAAGGAAATGTACTCCTTATAAAAATAGTTTCCAGGATTTGTCCATTATCAAACTATCTAAATTTAACTAAGGAAAGAATACGTCAATCAAAGGAACAGGGAAGTAGGCACCTGGTCAGCATTAGAAGTCTAGAAAAAGAAGTCACTGTGAAAATAGTCTTAGCCCTTTTAAAAAAACACTATCTAGAGAACATTAGACAACAGACTTTAAATATTCTGTCCCAGTAGCAATATCAGTGTGAAATTGGCTAAGCTGAATGTTATTAAACACATACATCACTTTTTTTTTTTGGCTGATTTGTGTGGTCTAGTAAACGCTTATGATATCTGTAGTAGCTTTATATGTTTTGAATAATCATCCTGCATTTGTTGATTCCTATCATTTCTTATATTTTTATATTCCTATAAAGTTGAAATTTCCAATATTATGAGTTATGGCTTCCAAAGATAAAAGTTAAAATTCAGATTCCCAGACTTCTGATTTCAACTCTGATTTGTAAAAAGCTCAGAAGTCATCACTTTGTTCCCTACAAAGAGATAAAGCTAAACAAACAGCAAATCAATGGCCCTTCTTTCACCATTAGAGAATGCATGTTACAGGGTAAAACATCACCCCAAAATCTGGGGATATAGGTAAAATCAGCAAGATTTTACAGCCAACACCAGTTAACCTGAAGCCAAAGCCACCAAAGCCAGAAACGGGTAAGAAAACTTAAAAGGAATCTAATGAATTTTGAGAAATTGAATGTAGTAGACCAAAGTGAAAATGAAAAGGTCCTGGACAGGAGTCTTACAGGAGGTCTCATTTTCATGGGATTTACATCCAGAAAGTCTGCATTTCAATGTGAAGATCCAAGAAAGATCCCACTCTAGATCTGACTTTGTGAAATATACCCAGAGTTTTCTCCATAACAATGGCCTGCTATCCAGGGAAAAGACATTACCAGACTTTACAGCTTGGGAAGGATACCTCTTCCACTCCAGCCACACGTACTTAAAGGATAAGGAAAAAAAAATCTGAAAATCTAGGGGCATAGGACAAGTAAAAGACTAAGATTAAAATTTTTTAAAGTAGCGGCACCTGGGTGGCTCAGTCGTTAAGCGGCTGCCTTCAGCCCAGGTCATGTTCCCAGCTTCCTGGGATCAAGCCCCGCATCGGGCTCTCTGCTCAGCAGGAAGCCTGCTTCTCCTGCTACCATTCCCTCTGCTTGTGTTCCCTCTCTCGCTGTGTTTCTCTCTGTCAAATAAATAAAATCTTAAAAAAAAAAAAAATTTTTTTTTGAAGTAAAGAGTGCTTCCCCTGGTATCTTACCAGCACACAAAGGGAACTCTGGTATAATAACTAGTTTTATAAATAACTATATAAACTATGTATAAACTATATAGTTTTCTCATTGATAATTAATTAAAATATAATAGTTTGTTTAAAGTAATAACAGTGACAAAGTATTGGGTGATTATAGCATAGGGATAAATGAAATGAATGAAATAAATTGGGAATATTGTTATTGGGTACCTACGTATATGTGAAGTATATAGTGTTATTTGAAGATAAACTTAAATTAGCTACAAAATAATACAACCAACTCTAAGGCAACCACTAAAAAAATTGTTAATGAAGTACAATTAATATGCTAAAAAAGGAGAGGAAATGCAAAGGGAATGAAAATATATAAAACAATGTCAGAGAAAGCTAAAGGGAAAAGGGAAAAAAGAAAAGAAGAAATGTAATAAACACAAAATTTACAAAAATGTACATATTAATCCAACCATGTCAATAATCACTTTATATTTTTAAAGATTTCTTCACTTGAGAGAGAGAGAGGCACAGGTGTGCCCACTATGCAGGCATGGGGGGAGGGGCTTAGGGAGAATGAGAGAGGGACTCTCAAGTGGACTCCCTGCTGAGCACAGGGCCCCACAGAGGCTCGATCTCACCACCTTGAGATCATGACCTGAGCCCAAATCAAGAGTTGGACTCAACCAACTGAGACATCCAGACACTCCTTTAATAATCACTTTAAATGTGAAGGGTCTGGATATAGTAATCAGAGGACAGGGAAAGATATAACATGTTAATGTTAATACAAGAAACCTGTAGTAACTATATTTATTTCAGAAAAGTAAACTTCAGAACAAGGAAAGTTACTGGTGATAAAGTGAGACATTACAGAATGGCTAATATTTATGCATCTAACAAGGTATCAAAATATATGAGGCAAATCTGATCAAACTGAAAGAAGAGAGAGACCAATCCACTATAAACAAATATGCATGGAAACTTCAAAACCCTTTTTCAGTAATTACTGTATGAATCAGGTTAAAAATCACCAAGGGTATAGTTGATTTGAATGACACCATCTATCAATTTTATCTAATTGACATTTATAGAAAACTCCACTCAATAGTAACAAAGTACATGGAACTTGAGCTCACATGGAACATCCTCCAGGATAGATCACATTTGGGAACATAAAGCATACTTCAACAAATTTAAAAACATAGAAACCATCTTATTAATTGAATAAGAAACTAGAAATAAGTAATAGAGTTGAAAAATCCAAAAATATTTAGGAATTAAATTATTAAATAACACATGGTCAAATAAGAAGTCTCAAGGGAAACAAATATATTTTGAACTAAATGAAAATAAAAATATAACATCAAAATTTGTGAGATACAGTGAAAGCAGTGTGTACAGGGAAATTTCTAACATTAAATGCATATTTTAGAAAAGAACAGAGAGCTAAATCCATAATAACCTTAACTTCTACTGTAGGAGATTAGAGAAAGAAGAACAATTTAAGCCTAAGACAAGTAGAAGAAAATAAATAATAAATTTTAAGAGAAATCAATGAAATTAAAGCTAGGAATACAATAGAAAAACAGGATGACAAAAGTTGGTTCTTTGAAAAGATCAATGAATCTCATAAATGTTCAGTGAAGCTAACTACGAAAAAAAGAAGATACAAATTATCAATATTAGAAATAAAAGAGAGGCCATAATACTGATTACACAGATATTTAAAAAAATACCGAAAGAATGCTACAAATGTGAAAATTTAGATTAAATGGACCAATTCTTTGAAAGACAAAAACTATGAAAACACACACAAGGCAGAATAGGTCATCCAAATATACCTACAATTATTAAAAAATTGAATTAGGAGTTTAAAAACTTAAAAAAAAAGTAACCACTAGGCCCAGATGCTTTTTTAAAAAAGAAATGACACCAATAATTCACAATTTCTTCCAGAAAATTCTGTTTCCCAGCATCCTTAGCAGATAGGATACAGGCATGTGCCCTTGGCTTTGCAAACAAACACATAGGAGACGATGCTTAGATAAAATAAAGTCATGGAGAGATTTCAAGGAGAGCAGTAGTAGGTGTCCTTGTGGAGATGTCCAACATTTGCCTAATTTTTGGACTCAGGCATATAAAATATAAAGATTGTGCCCATCGGCAGGCTATTAGAATGATTTCAATAATGTTCCTGACTATGTAACCTCCATGGATTCTACGATCTATCATATTTTTTATTAAATTTCATTTCTGATTAAACTAGCTAAAATTGGTTCTGTGGTTTGCAACTATACCATTGTGAGATATTCTGCTTACCCATAAACCTCTTTCTTAACTAATATTTGGCTCCAAACTTCATTTGGCTTCTTAACTAATATTTGGCTTCATACAGACTGTTTAAAGAGAAAAAAATATGCTTGTCTTGTCAGCAAGCATTAAACAATTCATGTAACAGTAGTAAGTTAACAGCAGTTGCCATCTGGATAAAGGTTCCCCCTACAACAATCCCCACAGCAGTATAGCATAGTTATAGAGAAGCCAGTCTGGTTTAGCAAAACACACACACACACACACACACACACACACATGAGTTTGTAACCATAAAGATCTGGGGTTCAATCTTTGCTCTGCTTTTTTTAGTTGTTTTACATTAGGGGAGTTATAAAGACTCTCTAAATCTCTACTCACCTATAAATGCACATAATTAAACCTACTGCCTCTGCAAGACTATCATTTTCCTACTCATCAGTCATTTCTCTTCATTCTTGGCTAATACAGCTCTAATTTTATTCAGATATCATGTAGCTATGTCCTAACCCAGATGACATCTCTTATTATTGATGGTAATCCTTTTACTACTTGCCAATTAGTAAGTGGTTTATTGTTTGATATGTAGTATGATCCAGTTTTGTTCAAAGGAACCTCAGAGGAAACATGCTAGAGACTTCTAGAAATGATTTCATTCCCTGATAAAGACGGAATGAGAAAATGCAAGAGTGAGAAGGAAAGCAAGATCAAGAGTGAGAAGCTTTCTTTCTTCCTGCCTTTGAGGACGACTATGTGAAGATGAGATTCCTAGAGTTAGAGTGACCACCTCATCACCATGTACGATGGGAAGATGAGGGGAAGGGCAAGCCCACACTGATGCCCACAGAATTAAGCATCAATTAATTCACTAAACCATTCTCAGAAACATCTCTCTCCAGTTTCACTGTTCCAGAAAAAAAAAAAAAATCAACCTTTAATGTGAAATCAATGCCAGTCAGTTTGCTTGCATCTAAAATAATTCTTGCTGAAACACTGTTTCATAGGTTTCTTTTTTAATAAGGACTGAATAAGATAATGTTTTTTAAATGAAATACAGGCAAATTATCCCTCTAATCCTTCCCATGGCTTTCCATCTCACTCAGAATGCAAGACAGATACCTACTTTGTTCATAATTTTTCTCTGCTCCCTCTGTCTCACCATTAAATCCAACGTAATCTCCTGCTGCTTTTCTCCTTCCTCCCTCTGCTCCAGCCATTCTGGTTTCTACACTGTGCCTCCCTCACCCTAAGCATCTTCGCTACAATTGTTCCCACTGCATAGACAGATCTTCCTCCAGACATGCTTGCCTAATTCCCATCCCTCTTTATGCAGACCTTGCCTCTCAGTGAGGCCTTCCTGGTCACCTTGTCAGTACAATTTTCCTGTTCTACAATTTTCTTTTTCCCTATGGCACTTTTCACCTTTCTCATAGTGTAGTTCTTTATTTATTATGATTACTATATACCATCTAAATATGTGCTAATATAGAGCTACACATGAGCAGGAAACTTTCTTTTGTTTAATGATAGATCTCAAGGATCCAAAGCAGTCCCTGGGATATAATAGGCACTTAAAAAATATATGTTAAATTAAGGATGACTATATGAATATTTCCAAAATTCCCAGGATATACTAGCTCTTCAACAAATCTTCCCTTAATCACTGTGCACTTCCTTGCTTGTACTTGCCTCCCTTTTGGTCCAAGCATGTACTGGGATCCACCTCACTATTTTTCTATGGTCCTACTCTTCTTCCCTTTAGTTTCCCTTTCTTCCTATGCTCCTTTCTTTCTACAGTCCTATTGTACTTTCCATGCTTACTTCCTGACTTTTCCTTTTGTAAGCACAAAGAGCATTATTCTTATTCATTCAGCAAATATTTCCTGTGTGACTAGTGTGTGTGTCAGGTATTTTGCAAGGTTTCTGATTTTAAAAGAACAATAAAACATAATCTATCAGGTACTCTGGTATGTATTTTCTCACACGCCAATGTGCTTCAAATAGTACACTTGTGCTCTCATGTGACACAAGAATAAAGGTTTTGGTACAACATGCCCAGGTCCAGGATGAAACATGCATGATGGTCACTGGTCAAGAAAACAAACAGATTAAGCATGCTGAACAACAAACTGCAAAAGGAAAGGTCAGGAGAACTGTACCATGAATTATTGTAAAATAGAAGTTCCAGGCTATGCCACTAAGAAGATAGAAGGACAAGGGGTCTTTTCAGAACATGAAGGAAGTGATAGTTTAAGAGTAAAGGAGTGTACAGAAATTATAAATTTGTAGAAAACAGAATATATTGGTCAAAGATATAATATCTTTTTAATGAACAAACCCTCCCAGAGAACTTGTAAAATAGGACATATATTTTATATACTTGAAATTGTTGAATCATCAAAAACATTTGAAAACTGCTCTTAAAATTAATCTATTTTTTCTGGTAAAGATATTTTCATACAGTACTTTTTTTAATGCAGAAATTTCCAAATCTCAATAGCTGTCATAATGCCAAGTGAAGAAGTTATTCATCCATGAAAGCTTCCTTTGTTAAAATACAGATCGCATTATTTATACAATCTGAATGTTTAATGAATGCATACAAATTCAAATGTCAATGTAGATAAACTAAAATTACATTTCTATCAAGGAAGAAAGCCATTCTAACAAAGAACAAGACTTTTGTTTTAACATGAAAAAGTTAATGTCTGAAACCTAAATTGTTTTTTAAAGTAAATGACAGAGAAGTATATGAAGGTTTCCTTAAAGGTTATCTTAAATACAAATGTGAAACTGTATCTCTAAACTGTAGACATTTCATTTAGTAATTTAGAGAATAAATTAAAATAATATATCTTTATCCCATATCATTAAAAAACATGGTAAAAACACTCTATAAGGATAATAAATGCAATTTAAGAATTCCACCAATGTACGCAGACTGAAGCAGCATGAGCTTTAATGATTCAGGCTCTTATCAATTACATTTACCATTCATGGAATACTTGTCATTCATAGAAGAATCTGACCATCACAAAAGATTCTTGAAATTATATTTCAACTGTGTATGAAACTTTTCTCAAACAAAATCTTATATGTGGGTTTGTTATTCCAGATATTTAATCCTCTGGAGGTCACATGAGGAACTATGACAAAAGGAAATGCTCAGTTTCTCTTAATTTTTTCCTATTATAGCTGCACAAGGAAAGACTTTTTATGAAATCATTTTCAAAAAATTTCCCAAATAACAAGGAAGACACATGGAAGGGAAAGATTTAGTTTCAATGTCTTCACAGATGCTTCCCAGCAAGTTTACTCTTTCTGTAGACAAACCAAATTGGTAATAACAGTGTGGTATCCGTGAAATGTTTTGCCTCTTTGGGCCTATTCTAGCTGTTACTTTCTAACTAAAATTCCCACCACTAAGGTATTTTTGGTTAAGAGTCAACAAAGAGTCAACAAAGACTTTGGTGGTATCTGTAAACTGAGCTTTATTAGGTATAAAGGGGTGGTAGAGAGGAAAAGCTTGAGGGAAAAGGAGTCAGAAACTCTCCCTTACCATTTTTCTCACACACAATCTGTCCAGTGTTGTTTGAAAGAATCATTAATCGTCATTGATTATATAAATCCCAGTTGCTATGCATCCTGGAGGAAGATGCTACTTAGTTGTCCACTTGAGAAGTTGCTCAAGTGCAAATCAATGCATATGATATGTAACATCTGTATTTGTGAATTGCAGGTGGAGACTACTATGATTCTTTCAGATGCAAGAAACAGTAACTTCAATTAAAATGACAAAAAAAATAAAAGGTAATTTATTGGCTCATATACTAGAAATAATAAAGACAGTTCTTGGTCTGGGGACTTGAATGATGTTACAAGATGCAGTCCATGTTCAGCAATTCATGATTCTTTGTTTTATGTTGGTTTCATCCAGAATAGTAACCTGACAGGTCACCAAAACAGAGAGTCATGATCTCTCACCGAATTCCAAAGCTTGCTCTAGTTTATAAGCTCAGAGTCTCTTTAATGAGAAGAAGGCAGAAACTCCTCGAGAAAATTACATAATATAAAACCTTATCCTCATTTTCTCCAAAGGAACCTGTAGGTACTCTCCAGAAAAATTCCACTTTGGTCCTTCAGGACTTCTCCCTGTTAAACAGTAAGTAATATCACATTCCTTAAGTACAGAATTGATTTGAGCCTCATCAAAGATTCGAGAGATGAGGTATTCAATTCTCCTGTTTGAACTGCAGAAGAGTGATAGATCTTGGACTATGAGAATGGACTACTGTAAACTTATAAATCCCAGAAGGCACACTGAATACTCCATTCAATAATGGTAAAATATTTTTTTCAAGCCCACACAGAACCATCACAAAGATAAAAGATATTTTTTTAAAGTATCAAATTTAAAAGAAATGATACTAAGTGTGTTCCCAGTCCACAATGGAATTGAACTAAGTATATCAGTAGCAGAAGACAGCTGGACAATCTCTAATATTTAGGTATTAAAAAACACTAAAATAACACATAGGCAAATGAAAAAGTCTCAGGATAATTTGGAAAAAATATTTTTAACTAATGAAAATACAATTTATCAAAATCTGTAAGCTACAATGAAAGCTCAGTGATTAAAATGTTTATAGTGTTAAGTGTATGTATTAAAAGGAAGAAATACTTAAACTCAATATTTTAAGTTTCTATCTTAGGAAACAAGAGACAGAAGATCAATTTACACCTTGGATGTATTAAAAGGAAGAAATACTTAAACTCAATATTCTAAGTTTCTACCCTAGGAAACAAGAGACAGAAGATCAATTTAAGCCTTAAATAAGACAGACAGACAGACAGAAGGAAAAAGGAAAGAAAGAAAGAAAAGAAAGAAAGGAAGGAAGGAAGGAAGGAAGGAAGGAAGGAAGGAAGGAAGGAAGGAAGGAAGGAAGGAAGGAAGGAAGGGTAACATTACAAGAAAGGAAAATTGAATAAGAATTCAATATAAAAAAGCAGCAAATCAATGTCGATTCTTTTAAAAGATCAATAAAGTTCATAAATTTCAAGCCAGACTAATCTTAGGGGAAAAAAAGACACAAATTATCAACATTGAAAATGAAAGAGGGGTCATCCTTGCTGATCACATAAACATTTAGGATAAAAAAGAACACTGCATAAAACTCTATATCTACAAATTTGACCATTTAGGTCAAATGGATCAATTATTTGAAAGACACAAACTACAAAAACTCATACAAGGATAAATATATAATCTAAATAGTCATATACTTATTTTTAAAATTAATTAATAGGGGCACCTGGCTTAGCAGGTTAAGCATCCACCTTCAGCTTGGGTTATCATCCTAGGATGGAGTCCCATTTTGGGCTCTGCTCAGGGGAAAGTCAGCTCCTCCCTTTCCCCCCACTCATGCTCTCTCTCTTCTCCCTCCCTCTCTCTCTCTCGCAAGTAAATAAAATCTTAAAAAAAATAAAATTAATTAATAATCTTCTAAAAGATAAAGTATGGACCCAAATTGGTATCATTCACATATTCTACTAAATGTGTAAGGAAGAAATGACACCAGTTCTCTAGACTCTTTCCCGGAAAATCAAAGTAGAGGGTACACTTCCTAACTCATTCATTGAGCACACTATTCCTCTAATAATGAAACCAGAGAAAACATTACAAAAAAGGAAAATTAGAGACCAATAATTCTCATGAATGCATGAATGGGTATGCTAAAGTCTTCAACAAAATATTAATAAACTGAATTCAACAATGTATAAAAAATTATGAATCATAAGCAAATGGGATTTATTCCAAGGAGAAAAGGCTAGTTTGACACTCAAAAAGTTAATATATCTTATCAACAGATTAAGAAATAAATCATATAATCACATCATTTGAGAAAGAAAAAAGCATTTGAAAAAATATAATACCCATTTATGAAAAAACCATCAGCCAACTAGGAAGAAGAAAACTTGATAAACTTGATCAACTTGATCAACTTGATAAAGAATACCTACAAAAGTATTAGAGTTGACATTATACGTTCTGGTGAGAAACTGGGCACTTTTCCACTAAAATTAGAAACAAAGCAAGTATATCCTCTCTCACCACTCCTATTCAATGTTATCCTAGCCACTGCAATAAGAAAAGGAAATAAACATTATACAAACTGGGAAAGAAATAAAACTGCCTTTGTTGGCAGATAACATAACTGTCTAGAGAGAAAACTCCAAAGACTGTCTAATTTCTGATACTAATACAAGTATAAAAAAGTTGCAGGATTACAAGGTCAATCTAGAAAAATCAGTTTTTTACTGTATACTAGAAATAAACAATTGGAATTTGAAATTTAAATATATATATATAATTTAAAAACCACCAACAAATAAAATACTTAGGTATAAAGCTACAGGTATAAAGTTCTATAGCTTTATAGGTATACCACCAACCCCCAGAGGCAGAGGCCACCGGAAACTGCAGCGGAAGTCCTACCGGAAGTCGCAGCGGTGAGCAGGCTGACACAGAGCCTTCCCAGCCAGAGGAGCCCCCGCCACTGCCCCAGGCCCCCGGCACACCTTCTAGCCCTTTTTCACCTTCTGGGGACCACCAGCCCGCGTCTAATTGGGATGAAGAGATGGAGCTGAATTCTCCCTAGGATGCCCACCCAGCCGGTGCCCTGCGTCGGGGTGAGGCCTGACCTTTTGCAAATGTATGAAGCTAGCTGCATGTGTGTGTGTGCATGAGCTCTGGGGGTGCACTCGCCGAGGGGGCTGTTAGGGGTTGGGTCCTGGGACTCTGGGTGCCCTACTGCCCTGTTGGCTAGGGAGGACAGCCCATGCCTATCTTTGGAATGCCCCCTCCCCTGCCCTTGCTCTGGGTCACAGAGCCCCTTCCCCAATAAAGAGTTCATGTCTTCAAATGAAAAAAAAAATATCTATAGACTCTTTATGCAGACTATAAAACTGATGAAAGGATTAAAGATTTAAATTAATGGAGATATATTCTGTGTTCCCAGATATCATTACAATATCAGTACTTCCCAACATGATTTAAAGATTGATTAAAACTCTAATCAAAATCCCAGAGCGCTATTTTATAGCTAATAAACTGATTCCAAGTTTATATGGAAAGACTAAAGACTTAGAAAAGCTAACATAATCTTGCACAAAGTTGGCAATCAGGACAGTATAGGATTTGCAAAAGCATAGACACACAATTCAGTGGAACAGAATGGAGCCCCCAGAAATAAACCCATACAAATATAGTCAACTGATCCTTGAGAAAAAAAGCAAGGTGAGTCAAAGGAGAAAATATAGACTTTTGCAACAAATGGTGCTAAAACTATTACACACTACATACATACCAAAAAAAAAAAAAAAAAGAAAAAAAAAGAATCTATAGCTCAAAAAATATCAAAGACCTAGGGGCACCTGGGTGGCTCAGTTGGTTAAGTATCTGCCTTTGACTTGGGTCCCGATTCTAGGACCTTGGGATTGAGCCCCATGTCTGCTTTCTGGCTCCCTGCTCAGTGGGGAGTTTCTTCCTCTCCCTCTGCTCCTCCACCCCCTTGTGTGTGCTCACTTGCACCTGCATGTGCAGATGCCCTCTCTCTTTCTCTCTCTCTCTCTCAAATAAATAAAATATTTAAAAAATATATTAAAGATTAAATGTTAAATGTAAATCTATGAAACTTCTATAAGAAAATGCACATGACCACTGGTTCAGTAATGAGTTTTTTGACAAAACATCAAAACCAAGAGGAAGGAAATAAAAATCTGATATTCTGGGTTTGTTTTAATTAAAAATTTCTGTGAAAGACATTAAGAGAATGAAAAGACAAGCCACCCCTTTGGAAAAAATATTTGCAAAACACATACCTGATAAAGTGCTTGTCTCTAAGAACTCCTAAAAGTCAACAACAAAAATATAAGTGATCTAATTTTAAAATGGGAACATATCTGAAAAGAAAAAGCATCAAAGATACACCAATATTAATTAAGTACATGAAAAGATGCTTAACATCATTTGTACTTAATTACAAATATGAAAACTACAATGAGATACCAATACACAACTATTAGTATAGTTAAAATACAAAACAAAACAAAATCTGACAATATCAAACACTGGTGAGGATGTGAAGCATAAGGAGCTCTCATGAAAAATGATACAGCCACTTTGAAAGTTAGTTTTTATTTTCTTACAAAGTTAAATATAATCTTACCATGCAATTCAGTAATCACAACTGCACTCCTAGTCATTGACCTAACTGATCTGAAAAGAAGTTTACACAAAAATCTTCCTTCATGTAAATGTCATAAGAGTTTTATTCAGAATTTCCAAACACTAGAAGCAGTGAAATTGTCCTTCAATAGGCAATAAACAAACTGTGGTACATCCATGCAATGAAATATTATGCAGCAATATAAAAAAATTAGCTATAAATCCACCTAACAACTTAAGTGAATTTTAAATATGCATTGATAAATTGAAGAAGCCAATCTTAAAAGGCTACCTACTTTCTGATTAAATGATGTTCTAAATAGGATAAAGCTATAGCCACGAGAAAAAGAATTTCCAGGGGTTCCCAGGGAAGTGAGAAGGGTTAAAACAGTGAAGCACAGAGGAACATTTAATGTGGTGAAAGTATTCTATATAATCCTGTAATTAAGGAAATATGACATTATGTATTAATCAAAACATAGAACATATAGAAAAATTTTAAAACATAATTTATAAGGTTAGTGAATCCAAGATTGGATAGAGAATGTGACAAAACAATATAACTGGATTACAAATGTATGAAACAACCTCTGTGAAAGAAATGGGGGGGAGTGGGAAGTGCCAGAGATGAGTTTGTACAACTAATAGCAGAAGAAACTATACATAAATACTGAACTGTTTCCCATGATATACAGGTTAACAATTCTGATCCTGCTATACATGTATACTGGAATTGAATAATTAAGCCAACAGATGGCAGATGGTAGAAGCTAGGTTAGACTGAGTTTACAGATAAACAAGAGGCTAGAATGATCTATGTGGTGAGAGATTAGTGTTGAAGACATCAGTGTAAATTAATGTTCATCTTAATATACAGATGGCTATATATAGATATATTCATAGAGATACACATATATAAGCATTAGTATGCACACATACATTTCTGTGCTCTTTCAGCTGGAAATGCCTGGAAACAATCATAACCAGTAGCAATCATCACACTTAGCACCCAGATCTTCGTTTCTAATATCATTCTTCAATAAAAAGAATCAGTGCTCTTTGGACAGCCAGCTGAATCTAGGACTAGGGGTAATAAATATACAAGGTGGGCCTGGAGCAACTAGCAGTGTCAGAAAGGGAGTGTTACATACACACACACAAACACACACACATATATACCAAGTGATGGAGTACATCAGAGAGACACAGGAGCCAACTAAAAGAGTACCAATGGCCAAAGCTGAACAATTTGAGCCAACAAATTAAATAAAGTAGGATTCGACTATAACCGAAATTATAAAATATTATGCATGATTACATACTAATAAAATTGATTTAATCAATAGAATGGGGAAGAAAAGACAAATTTCTAGTGCAGAAAAATTCCAAATAATTTATGTATTTATTCTACCTTCAAGAAGATAGAGTATAAATCCCTACTCTTTAAGTGCTGCACTCTTCCCAAAGAGTGTAACATGGGCAGGGCAAGGAGGAAGTAACCTCAAAAAGAGAAACTTATCAAATACTACTTTAGCCAAGTGGTCAAGATTAGCATCAACAGTGATAAGTCATATGAATAACATGTACCCTCAATGTGATGATAACAGAGTTAGCTTTGTGGTCTTCCTTCTACTAACACATAAACCCCCAAAGAACCATGAGAAAAACACTAGATAAACTCAAATTGAAGGACATTCTAGAGAATATCCAACCCCTATTCATCTAAGCTGTCAAGATCATTAAAAAACAAGAAAGAAAGAATCAAAGAAAGTATAAGAATTTCTAATAGTCAAGAATAGGCTAAGGAGACATGACAACTAAATACAATGTGGTATCTTGGATAGGACACTCAACAGCAACAGGACGTTAGGTTAAAAGTAAGGAAATCTAAAATATGAACTTAAATAATAATGTATTAGGATTTGTTCATTAATCCTAACATGTGTACCATATGAAATCAAAATGTTATTAATCAGGTAAACAAAAGTGGCTGTGTAATATAATGTAATTTTCTTTACTCTCTTCATGGTATTTTCTGTAAATCAAGTATTTTCTAAAAAATGAAGTGCACTGAGAAATACAACTTAAAAAATAAGCAGGGATGCCTGGGTGGCTCAGTTGGTTAAGCAGCTGCCTTCGGCTCGGGTCATGATCCCAGGGTCCTGGGATAGAGTCCCATATCGGGCTCCTTGCTCATCGGGGAGCCTGCTTCACCCTCTGTCTCTGCCTGCTTGTGTTCTCTCTCTGACAAATAAATAAATAAAATCTTTAAAAAAAAAATAAGCAGTACACTAAAATTCCCTTCTATGAGAAGCTGAGTCTTATTTTTTTTTTTAAAAAGAGAATGAAAAGACAAACATGGTGGCTGCTACTCTGGAGCTGATGAGCTTTAGAACTGGGAAGTCTTTCTCTGCCTTTTGTCCATACTCTGCCTCTTGTGTCTCCCTCTCCTCCTACCACAATTTTTTTTAAGATTTTATTTATTTATTTGAGAGAGAGAGAGAGAGAGAGAATGAGAGAGCATGAGGGGGAAGGTCGGAGTCTCTTTTATTTTTTATAAAAAAAATAAGATTTTATTTATTTATGCTGAGCAGGGAGCCTGATGTGGGACTGCATCCCGGGACACCAGGATCATGACCTGAGATGAAGGCAGTCGCTCAACCAACTGAGCCACCCAGGCGCCTAAGAAACTAGGTCTTAAACAACATAAAAGAAAAGTGTCAGTAGCTTTTATGAATCAGGCATGGAAGAGGGAACTCTCACTACTGTCATATCCAAAGCTTCCTGACAATAAAATAAACTTTAATAACATATGCTAAAAAACCAAACAAACAACTAAAAACTAAACCCTATCTGCTGCAGAGAGTACCTATATTGCTATATTAATGAAACAAAGAAACTACATTTGAGTCTTAACTCCTTACTGTCTTTTAATATCTTTTCTCCTATCTGCTGCAGAGAGTACCTATATTGCTATATTAATGAAACAAAGAAACTACATTTGAGTCTTAACTCCTTACTGTCTTTTAATATCTTTTCTCCTATCATATAATTTATGATTGTTCTCAACAAGTACCCTTTACAATTATATAGCATTTTGGACACCTGGGTGGCTCAGTAGGTGAAATATCTGCCTTTGGCTCAGGGCATGATCCCAGGGTCCTGGGATCAAGTCCTCAACCAGGCTCCTTGCTTGGCGAGGAGCCTCCTTCTCCCTCTGCCTGCAGCTCTCCCTGCTTGTGCACTTTACTCTCCGGCAAATAACTAAATCTTAAAAAATAAAATAAAATACATAACATTTTAACTTGTGAATTATCTATAACTTTAGCCACTAGTTAAAAAAGATGTGTGCCAGATTCTTCAGGTATGATTGGGTTCAGATTTGCTAACCATCTACTTAAGTGGGCAGACACTGGGATAATACTTATGGTTCAAAAATTCAGGAGCTCCCTGGGTGAAATCAAAAATTCTCCCTGTATATAGAAGGCAAAGAGAGACCAAAGAAAGAAGCAGACTACCACAGACTGGGAGATGGCAGTTTTAATAAGGAAGGGAACTGACATATGAGGCTTCTTTTGGCCAGCCACAAGATGGACAAATAGATCTCTGCATCTACGCACCAGAACCTTAATGTTTATATGGAGCCCTTAATGGGGTTCACTCACATACACAGTAAAGATGGTCTCAACAACACATTATTATCTCCAAGTTATGTCCATGGCTATGGGAAACAGTTATAGAAATAATGATGAGATGTACATTCCAAGGACAAGAGAGGGATGAGGGGCCTCCAACTGCCCAGGCTCCGCTCATTGGTCAGTCTGTGGTCATGTCCTCTCAGTGAACTCCTTCAACAAATACTGCTGCAATAGTGTATATCCAAAATTCCCAAACTTGCAGAGGCACATACAAAAAGAAGGAAGCTTAGTCAACAGAAAGTTCGTGGTCCTACTGCACATAGAAATGTGACCAAATTGAGCACATTGGCCCCCAACATTCACTAAAATTTGCTGAAGCTCCAGCAGCCAAAAAAAATAAATAAAAATTTTTAATAAATAAAAATTAAAAAATAAAAGAGGGATATGATGAGACCTTGAAGAAGTATCAATGTTTTCTAAAGAAAAGAAGTTATGTAATATGTGCGTATTATGTACATAGTATATAATTTCTGTGCATTAGAAAGAAAACTATGCCATAGCCTAAAGAAAAATATTTGGAAACCAATCTAAGCACATTCTATCAAGCCATTATTATCCACATCTCATCACTAATAATTAAGAGTTAAATTGAATTAAAACTAGATTAGCCAAAATAGGAGATTCCATTTTCATATATTAAAATGTTTAATTTAGGCTCAAAAATTTATTTAGCCTACAGAAAATCCTTTTAGACATTTTAATATTAATGAATCCTCAATTAATTTCTCCTAGAATCTACATTTGCAAAAGGCCTATAAGACAGCTGACAGGAGTTAAATCATTAGAATAAAATTCAGGGTTTTCATTGCTGTTGTTTTCTATGGGACAACTACCTTTTGTTATAAGAGTAAACTGAAAGAATTCAGAGAAATTACATTAAATCCAAGCGATGTTTATGAAAAATAAAAAGCTTTACTACACCAAAGTTATATAAAATTTCAGAGTTTCAAATGAAAGAAATCCAGAGATGGATTTGATGAATCTTTTTGTTCAAATTCAGGCTTAATCATGTGTCTCATAAAGGAAGGCTTATCAGCAAGATGTTCAAAAGAAAGTATTGACTTGTTCACATAAGGCTTTAAATCTCCTACCAGGAAATCTGAAAAGACTAAATAAGGATTTTGTCTTTTGGTGAGATGAAGGAATAAGAACAACCTTAGGAAACTGAATACTTTCATTGTAGATTACTGAAAAAACTTCTAAGTAAAGATCTCTGTTCATCTTCTTCAAGTGAAACACATCTATCACTACAGCATGTTATTTTATCCAAAGGCCACAAGTAAAAATGATACTACCAAAAATGTGTGAGATGTAATTTTCTATGTATTTTAAAGAAAACTAAACTTCCTCCCCATATACAATTTCCAGAGCACCACTATGACTTATTTCCAAAAGAAAAGATTACTTAGGGAAGCTACTGAATTTATTTCCTTCTTTTCTCTCTTTAACACTGTTTCACTTCCCTTATATATATTAGAAACTCAGTGGTATTTCTTGATAATTTGGAGGAAACATGGGCCATCCCTAGCAAAGGAGATTCTGACTTCCCCACCATTTCTCTCTCTCTGTCTCTCTCTCACTGTTCTTAACAGACCCAGGTTACTCTAGTGGTATGTGGGGGCTTCTCAACTGTGGTTATTCTACCTTGGGATGGGCAATTGAAGGAATATTCCTGAGCTGCTGCTGAAAGTCCGTTTGTTTTGGGGAAATTCCCTGTCCAGCCCAACACAGACTGCCTATTCCCTCTTGTTGTACCAAATTGGTAAAAATTTCCCACCTCTCTAATTCTTGACCAAACGGTAAAGAATATTTGCTTGGAAAACATGGTGGCTGCTACTCTGGAGCTGATGAGCTTTAGAACTGGGAAGCCTCTTTCTCTGCCTTTTGGCCAGACTCTGCCTCTTGTGTCTCCCTCTCCTCCTATTTCTGCACTACCTTGGGTGCAGCCTGCATAACTGGCTTCTATACCATCCTCAGTGCCTCTAGCACCAATGGCTCCTTCCCACTCCCCTCACTATCAAGAGGCAAAGGAGCATTCCCCTGGACTTAACGCCGCCCACTTCAGATTTCCCCACCAGGGTCTCAGGTAGAAATTGACAATGAGGAACAAAGTGACTTTTTAAAGAAGATCCAGGTGGAATATAATTTGGTATTTAAACTAAGTTTGTTGGTTTAAAATACACCTGTCTTTAGAATTATCAGCATTAAATATGAAGCTTTTATTCTACTAAGACTTACTAAAGGTCAAATAAGCCTTGTGTTATCTGTTGCATTTTGTTAGCAAAAAGATGACTTAACTTATGGTCAATTGTCTCAAGTTTTCATGGGTAATTGTTAAGATAGCTTTCAAAGTCTTAGGTAATCTGAAGCTTGAAAATTACATCTCTTGTAATTTATCAGCAAAAAAAATGACTTAAATGATTGTTAACTGTTTCAAGCTTTCATGGGTTAATTGTTAAGATAGCTTTCAAAGTCTTTGGTAACCTGAAACTTGGAGTTTTGCTTGGGTGATAAGTGGGATTGAATTTGTTGGACATCTAGGTCTTTTCCAAATAGGATGAAGTGCTAAATCATTGATTACTGAACATAGGTTTGCACTTTTGACTTCTTACTGCAAAGAAACTAAGGATATTTGAGTCTGTTGGTAAACCTGCTTTGTGCTTAATGGATTCATAAATTTGCTGTCTAAAAAGTTTTGGTATAAAGGTTCACAATTCATTACTACTTAGTTTTCACTAGAGACTAAGGTTTCCAAGAGGGCAAAATTCTGCTAAGTGTAATTAAGACTGATGCAAATAAGAGAAATAACTCTGTATGTAGAAAAGTAGGAGATGTGTAAGAAAGATGTAAGGAATGGAATGCATTTTTGTTCAAGGTAAAAGAAGGTAATTTTGTCCTAAATTAGACTGGTTGTTTGGAAAGAAATGGCTGGGGACAAAATTTAAATACAAAGCAAAGTTATAGAAGGTTTGTGAAGGGAAATCTTTGGAAAGAAATTTTAGGTGTGGTCAGGATGGACTAAGAGTGAAATGGATTTTAAAAGTACTGTAGCGTAAGATTGAAATTTTGCCTTTCTCTCTGTTCAAAAGACAAGGTTTTCTTGAATTA
Source organism: Procyon lotor (assembly GCA_028646535.1). Classification (NCBI taxonomy): domain Eukaryota; kingdom Metazoa; phylum Chordata; class Mammalia; order Carnivora; family Procyonidae; genus Procyon; species Procyon lotor. The sequence continues at coordinate 82,452,363 of CM053611.1, forward strand.
TTGGCCTGCTTTTAATAAAATGTAAACAAAGGTTTTTTTCTCTTTTAAGTCTGCCCAGAAAACCAGTTTCTATGTTTTGTCTTTATCAGGTCTTTGATCATCACTTATTTAAAACTTCTCAACATTAAAGAAGCTAAGTTTAACCCTATATATCTGCCTTGCAAATGTCTTATTGTCATCTTGGTTAAATAAAAATAATTTTTGTAATGATCTGTAATCCTATTTAGGCATGTGCTTTAGAACTTTCTAAGATTTTAACAGACTTCCCTAGATTTAAATTGTAAATAAAGTCTCTGCCTCATTAAGCTTTTTTTATTTAGTATGTTAAGTTACTCTGGAAGAACTGTTAAGCAAATAATAAGCCTTATGTTATACTTGGGTAAATGCTATAACTATTCTAGAGATGATATACAGTCCCTAAAGTTTTAACATGTTGTGGTATAGGCCATTACCTGATATTTTGATTATTGAAGTATTGTGTGTTACAGAAATCACTTGATTTCCTTGCCATCTATACTATAATCTTTCAGATTTTTAATGATGTTCATTTTTCAGTTTTTCATTTATAGCTATTCTTATTCTCTTGCAAAATGTGCTTCATCTTTAGGAGGAATTCATAAAAAGGACTTTTAGGACATATACAGGTATTCAGTATGTTTAAGATTATAAAACTGAAATTGGTAAAAATTTCTAGAACTAACTAAGCTGAGGATAATCATACTTTATGACTCTTGTTTAAAACTTTGCTGGTTCAGTTTGCTCTTCTAGACCAAGGAAATTTTCTCTTAAGATATCTATGACTTACAGAAATGTGATAAAGTATGCATCTGTGAACAAATTAAATCATTTAACTTGTGGCTACCTGAAACCTCCAAGATTCAAAAGGTCTCTAAATTATTCTTTCTTTGATGGTAATTACAGTCATTTGCATAAGTTCAATAAGAATCTGTTCTCCTAAAAAAAAAAAAAAAAAAAAAGAATCTGTTCTCCTTGTAACAGGACACCATTGGAAACCTTGGTTATTTTACCAAGGCTTTAACTGGAATGTCATACTTGAAAGACATAAATCGACTCAGGTGTGACCATACAGCTTTAAGGAACTAAAGTGGACTTTATAAAGCATGGAGCCAACAGGGCCCATTGGAAATTTCAGCCTGATACTGTCATCACACACTGAAATAAAGCTCCCAGACACCAATCTGAGTGGCCATGCAGACTGCCTCTGCAAGGGAGAGTGGCAGCAGCTGAATCCTGCACATAGCTTTTATTTTGTTTTTTATCAGAAAAGCAAGGACAGATACCTCAAAGTGTGTGGGGAAAGTAATAAAAAGGGATGGCAAATATCCTGAGGCTATAAAGCAGCCTTGCACTCTCAGGAGACATGCAGGGAATCAGCCATGGGATAAGGGAGGAGTGGGATGTTTGGCCTAGCAATCACCGGGTGCAGAAAGGAGGAACTGAGGGTTACATTCTTTCATAACTCCTAACTTGGGCCCTGCTCCTGGGGATAGTGGGTCCTGCTCCTACCAGGAAATTGTGTTCAACAGCCAGAGAACAGGAATGCTGCTGATGTTTCAGCGGCTTCCACAATCACTCCTCAGGGCTTCCAATATATTTTCTAAGAATAACTCCACAGATACCTTGCTTACAGAGTTCCCAGAAGCCTTACCAGGTGAGTAAAGAATGTCACTTCCTGGCAAGTGCAGTAACCTCAGGGTATCTTGGGGACCTCAAGAAGAAGAATCCGCCCAAATCTACAGATATTGCAGGCATGTCTGATGGCAAGCACTTGGCTTGGCTTGTGGCCTGGAGAGGCTACTAAAACTTCAACCTAGAGTTTCCTTATAAAAAGTTCCAGCAGAGCAGATTCTAAAAGATCTATACGATCACTTACTATTCTTGCGAAGCTTATGTAAATCATTAGGCCAAGTTTGTTAAAATTGGACTTGTTTTACAAACAAGTTAGTCCTGATTTGGCTATCTCTGATAAAAAATGAGGGTTATTATAGAGAGGAAATATTTCAATAACATATCTTTGTAGTTACTAGATTTTAAGCATTGAGACTCAAGAAAACTGGATTATTGTTTTAACAGTAGGGCTTCTCTGAATGAGGATTGTCCGAAAACAACAAAGAGTTTTAAGTCCTTTTGAGTTACTGTATGAAATACCTTTTCTCAATGTAGACCTATCAATTGATGGAGACTATAATGCTCTGTTAAGTTATTCACTTGAGGCCAAGTTAACTCATAAATCTCTAAATGAATATGCAAATCATATCCTCCCTAAACTTGATCTGACAGTCACTAGCAACCCACCCCATATAAACCTATAAACCCCAGAGACAATGGTTTATTTAAAGGATTGGAAGTCTAACACAGCAGGGGATTTAACTCCAAAATGGAAGGGCCCCACGGGGTCACATTACATACTCCCACACTGGTAAAATTAGAGGGACACAATTCATGGGCTCATATATCTAGAATAAAACCTGTATCTCCTTCGCAGAAAACCAATGAGCACACTAACATGCCTTTTTATTCCTGGGAACCTGTGGAAGACCTCAAATTTCTCTTCTAACAACAATAAAGGATAGAAGGAAAATTTTAGTTAACTACCAAAGGTCTTTTTGTTCAGTCTTCTCTTTCTTATTATAAATACCCTTGTTGTCTTTTCCTGTGTCTCCCTGCCTGGTACCAAGACTCCTTTACTGACCTAACTTTCAGCTGACAGATGATCCTTTCTATTCCAAGAGGTTCATATATGTTGTCTACCTTGGATTGGCTGCCTCTGCATTCCGTTACTCCTACGTATATAAATTCCTCACCTGACTGACCCATAGGCAGGGACATCTCTATGCCTCTATTCAGCAGGAAGAAGTTCCAGAAGATGAGATGCTCCACCCTCAGCAACCTTCAAGATCAAGGATCTTTCAAACACAGGGATCAAAACTGCTGGGGGCGGGGGTATGATGCGGGAAACAAAGGCAAGAAGAAACACAGATACAATTAAATGTTCTTTTGACCAGTAGCCCGTTGACAAATACCTGAGGCAGGCAGATTAATTTCCCAACTGTCTTAATGTTAATACCTTGCTAGAGGGAAAAATAACTTCAGTTTGACAATATCAAGGTTTCCTGTATCTGCTGAGTCTTTAGCATATGAAAATCCTTTTGGAACTTCCTTATCTTTATTTCCCCCCACTCCAAAGTATATGATCGATTGCCCCTCACAATCCTAGGGCAGCAGGGAGCAGCAGCAGCTGCAGCAGCAGCTCTTTCTGCCCTTGGATCCTATCCTTGTGCTTTGGTAAAACCACCTTTTACACCAAAGATGTCTCAAGAATTCTTTCTTGACCGTAGGTTCCCGACTCCACCAACCACACCTCTATTCAAAAACTGCATCACTCTCAGGGTCCTGGAAACCTTTCTTCCATAATTTTACAGGGACTTAACATTATCCCTAACCCCTTCCCAACTTGAAAGTATAGAATCAGTCACCTGTCACAACCCCAGTGTAGCTCCTTCTGCCCACAGGTCCTGTCCCCATGCTTTTTTGCACTGAAGATATCTCAAGAATTCCTTCTTGACCATTGGGGACCAAAACCCCAACATTTCCATGTCAATTAGAGGGACAGAAGTCTAGGGTTCTCTTTCAGTGTAAAATGCCCACTCTTTATTCTTTGCTTATGGAACCAGTTTCTAGAAGTGCTGTTAGATAAGTATGCTGGAGCACCTGGGTAGCGCAGTTAGGCACTTGACTCTTGGTTTCAGCTCAGGCCTTGATCTCTGTCATGAAATTGATCCCCGCTCTGGGCTCCATGCCAAGCACAGAGCCTGCTTACGATTCTCCCTCCCTCTCCTTCTGCCAGCTCTGCTGGCTCTCACTCACTCTCTCTCTCTCAAGTCAATCAATCTTTTTAAAAAAGAGATAAATATGCTACTTTACTATAAGTTTTTCTGTATTAATTGAGTGCTTTCTTTGGAGTATTTCATTGTGATCACTAAAGTGTGTTCTCCACTGAGAAGTAAGAAATTCAGATAATGGGTTTCTGTTCCAGAAAGTTAGGCTTGGCTGTAGTGATTTGTTTTGGAGTAGTGCTGGGGTCCAGAGCAGACTGCCAAGGAAGAATTCTTGAGATGTCTCTGGTGCAAGAAGCTGGTGTTATTAAAGCACACGCCCAGGATCCATGGGCGGCAAGAGCTGCACTTGGTTTGTGGGGAATGACTGATTATATATTTGGGAGTTGGGAGGGGTAAGAACAAAGGAGGTTTCCAAAAGGATTTTGCTATGCTAAAGAAGACCCAGGGGATACCGGAGGCCTGGCTACTGTCAAGCTAACATTATTTTCCCTCTAGCAAGGCATTCACATTCAGACAGTTGGGAGTTTCCTGGAGGAATGTTATACTCTACCTCTCTCAAGTATTTGTTAATGGGCTGCAGGTTATAAGGAATTTTATTGTATCTACACTCCCTTCTGCCTTTGTTTCCCACAGCACTAAGGAAGGGAGGGTGATGTTAAGACCCCAGGAAATTAAGAGTGATATTAGGGCTCCAGGAAATTTCTGGAAATTAGGCTATTGATAAGATTGCTTTTTTTCTTGTAAATCACTAAGACTTTTGTAAGCTGTTGGAGGCTCAGGTCCTGTGTGACTGTGATTTCTACCACTTAATCATTTGTTTTTCCCTTTCCTTAGTTCTAGGGCAACTAGGAATGCCTGAAGAATGTCACATATATCCCACCTGGGTGGGGGGGTGATGAGGGGACTTGCAGGGTGTCAGCTTGTACTTTGCCCTCAGCTTGCCTTCGACTCCCTCATCAACAGCAAAACCATGAGAAATCCAAGCACTTCAGAAGGTATAAAAGGGAAACCAAAAAGTTAAGGTGGTTCTTTTCAGGTCCTGTGATGTGGGAAACAGACACAGAAGAAAAGTTATTAAATTCCCTTACTATCTAGAGCCCACTGACAAGTCCTTGAAACAGGCAGAGTGACATTCCTCTAGGGACTCAACTCCCTCCCTCCACCTTAATACTTTGCTAAGGGCAAAAGGCAATCCCAGCCTGACCGACACCCCGCTCCCCCAACCAGGATCCTGTAAGTCTACTTTATTTTTATTTTATTTTATTTTCCTGTAAGTCTACTTTAACATATAAAAATTCCTTTGGAAACGTCCTTCATCTAAAAACCCTCCAAGATACATGCGGGCAATCATCCCCAAGCATACGGCCCACCGATATACATCTGAACGGTCTCATGACTGTTGATTAGATGGTAATAAATGACCTTTTCCCAACAACAGCTAGCCCCTCGAGGTCCTGGAAACCTTGCTTCCAAAATTCCTCAGAGACTGACGCTCTCCCTGACCCCGTCCCAACTTGCAAGTTTATAATGGGCCGCTCCTCACAACCCCGGGGCAGCAGCAGCAGCAGCAGCGGCAGCAGCAGCTCTCTGCCCACAGGTCCTGTCCCAGTGCTTTAATAAACCACCATTTTGCACCAAAAGCATCTCAAGAATTCTTTCTTGGTCATAGGCTCCGGATTCCACCCCACTGAACCTCACTTATATTATAAAACTTAAGTTATAAAACTTCATCACCTGGACCCAATTCTATGTGGGTGTTGTGGGGGATTCTACCACACCAACAAACAATTCTCAAACACCATTAGGCTGTCTAAGAAATCAACTCAATTCTGACACTATCCACCTGGAGATACTGTTAGATTCCTACTGGTTAGTTGTTCAGTCTTCCAAGACTACCTTCTACCCCACCCCCACTTCAGATGCACCTCCCAAGCCCAGATTGTTTCCTGTACTTCTGACCAAGGGATTATAAAATCTGAGGTTCCCAAGACTTTCTTCCTTTGGTTCAATTAATTTGTTAGGGTGTCTTACAGAACTCAGGAAACCCGTTTACTCACTAGATTACCAGTTTATTATAAAAAGATATAATTCAGGAATAACCAGTTGAAAGACATGTCCATGTAGCAAGGTATGGGGAAGGGGTGTGGAGTTTACCTGCTCATTTTGAGTGGGCCACTCCTTCCATATCTCCTCATGTTCACCAACCAGTCCTTTTGGGGTTTTATAGAGGATTCATTACACAGGCATGACTGATTAAATCATTTACCATTTACCATTGGCAACCTGAACTCAATCTCTAGTCCTTCTCCCCTTCTTGAAAGTGGTGGTGGGATGGTGAGAAATGGAAGTTCCAATGCTCTGGTCAAGTGGTTGGTTGTCCTGGCAACCACCCCTTATCCTTAAATTACCCAAATGCTTTCCAGAATGCAATCTATTAACGTAACAAAAGACAATTTTACTGCCCTTATCACTGGAAATTTGAGGGTTTTAGAAGCTCTGAGCCAGAAATGACAAATAGGACCAAAAACAATTAACCCTTGAACAACAAGGGTTTGAACTGCCCCACTTATATATGGATTTTTTACAGTATCATCAATATATTTCTCTTCCTTTGATTTTCTTAGTAACACTTTATTTCTGTAACTTACTTTATTGTAAGAATACAGTATATGACACATATAACATGCAAAATATGTGTAACTATTTAATGGGTAGGGCTTACAGTCAATAGTAGGCTATTAGTAAAGTTTTGGGGGAGTCAAAGTTATATGTGGATTTTCTACTGTGTGTGTGTGTGTGTGTGTGTGTGTGTGTGTGTTGGGGGGGTGGTGTCAACATCTCTAAACCCCATATTGTTTAAGGATCAAATGTACATATATGAAATATATTTTGGTCATCTGAATGACCAAACACATATTAGTTATAAATCATGAAAGGGTACAGGAAGTCTCCCCAAAATGTGCCTCTTTGACATGTGGACTATTTTGAGATCAAAGCAATAGAGACCCAGGGGCTAAGACAAACTTGTGCCCTTCCCTTAACGACCTATCAGAATCCAAACTGGAGGTCTTCTCCAACATTAGAGTTATTAACACAGATAAATTTCATCTGAATGACACATCTGTATGGCAGGATAAACATCTAATGACAAAACATCTGCTTTTCTTAGTTACCCTGTGAATTGCCCTCCTCCCCTTGAAGCCCCTCCCATTATTTAGTTTAGGATGACATATATACCAACCACATCTTACCTTTCTGTCTTTAAACCCTTCAGGTATGTGTGGTTCCTGAACGTATAAAATTAAAGTTGATTTTCTTCTGTTAAGTTTTCTCAAAATGATGTAATTACTAGACCAGCTAGAAGAATTTTTGAAAAGGAGAGAAAAATTTTCTCCACATCAATCACAAATATCACAAAGGCACTAGATAAATAGAAAGCATCTACATTCTGAGAAGCCTCAGGGACACAGCCAACTTCAGAATTTCAAAAGTTTCCAAGTTTCTAGTTAAACTGTTTATTAATTTAAAAAAAATGCAGAACAAATGATTTTCTTATGGATGACCAAGTTAAGTGAAAATATGAAGCAAAACAAATGCCAATGAAGTCAAGTACACACGATAAATAAAACAATCTTGTCTATCTGCCCTGACAAAAAAAAAAAAAAGACTGATGAATCAAAGATCTGTACCCCTGACATCACACAGTAAAGAATAAAGGAATTTTCACTAAATTGGGAGGGTGGGTGGAATATATCAAACCCACTCATTGAATCCTTAAAGATCACTTCAAAGAATCAGACAGTTTCATTAAGAGAGCCCCAAACTGAGGTATATTCAGTACTACTAAATGTATACAAAGGTGCTATGGTTGAAGAATAAACTGGAATTACCAAAATAGTCTATATCAAAGCTGAATTTATTAGGCTGTCAGTCAAGAAAGAGATCACCATGCCAGAACAACTTCGGAGGATTTCTCTGCATGAATAGTGATGCATGCTTGAAGCACAGGCTCAGTTCTCCATAAAGTGGGAAAAAAAGGTTTGTAATTTTTTCCCCTCTGTCTTCTATGGATGAAGAAAAAAACAAACACACCAAATCTAAAACAACAAGAGAAGAATCTTCAAAAAATGGCTATAGATTGTAATTTAGTTCCTTATCTTATTGGACTACTATACAAAGTCTGTTCCACAATTAATTTTTAACATAAGTTATGGTAGAACTGATGTTAATAAATGAAAGCGATAATTTCTCTGATCTTAATCTAATTAAAAATTTACAGCAACTCTATGGTATCTGAGTTGTTTTTTTTTTACCTCCTCACTGGCTTTGATCAGGTCTTTATTCAAAATTAGCTGTCTAGCCACATGCAGAAGAATGAAACTGTGCCATTTCCTTATACCACACATAAAAATAGACTCAAAATGGATGAAAGACCTCAATGTGAGACAGGAATCCATCAAAGTCCTTGAGGAGAACACAGGCAGGAACCTCTTTGACCTCAGCTGCAGCAATGTCTTCCTAGACACATTGCCAAAGGCAAGGGAAGCAAAGGCAAAAATCAACTATTGGGACTTCATTAAGATCAAAAGCTTTTGCACAGCAAAGGAAACAGTCAACAAAACCAAAAGACAACAGACAGAATGGGAGAAAATATTTGCAAATGACATATCAGATAAAGGACTAGTATCCAAAATCTATAAAGAACTTCTCAAACTCAACACCCAGAGAACAAATAATCCAATCAAGAAATGGGCAGAAAATATGAACAGACATTTTGGCAAAGAAGACATCCAAATAGCCAATAGAAACATAAAAAAGTGCTCAACATCACTCAGCTTCAGGGAAATACAAATCAAAAGCACAGTGAGATATCACCTCACACCAGTCAGAATGGCTAAAATTAACAAGTCAGGAAACTACAGATGTTCGTGAGGATGCGTAGAAAGGGGAACCCTCCTACACTGTTGGTGGGAATGCCAGCTGGTGTAACCACTCTGGAAAACAGTATAGAAACAAGACAGAGGATCATGGGGGAAGAGAGGAAAAAATGAAACGGGACAAAACCAAAGAGGGAGGGGCACCTGGTTGGCTCAGTGGGTTAAAGCCTCTGCCTTCAGCTCAGGTCATGATCTCAGGGTCCTGGGATCGAGCCCCACATCAGGGCTTACCCCTATCTCTGCCTGCTTCTCTGCCTACTTGTAATCTCTCTCTCTCTGGAAAATAATTAAATAAAATCTAAAAAAAAAAAAAAAAAAAAAAACCAAAGAGGGAGACAGACCATAAGAGACTCTTAATCTCAGGAAACAAGCTGAAGGTTGCTGGAGGGGAGGGGGATGGGATGGGAAGGATGAGGTGGCTAGGTGATGGACATTGGGGAGGGTATGTGCTATGTTGAATGCTGTGAATTGTATAAGACTGATGAATCAGGAGTGCCTGGGTAGCTCAGTGAGTTAAGCCTCTGCTTTCACCTCAGGTCATGATCTCAGGGTCTGGGATCAAGACCCCACATTGCATTGGGCTCTCTGCTCAGCACAGAGCTGGCTTCCCCCTCTCCCTCTGCCTGCCTCTCTGCCTACCTGTGATCTTTTTCTCTCTGTCAAATAAATAAATAATCTTAAAAAAAAAAAAAAGACTGATGAATCAAAGATCTGTACCCCTGAAACAAATAATTATATGTTAATAAAATGGAAAAAAAAAAAGAACACAGAGCAGCTAAAGGCCCTTGAGGAACTTAAAAAAAACTGCATAACCTCAAAAAAAAAAAATTAGCTGTCCAAATGATTTGGCTTTTATAAAATAAACTTTAGTTTTTAGGCAGCAGGCTTCTCCACTCTGGGTTTCTTTTCTGCAGGCTTCTTTCAGCTGCTGATTTCTGGTAAGTGCAGCCTTTTTCCCCACCACAGGTTTCTTCACATCAACAGCCTTCTTTCCTTTCTTCCCTACTACAGGCTTCTTCTTTCCTGGAACCCCCTTCTCATCTGATTTGGCTTCTCAGGCTTCTGCTGCCTTATTCATCTGGAGTTTGTGATTCCTGGCCTAGCTGAGAATGGTATTCTGGTGCATGGTCTTTGCACATAGGTTTAGCTTCAACATGTTTCTCAGGTTCTCAGTGGATTCTTCTTCAGGACCCTGCAATGAATCTTCTTGCATGGTGCTCGGAGGGCTCTTTGGATCTCTGGACATTTCAAGATTCTACTAAGGTCTGTATCAAGCATTTTATGCATGGGAAGGTTGCAGTTACTCCTGAGGGAGGCAGCCTTATGCCAAGTGCCGTACAGATCGTCTAACTTGCAGAAAGCACTTTCAGTCCAAATGCAGAAATGTCCCACATGCCCACTAGGACCAAGTTTCATAATGTTTGGTTTGCTTACATTAAGTAAAGTAATTCCAGGGATGTTTCTGAAGGCTTTGATGATACCACTGTCTTCACTGTAGATGATTCAGGGTCCCCTGCGCTGGATATGATGACAGTTTCTCATTTTGCCCTTGCCAGCTCTCATTTGCTGAGAGGCATAGACCTTTTTGATATCATTCCAGGTTTTAAGTTTCTTAAGAAGCAAAACAGCCTCCTTGGGCTTCTTGTAGCCTTCAACTTTACTTTCAACCACTAAAGGAAGTTCAGGAACTTCCTCAATACGATGACCTTTAGACATGACCAGCACTGGTAAGGCTGAGGCAGCCAGGGCAGAGCAGATGGCATATCACTTCTGTATTGTGTTCACTCTGTGATGCCAACAGTGCTGGGTTTGGGTGGGTGCAAACATGCAGCCCCCACGACACATATTTCCAACAGCATCCTGGCCAGAACGGTGGATCCCACTGTCTTGAGCTCTGGGAACTCAAGCCACAGCTCTGCCCATAACCCAAGACTCAGCACTGTTCTGATGACCTGCTAATTCACTGACAGCATATGGCTACCTGTTGTTTTTGCACAAGTTGGGGTGAACAAAGTTCACAATATCAGGTCGAATGGCAGCCCTGAATATAGCAGGCAAAGTAACAATTTTGCCAGATGATTCCCCTCTTTTTGGAGTACACAGAAATCAATGGACGAGCAAACGCCATCATGGGGAGAGGACAGGGCCACGTTCCTCTCAACCTAGCAGCTTCTATAGGAAAAGTGGTATCTGAGATATTGTATAATTTTACCAATGAAGAGACCAAGTCTTACAGAACTTAGGACATTGCCATCATCATCTCACTAAAAATTTCCTTGCTGCATCCCTGGAAGTTGAGAGACTACAGGTTTGTGTGACAATAAAATTCTTCCTCTTTCCTCCACAGCATACTAATAAAGTAATTATTTTCCTCTCATGCTTTATGTTAGAACTTAGAAGTGTTTCTTCTTCCTTGGTGAGAGACACTTGAGGTGAAAAAAGACATATCATTAAAAAATTGTTTATTTTATTCTCAAAAGTGGTTTAAAGTGTTGTTTTTGCTTTCTTTACACAGATACTAGCTCCCATCTGAACATTTCACTACTGTTTTCGTAGCTACCCTCTGACAGGCTTGCCAGGCTATGAATATTTTTCCTTACCTAAAGACTGCAGAATTGCAATTGCTCATAAATTCAGAAAGAATTTTTTAGTAGTTTTTGGTAACACTTTCTTACTAACTTTTACCTTATCTTAATGTGATATGCTTTTGGATATCATAGAATTGCTCTTCCTGATTATTTAAATTGCTTACTCTAACATTTTGACTCAGGCAAGAGCTGATCATTTTTAAAGTAGTAAATATTATTTAAGAGAGTTGTAAAAAAAAAATAGAAATCATCCTCTGTTTCTATTTACTTTGAAACTTGAGTTTTTGAGTATACATATTTTGTTGTTTTTGCCAAGCATTATTCTAAGCTTCAAGTAGTTATAGCAAATATCCAGTCATTATTCTACATTGTCATGTCTCTTTCCTACAATAGGCTCTTCACAAATTTCCAAAGCAAGCGTAGTACAAGAACCCTGCAGAGATTCTCCGGTTAACATTTCCTTAGCAAAATGTCCCTTGGGTATTCTATAGCAATGTTTTAAAAATGTACATGTTGGATATGGGATGACAGTCAGCATAGTCATAGCAGGAAATGAGAATGAGGCTTGGCAGGAAAAAGTTTATTATGCTTACAGGTCCCAGAGAGAGGGTCACCACAGGGTCACAGGGGAAATCACTAGAGTGGTCATGAGCCAGAAGACAGGAATGAGGGGGAAAGCTTATGTCATAGCCTTCACTGGCTTTTCCATAGGAAAGGAAGACATAGCCAACAGTTTAGGACTGGCTATCTTGGAGAATGCTGGCAGGCTTTCGTCTATAGGCACCGTCTTTAGTCTCCTCAGACATACCTGACTCTGGAATAACTCAGGGCAGGAGAAGTTTTGGCTTGGTGTAGGAGAACTAAATAAGGAAGTACTTAGGGGTACAAACTTGGGACTCGTTGGTTTATATATGAAAAGCATGCTCAGAGGCAAGTTATTATTTTGTTGGGAATTAGCTACCCTGCGAGGGACAATCTCTCTGCAGACAGAAAAGTTTTTAAAAATGTCAAACCATTATAATACAGAGATACAAAAAATTGGCATATATACATTTACAGTAGAAGTAAGTTTCATAGAAGGTATGTACCTCTGAAAATGGCATCTTTAGCTAATATTTATATTGGGGAAAAATTATAAATTTACATCCCCCAAATTCACCACAGTATTAAAACAAAACAACACATGAACAAGTCTTGAATTATATTCCAAATGGAAGTATTATACTGTCAGAATCAGGAAAGGAGATTTTGAAAAAGTGTTAATGAAGGGAATAAGCATTATATATGTCATGTACAAAGTATCTTTAATTATAAACTGTATTGTTGGTGGTCAGAACATCATGTTTTACACTTCTTAAATTCTAATGTGATGATGTGTTAACTTACAAGCATTTCTCTATATTTTAGTTATCTTTGAGAAAATTTGTTGAGGTGTGGGCTTTCATGAATTGCATTATTTTTTCCACTTAAAAATGACGAGAAATAAGTTCTTGGTCAGTGTTTCCATGCAGGACATCTGATTTTCAGAAAGTGATTACTAGAATTCAATGGCGATAACTCTATCTGTTGAAGACTAATTTAGATCCTCAAAGTATCAATGCCCTGAGTTAAACTGCAATGTGAGACAGTTATTTTCACTCTCTTAATGACAACCAGTTCTAAACTTATAAATGATACCATTGCCATTATTACCTAAACTTAAAGTTCTTGTCTAATTCTTTTTCTCACTATCTATAGTTGTCATCTGCAGTTTCTGTTTACTTTATTATACATTCACCCTCAGCCTAGAAGAACTTCCTGATATCCTTCCGAGTTTGGGGTTTGAAGCTATGGACTGGTCTCATCTACAACAGATGTATCTCATCTATGAAGGATGTATACTCAGATGTATACGATCAAACTAAATCATTACCCTAAACATAGTGATTGACCACAGATGGACAGGTGACACAAGTAAGAGCAATAAGAACCTTAAATCATTGTGTTGGAGAACTGGTTGCACTTTCCTTTTGACTGTTAAGGTAGTAAGCTATAAGCCCAATCCTTTAAGAAGCCATCTTGCGGGGCACCTGGGTGGCTCAGTGGGTTAAAGCCTCTGCCTTCAGTTCAGGTCATGATCTCAGGGTCCTGGGATTGAGCCCCGCATCAGGCTCTCTGCTCAGTGGGGAGCCTGCTTCCTCCTCTCTCTGTCTGCCTCTCTGCCTACTTGTGATCGCTCTCTGTCAAATAAATAAATAAAATTAAAAAAAAAAAAAAAAGAGGCCATCTTGCCACCATATGGAAGAGTTTTCATTAAAACACAAACAGAAAGAGAACATTGAGTCCTAATGACATCATCTGGGTCCATGGATCCAGGCATGTCTGAAGCCCAGATGTCCTTCCAGATAAAGTTTAAGATGTTCCCTTGTTGTTTACCACACCTGCAATAAGACCGCTGGTTCTTTCAGAATGTCTTTTGGGCTAAGGCAAAATATTTTTCAATTCTTCCTTTCCCACTGGATACTTTTTACAGAATAAAGTATTTTTAAACATCAGACACTAAAATATAATCACGTAGAATGCCATTTTATAGGATTTAAGGAACACAAAAAAGGAAAAGAAAAAAGTGATATCATAAATTTCCCTCTCTTTGAACTCCTATTTGTGACCCTATGTGTTCCTCTTTGAACTCCTATTTGTGACATGCTTTAACGGTGTATAGCATAGGGATTAATAGTATAACTCTGAAGCAAGATACCTGGAATTTAAATGCCAGCTCTACCAATTACTAGTTATGTAGCCTTAGGAAAGTTACTCCCTGCCTCAGTTTTCTCATTTGTAAAATTGGGGCAATATCTTGTGGGGTTACTGTAAGAATCAAATGAGATAATACGTAAGATACTTAAAACAGTGCCAGACATATCATATTCAACAAATGCCAGTATCAGGGTATTATTTTTCATTATAATTATATATTATTATTACTGTTTATTCAGTTATTATATATCCTACAATGATAATATACAGATAGACAAAGAATGTCCCCTCCTAAATCTTTCATAATTGGAATCATCTCCCTTGCATATTTATCTCCCTTCCAAATCTCTTATCCATCAGAGCAGACAACTTCTGATGGGTCCATTAATCTAAAGCCTTTGATATTAATTAGATACTACCATGTTCAAAGTTCTGCCTGAAAACTGGATATGCAGCAGCAAATGGATAGCAATTCAAATGTAATTGCTCTTTTCATAGAATGCACATCCTAGACATAGCACAAAAAATCAAAATCAAGTCCTTATTTACAACTTGGAAAGTCTTATGCAGAAGAAACACAAAATTCTGATATGTGACAACATATTTTGGGGTATCTGCTCCAGGTCTGATGTGTGAAAAAAGGCTTTCTTTAAAAAGTGATTTTTTCCGGTTGAGTCCTTCACAAAAGTAAGAAAAGGAACACACTGATACAGGAAGCACCTCGTGGGAATGACCAAATTTGGGAAATAGAAGGGTGGCATGTTGGAACAGTAAGAAGCCTCTTCTGTCTGAAACAGAGACAACAAATGAAAGCAAGGCAAAAGAAGAGATTGACCAAAAAAAAAAAAAAAGAAGAGATTGATAATGAAGGAAAAAATAAAATCATGCAGGAACTTTAGAGCATATAAATGATGTTCTGATTTTGTTATTTTTTTAATATATTAAAAGAAAGTGGACTCTGTTGAAGAGTCATTTATTTTTTAAATAAACAATCACTTGGGCAGATTTTATCTAAAAGGGATAAAATATAGGAAAGAAATGGAAGTGGAGAAAACAATCAAATTGATTTCAATAGTTTTGGTAAAATAAAGTTAAAGAGAAGTGAATGGCTTTGAGGCATATTTAGGAGAAAAAATAGAAGTGAATGGATTGATGATATATTTAGAAGTTAGAAGTTACTAGCTTTGATAACTAATGTGTTATAGAGACAGGCAGAAGAGAAAAAAAAAAGGTGAGTGTTTCTTACAGTTATCTAGAGTTTTACAACTAGGTGAAGAGTGTTTCCCTTCACTGGGTTAGAAATTTAAAAAGGAAAAATAACTTCCCATTCTGTGAGGTAAGGTGGCAGATAATGGCAATGGAAGGCTCATTCCACAATGATCAGAAACAAAACAAAAGTTCCTTTTCAGGACACCAGAAGAAAATTTGAAAATAAATTACTTAAACTTTCAAGAAGTTAGGAAGAAATAGCAAATTTAAGACACAGAAACTAGAAGAGAGAAAATAATCACATAAAAGAAATCAATGAAATAGAATGCAGATGTAGAGCAGAAAAACTTAACAGATCAAAAAGTAATTTCTGAAATGAATAAGGAAACTGATGAGCCTGGCCCCTAGCAAAACTAATCAAAGTAACACAGAAAATACAGATTGACAATTTCAGGATAAAAATGTAACATCACTAGAGACTTTTAATCATAAAAAATATAAAATATTTTGAACAAATGTGTACCAACAAATTTGATATTTTTGATAAAAGTGAGAACTGCTAAGTAATATTTCTGACACAAGAATAAATAGATACTCTCAATAGCCTTAGGTCTGAACCTTTCCCAAAACCTTTCCCAAAAAGGAACTTTCCCAAAAAAGAAAGTCTGGGACCAGCTGGCCTCACTGGTGAATTCTTTCAAATCTTTCAGGAAGAAATAAAAACACTTTTAAACAAGCTGCTTCAGAGAAAACTTTCTAATTCATTTTCTAAGATTAGCTTAATGCTGACTCCAAATAGTATTAGCAAATTATAAGACCAAAATCTCTTAGGAACATAAAGGCATAAATCCTAAACAAAATATATTCTTTAAAGAATCCAACTTTTGAAACAGATAATAGAACATGACCAAATGGAGCTTGTTCCATGAATGCTAGGTTACTCTAAATTAGGTTTAGGTTATGAAAATTAACCACTGTAGAACTGTAATACTATGAAGTAGAAAGAAGACAGAGAGGTAGAACAATATATGAGAGTATGATGTCACAGAACTCAAGGATAACGTTTCCAGGAGAGCATGATCTTTATTCTATTCTCTCCTCCTAAAACAAATCAAGTTTAGGTCTGTATAGGTCTTTTATTGCTGTATAACAAACAACCACAAAACTCTCTGCGCTACAAAACATAAAGTGTTTTGGCCGTTCATCACTGAGTTAATTTGGGTTCAACTAATTGTGGCTGGGCTCAGCTGGATAGCTGTAAACTGAAGGTCAGATCTGGATCAGCTTCACATATCTCTCATTCTGCCCAAGAATGTTTTCCCCAAATCCACAGCAGAGATGCAAAAGCACAGACAAATATGTGATGTCTCTTAAAGTCCTACTCTTGGAACTGGCACGTTACCACTTCTGCCCACTCTCTATTACTTAAAGAAAATCACATGTCCAGGCCCAGAGCCTAGAGGTGAGGTGCATTTCCACTGGAAGGTACTGCAAGGTCAAATAGCAAACAGCAGTTCTAAAGATACAGGGTGGTGATGGTTATACAACAATGTGAATGTACTTAATGCCACTGAACCATATACCTCAAAATGGTGAAAATGGTTAATTTTATGTTATACACACAAAAATTAATTTTGACATAATGGGAAATTTCCTTCTTCATAACTATTTTAAACTTAATGACAAAACATTTTTTTTAGATGTCAACTTCAGTGTGTGGGCAGGTAGCTAGTTTTTCAAAACTCCTTTGGGGGAGGAAGTATCTAAGCACAAAAGAGAAATCAGTGGATTAGACCCTGGGGAACCCTAAGCCCAATCCTGAGAGCTCCCTGCTGTATCCAAATGCAATTTGAAATTTGGGTACAGCAAGGAAACTGGAAAGCAAGCCACGTGTTCCAACGTCTTCCAAGTCATCATGCACCTTTTGTTATCACACTCCATCTATGTCATCATGGTACCTATTCCCAGTAGCATCAGACCTCTAGGCCCTCTGAGGCCTCTCACACCATCTTAAGTACCTCTTACATCAGCATGATGCCTTTTGCTTCAGCATAGCAACTTTGAACAGGAGCACTACATCTTTCCAGAATCTGAGAAGAAGCTTGGGCTTGCTTCCCCCAAAAAGCATATGGCATTTGGCATTAAATTCTGAGCAACTGCACAGGTTGCAATTAAGAACAGGCACGTTAACACAGCTGAAATAAGTTCCAAGGATGGTCCAGGAGGTGGAAGGGGACAAAAAAAGTCTGAGCAACCACCTATGCCCCGTATGCACAGATCCAGCGTGGCCACCCAAGCCCACAGGAGCACTTTATGACAGGGCAGAGTAATGATGTTTGTAGGATCTAAGCATTTTCCCCTTTCCAGGCCCCTTCCTCCATTAAAAATTATATTTTATGACTGCATTGGTATAAAGATATTACTATTATCTAGTATAAATTAATATTTCTATTATCTAGTAAAACACTTTCTTCAACCTAAAAAATACCAAAGGCACAGACATTACAAGAAGAAAGAAACTGAGACAGTAATTTTCCAAAAGGTCCCATTATCTGAGCTCCCATGTCAGTGTCTTCTAAGTAAGACCACATATAGAGGCTTTTAATTTTACTGCCCTAAGAAAACCCCAAACGCCTCCATTTTTCACAGGTCAATTTTGAGAAACTCAGTATGCAGCAGTCACCACACAATGGCTATATTCATCTACCACGACAGACATAGTTAATTAGTTCAGTGATGGATCCCACCCTTAAAAGACCATACAGAGGACATCTAGAGATTTCTAACAGTCTGAGTGACAGAGAGAGCTCTAACTGAAGTGCTTTATAATAGATAATGACTAATGAATCTTTATTATCTTTTGACAGTTAGAATTTGAGATGGGAAGAAGGCCTGGGTCATGATCACTGTGGACCACTAGATTTCTTACTAGGTCTTCAGACCTACTCTCAGCAAAAAGTAACTATTATTGCAATCTGAGCAGCAGTCAACGATAACTTCAATTCTCCATGTAGCCTGTGTTGTTATTGAGGATCTTTCCTGTCCTTAGATACATTTCTTAACCTTCCTCCTTGTTTCCAATATCATAGTTCTCCAACCTACCTTCTAACTTTTCAACAGATTAATTTATTTTAAATCAAACATTTCATCACTCACGGCAAATAATGTATGCTCTTAGCAAGTAATTTCAGAATTTTTAAACACAAGCAACCTCTGATTATAATAGACTTATAAAATTGCCTGAAAATATGTACAGAATATGTGATTCTATGAAATATTTGTGCTTTCTAAACTTGAAAATCAAGACAAGATTCTGTCAAGCTCAAGAATCTATTATAGACTTCTGTATCAAATGGACACTTAAGCAGTGACAATTTTAAAGCTCATCAACTCTTCCTGTTCTATTTGTATATGTACAGCAAACTCTATGGAAGAATAGGCTCCAAACCTAAAAGTTATTAGGTGAGAGAGATTTAGGAAAGCATTCCGTTTTTCTCATATTTGTCAACTGCAATTTTTTTAAAAAATCATATTTAATGATAATATAAAGCCTCTCTTCCCTGGGGCAAATAATACATTATATGTTAATAAAAAAATAAATTATCATAAAAAAATAAAGCCTCTACTGATCCGCATGTCTAGTATTCTGCCTAATTCACTAGAAGTGGGAAAAATATTGTTCCAAAGCCTGTCCTTACAGTTAACTTACCTTCAAAGTCAGAAAACCAAGAAAAAGGAGAACAGTGTGAATGAATTTGGGAAATATAAAAATATTTTAAAAGATCATTTATCACTATTAGTCTTGAAGTGTTTTCTCCGATGAAGTTAAAAGTTAACTTGCCCATTGAATAAGATGACATAATCAAGCAATACATCATTTTAAAAGGTCATGAGATAGTTTTACTTCAATCTGAGTCCACAATGTATTCATCTTTAACATATACTAAAAAATAAACTTTAAGAATTTAAATTTAAAATGTATCATAGAAGATAAATCCATACTAGGACAATCAAAAACAAAATATTATAGTACTGACAGAGCATTAAAGGAAAGTAAAATTATTCTCCGGTTATAAAGTTACCCTCCCTATCAAAAGCCAACCCTTTTCCAGTATAATTATATGATGTTCCTTTCAGAAGTATCTGCTATACTAAGCTGGCATAAAAACTAATACACAGCAATGTATATGTGTAGAAACTTTAGTTAAAGGTGTAGTAGCCCTTATAAGGTTGACATTCTTTTGAAGTTTCATAGGACTTTATGAGTAATTCATTGGCTTTGTATACACACATTTTTCATTATTCATAAAACCTTATTTATTTATTTATTTATTTTACCTACTACTTAGATAATGATAATAAATAAGCCTGTTTATTTTTTTTTTAAGATTTTATTTATTTATTTGTCAGAGAGAGAGAGCACAAGCAGACAGAGTAGCAAGCAAAGGCAGAGAGAGAAGCTCCCTGCCGAGCAAGGAGCCTGATGCGAGCAAGGAGCCTGATGCGGAATTCGATCTCAGGACCCTGGGATTATGCCCTGAGCTGAAGGCAGAGGCTTAACCGACTGAGCCACTCAGGCATCCCTGAATAAGCCTGTTTAGAGAAAAACCCTTACAAAAATTTGAAATGAGTCAATAAATTCACACTTTTAGTGGTATTATTTAAATTTCCAAAGACATGTTCCAATCTTTCCCATGAAAAAGACAGCGGCCCTGTCTGCCATATTGTAACTCAGAGCAATTATCAGCTGCACTGCACTAAATCTCAACTCTATCCTATTTGCAAGTGGTGCTAAACGGGATGCTCCTCTAACTCAAGTATCCTTTATATCATTTCCAAGTTTTTCTCCAAAAGTAACTCAAACCTCCTTTGCTTAGTCCAAATGTCTTATGAGGGCATTCCAGGCACAATTCATATCACTTCCAATTATGAATCTTTTATTTCAGCCCTATTAAATTTCTTGCCACTACAGAGTATGAAAATGCCAGGTTTCTGACTTTTTCCTTCTTATTGAAATTGTCTATCGATTCCGTGATTGTCAAAAATTACCTCTTAGCTCTCATGTTTGATATTCAAATATTCCATCCTCTGAGATGCCTTCCCAAAATACTATCTAGCATAATTGCCTCTGTAAGGTTTCCACTGTGAAACCATTAACTACGGGGCTACCATGTATGATTATGCAGTTTGTGCACTGCACAAAAGTACCAGGGGAGAGAATGACAACATGAATCCAACCAGTAGTACACTTGCCCAGCTAGTGTCCTATCATAAGAATGCCTCTTCCAGGAGGGAAAAAAAAAATTGGGGTGGAGGGAGGATACATTTCTTTTTTAAGTACCCAGAGATGCCATCAGTTTTCTGAACCACCTAGTGATAAACAGGACTATCTTTACCTTGAGGGATTTGCTCTAATTTATGCATCTTAGGAGAAATGGGCTTCTTTCTTCTAATTCACAGAAAATTGCTCTGTGTCACAGCAAACCTTGCCGACAATCACACCTCTTAGCTGCATATACATTTTCCTCAGATTAATTATGACCCTAGAAGAAACTAGGTATTTACTGATCTTAAATGAGTCATTGCCCAGTAACTACCCCTGGAGTCTGGCACATAGTAGACACTCGGTGAGTGCTCTACAGTCAATGAATTATCACTCTGGAGGACAAAACTGGGGAGAAAATTATGTCAAATTTAAGATCCAGGGATGAAGCCCTGCCACCGACATTCTTGGCATATTTATTTGGTTGTGATTTGAAATTACTCACCATTTTTTCTCAAAGCATCCTATCAATTCATAGTAATGGTTAGGATGCCTTTGAGTTCAGAAAATGTCTACTCCAGGTTATCACGTTCGCCTCACAGAAAATGTCTACTCCAAAACAAAACTGATTTGTTTTAATTCTGTCTATATAATTCATCGGGATAAAATTTCCTTATTAGTTTCTTCACAAGGAGGACAAATGCTTCATTAATTTTAAACATATCAACCCGAGAATGCTATACACGTCACATAGAATAATGACTGACATTATAAGGAACACAATATACTGCATACCAAAATCAAACTACCCATTATTCACTCAGAACAAATATGCACCTTTATTTGTACTTTATAAGCTTCATGAGGAGAAATCTAAGTAGATACTTAAACAATAGGGAAGCTAGAGGATATTATCTGATGGAGAAATTACCATTCTATCATTAGCAATAATACCCTGCATAATGCATATTATATATGAAAAACTCTCCTGTGTGAAAATACTCTTTTACATTTAGAAATCATTTCACTGAGACACATCTTTTTTATCCAACACTCAGTTTGAGTCAAGAGCATCAGCCATAACAGAAATTAAAAATGTTATTTAGTTCAGTTTCATATGCTGCTCTTTTACCCAAATATTTAAAAAAAATACACATTAATGTATTAAATCAACAAAATCAACACTTTTGTTTGTTAAATAAACTTAAATGTTTGAAGACTTTTTGAGTGCAGAGAGGGGCCATGGGGAACACTTCTGGGTTGCTGATCAACTTCTATTTCTTAACCTTTCTGGGCCATTACAAACTTCTTTTAATGCTGTATTTCTTATACAAGTGCCAAAGTCAGGCTTTTACGAAGCTGTTCCTTTCCTCAAAATCTTCCTATGGCTTACCTCTCTCACTCAGAATAAAATCTATAGTTCTTACCATGATCGACAAGGCCCTAAACACCTAGCCCCTTCCATCTTTTTGTCCAGCAGGCACACAAGACACATGAGGCAGGCTCCTGTTACAGGGCCACTCTGCACCCTGTGTCTTCAGCCCTGAGAGCTCTGCTTCTAATTGTCCCATGACTACCTCCCTCCCCACTTGATTCAGATGTCTGTGCCAACGTCCGTTTTTCAGAGATGCCTGCTAGATAGTAGTGCTATCTTCTTACCCTTTTGTTTTTCTTTATGCCACTTATCACAATCTGATAAATGTTGCATTAGTTTGTGTATCATACCATTCTTTTCCACTAGAATATAACCACAAAGAGCAGAGACTTTGTTCACTGCAGTATCACCATCATTTATAACAATGCCTACCATAAGAAGGAGTTCAATAAAAATTTATCAAGTAAATGAAATGATATTACTGTTAGTCATGTATATCTAGTCTACCTGAAGTGGCACAGAGGAATTTAGCATCATTAAAGATATGACAGTTTGGTTCAAGAGACAGATAACATAACTGACAAAAATCAGAATATTTTGGCCCTTCAAATCATGTGTGAACCCAAGTGAATCTTTTAGCCACAGTAATACATGTACTACAATTTAAGGATTCTTTTCCTCTTTAGCACATTACTAAATTACTATGTTACCAATACTTTTTAAATACAAATTTATATAGAATATTGTCATGTACTTCAAATTGGACATTTTTGTAATTTTTGTGAATTTTTGCCCTTGTTCTTAATTTCTGATAAATGTCAGATAATGAAATAACTGTGTAACATAACTACTAAGAGAATACTTTCTACAAAGAAAACAAGTTATTTATATAAGAACACTTACTATTCAGAATTGAGGCAGTGTGACATTTTTGAAGATCTGTCCTTGTCATTTGTTGTGCACCACTGAATAGAAGAGTAAAGGTAAAATTCAATTTGTACACCAGAGATGGATTATACATTACCTGCAACTTTATAACTATTTTCCCACCATTGGCTCTAGTGATTATATCAATGTTAAGAGTATTTTAATCATGACTGGAATTACCTATTCAATTCGATACTAAGGATCTTGAACACCAAGGGAAATGTTTAGGATATTAGTAATCAGAACTCATGGGGAATTTCCATATATAAGCAAATCTATATTGAATATATTTAAATTTGTGGGTTACAGCTTTGTTTACAAGGAAAAAAATTAAAGGAACTATTAATGCTAAGTTATATCTCACTTCTCTACTTTTACAAACAAAACCTATAAAAGTCACTAAGTTTATTATACCTGGTTCAATTCATATATAAAATAAGTTGTCTCTTCAAAATTATTATAGATTTTTTTATTTGAAGAAGAAAACGTCTTTTTTGGCATACATCTACTTACTCATGAAGAAAAATTATTAGGCATCGATTATGTGCTGATACTGTGTTGAGTACAAGAACATGGAGATTATTAAGAAAAAATTGATACCCCTTAAGGGACACACAGCTGAGTAAAAATTGGCCCCTAACTCTAAAGAGTTTCCAGTCCAGTGAGGAAGACAGGCATGTAAGGATAAGTACCACAAATATAAGTGGAGCAACAGTGGCATGCACAATATATTACAGGACCTTCAAGAGCATGGGAACTTTAGGAAGAGCTCTCCAGGGATGCTTGAGATGCCTTGCAAAATGAGTAAGAATTACACAAATGGATGAGCAGAGGGGAAGGTGCTGTGACAATACATTTCACAGAGTACTGCAGTGAGTCACCAGGGTGAGGAACAATGAAGCTATAGAGGTGAGAGGGTTCTCATATCATGCAAGTCCCCATAACCCTATGGGGACTCAGATATTCAGCAGATGATTGGTATATCAATGCACAGGTGTGTGGAGCATGGATGTGAAGAGACATAAGACCGAAGACAGAGGGACCAGCTGGGAGATGTAATTGTCCAAGAAAGAGAAGATGAGGACCTGACCAGGTAAAAGCAGAAAAGAGTATGAAAATATTTCAGAAGGTCAATCGGAGGACTTTTTGGTTTATTGGAATGAAAAGATGCATGAGAAAGAAAGGAATAGATGACTCATGTTATTGAAATATTGGGTGTACAAGAGAAATTGAATGGAAATGCAGCCATAGAACTGTCAATAATTGAAGTGAATTGTTCAAAGTATTTGCCACTTGTTCCCTCTGGGTGAATTATCTTTTACTAGTTAACATCAACTTTTGCCCTGTGACTTGGTTTGGCTAGTGAAATGGGAATGGAAGTGATATGATCTATTCTCAAGAAGAAATTTTAAGAGCAATTGCAGGGTTCCATTATGTTCTATTTTTCCTCAAACATGAAGTCAACAATGTCTCAGATCAAGGTTATTCCTTTAGTTTGAGTCCAGGATAAAGACAAAGTATGGAGCATAGTCTTGGAGCAGAACCACTGCTAACCTGGAATCCACATACAGCATGAGACAAAAATAAACCTTTGTTGTCATAAGCCACTGCCATTTCTCAGATATTCCTGCAACATATCTGAGCCTCATTAATTCAATAGCTATCCCAATATTAGTCTAAGAATAAGTAATTGTTTAAACAACTCATTGAGGAGTAAATGGAGTGAGCTTGATAGAAGTTTAGAGCACATGAGTGCTGATATCAGGAAGTAGAATTGTAAATTATCATGAAGCAGGTACAGAGGATAGTGGCTAAGGTTTAACTCAAGTAACTTCAGGAAAAATGTTTGCCCTTGGGTCAAAAAAGTGAGCTTAGGATCAAAAAAAAAAAAAAAAAAAAAAAAAAGGGAGGGGGTTTCTTACTATCCACAATAGCACTGGAGTTTAAAAAGTCAAAGCAAAGTAGTCTAGATAAAGGCATGGACCTATCTTCTGGGAAATGCTGACCTCTCTTAAAAGAAATACCTGCAACTTGAATGCAAGCAGAATATAGTGCCCAGGATGGACAGCAATTAATGGTAAAATTATACTTAGACAACTTCACTTCATGTGGGTACATCTGTAATGAACTGAACATACACAGTTTAAAAGGTTTTTTTAAAAAGATTTATTTATTTATTTATTTATTTATTTATTTATTTATTTATTTATTTATTTGACACACACACAGAGAGAGAGAGAGAGAGAGAGAGAGAGAGCTCACAAGCAGGTAGAGAGGCAGGCAGAGAGAGAGGGGGAAGCAGGCTCTCCACTGAGCAGAGAGCCCGATAATGGGGCTCGATCCCAGGATGCTGGGACCATGACCTGAGCAGAAGGCAGAGGCTTTAACCCACTGAGCCACCCATGTGCCCTACATACACAGTTTATATCCTGATTTGCCCTTGCAGAGGCTTTAACCCACTGAGCCACCCATGTGCCCTACATACACAGTTTATATCCTGATTTGCCCTTGCAATGTAACAAAAGGTAGTCTGGGTATTTTTTTCAACTGCTATATGGCATATGCTGCTTGTAGTAAATGGAACAGAAGGTTTCCACAGAGAATGAAGGGATGGATGTAAAATCCAAAAATATAGTCTTTCCAGGAGAGTACCCATTTCTTTCTAACACATTCTTTTGCATAGTAGCTGTAAACAGTTATCCAAAATAGAATATAGACATATTTTGATATTTGAGAATTGAGAGATAATGTGTGTTACATATACTTCTGCTTAGGAGGCTACCTGAAGATGGTACTTCAAAAAGAAATAGACACTAGGATGAAAATGAGGAAGAAGTGACAGAGAATTAGGCCAAGAGAAGAACATGAAGTGAAATGGGATCTGGTAAAACATGGCGTTCTATTCCTTTCTAGCTAGTGGGCTCCTGCTGAATAAGTATACTTTGAATCAGCCACTGTCACATGGTAGCACAAAATATTAATTTGTGGAGAAAAGATCACTTGTGATTTGCTGCAATATCTGCTTTATTTTCTTAGTCACTAGCCATATGTGTTAATTGGCATGACAAGAAACATGAGCTGTAGCTGAACAGACTACATAAAGTATTCTTGTGTGTGTGTGGTGTTTGCATAATGGCATCACATTGTAAAATAACTACACTTGCTTTTTCTCCCTCAACAATATGTTCTTGAGATTTATACACATAGATTGAGTTCATTACTTTCAACCAGTGAATAGTATCCAATCATATGAGTTGTTCTGAGAATCTTTCAAGATGTGTTTTCCATTTATAAATATATTTCAAATTATTTATATAATTAGTGCTTTCCAATTCTTGCATTTTTTCTTCTTGTCTCTCCTTTCTTGAATTTTCATGTTTATTCTCTAATGGTTCCAAAATACACTTGTAATTTCTACTCTTTCATGTTAGCTCTTAAGTTTATAACATACTGCTCTTCACATAGTTTGTAAATAATACTTAAAATTAATCATATTTCTGCCTCCTGCCCAAATAAGACAAGAACCTTAATACAATTTAACTCTTCCTTGAACTCCCTGAATGCAAATTACATTTCATCAATAACTAGTTTTCTGTTTCGACCTCAATGTGCTCACATATTACTGCCTTTAATCTCATAGTAAATACTTAGGCTTGTCTTTATTTTGTTACTTTGTTTACTCTTGCTCCATACATTTTTACCACCTCTTTTTTTCATGGTTCATTTCCTTCATTCTGTAACAAATCTTTTAGCAATTTTTCAGTAATGGTCTGTAAGAAATAAATTCTTTCAGTCTTTGCATATCTTTATTTTACTGTCACTCCTGAGTGATGGTTTAATTGGGAATTAAATTCTAGGTTAATAGTCATTTTCCTTTAGTTCTTTGTTTTCATGCATGTATTTTTGTGGATAAGACTTCTGTCAACTTAATCTCCCTTCCTTTATAAGTAATTGTAATATTCTCTTTTTTCTTTTTAAGATTTTCTCATTATCATTGATGTTATACACTTAATTATTTTTTTCTCTCAGTGTGTACCTTTTTCACTTATCCTGCTCAGCTCCTGGTGAACATTTCAATCTGAAGAGTTACATGCTTCTTTGTTTCTGGAAACAATGAATTATTTCTTTATTTCCTCAGCTTTATTCTGAAAAATACCTTTTAAAATGTCTATTAAATATATATTGAAGTTTATCAGTCTGTCTTTTGCTTTTCAGCTTCTGTTTTATGTTTTGCATTTCTTTATCTCTTCTTGTTTCTATGTAGTTTGCTTTGTGATATTTTAAAATATAACATTTCTCTTCAACTGAGTTTACCATTCATCTTTTCTATTGATCTTCTCCCCCTCATCAAAGAGTACATTTTTCATTTGCAAGACATGTAATTTACTCTTTCACACATTCACCTGTCCTTGTTTTGTAATTTCTTATTATTGTCACAGGAACAATTTATTCCTTTAAGAACTCTGCATATATTTATTTTAATGTCTATTTTCATATAGTTTGACCATTTCTATTCTTTTACAAGCTTTAATTATCATGTCTAGTCTCTCTGTAGGTCATTGCACAATGGCTAGTATTTTGGAATGCTTTCATTTTTGTCAAAATGCACACTGTGGGACTTTACCATGCAAGTCTTTCCTGGATTCACATTTGCCTGGATTCATCTCTCCTCGTTTAAGCTGTAATTGATATATTTGATGGTAATTCTGTGCAAGCATAGACCAAGTTCCCACTGCTGGATGGTTGCCTCTCTTTCCTCCCCAAATCCCAGAATGTAATGAAAACCTCCAGCTCTATTCTTATTTCTGACCAACCTCTGAGATATTTTCAATTCTTGAGTCAAATTTTTACTTCCTATGAGTCAAATAGCTACTTCGTATTTGAAACTATGGATTTCTTCTCTTTTTCTGTCCTATGGAGAAGTTTCTCCTATTTTTAAGCACATTTGTGTATTTTCTACTGATATACACTTGTGTATGTGTGAATGTGGGTATGCAGATTTCTATGATTCAAAACACAGGGAAGATTAAGTTTCTGTTCAGTCTGCTACGCTAAGCAAAATTTATATTTATTGATTTTAAACATCATGTTGAATTTATCAATCCCACCCAATTGGCACTCCCTACCAACCCCATTATTCTGTATTTTTTCCCCATAACATTTATCACCTATATAGGACATGTGAGCTCTTTGAAATTGCCTTTATTCTTATTACTACATGCATATTTTATTTAAAAAAAATAAAGCAATGTTGTTAGATATAAACAAGATGAAGAGGGAGAAATAGCAGCAGCAGAAAATAAAATGGAAAAATCAGTTTGGAGAATGTTTTTGTATTTTTTTTCTGACTTTCTTTATGTTCCATTTAAGAAACTGAAAATTTTTATTTGATGAAGAAAACATTATTCAAGCAATCATATAAGTAAGTATTGTTTGTTTTTACAAGGAAAGAAAATTCAGGGAAGTCAGAATGATTAAACACAAAACAATGAGAACACCATGATAGTTTATACCTCAGCAGACCAATGATAAAACAATATTGATTTTTTCCTAACAGAATGTAAGGAACAATTTCTTGCTCTGGACTAAACAGATTCATCCTAACAGAAATCACTGTTAGGATGATTTTTAGTGCAAGGATTACTTTTAGTGCCTGATATTATTTTTATGGGTGTACTGTCCTCTATTTTCTGTAATTCTCATGATGGCTATGAAGTTCCAAAAAGACAGGAAGAGGGAGTTTGCTAAGAGAGGCTTTAGAGACATGGAGAGATCATATCTTTGTAAAGCCTGCTCCTCCGATTCCTATAAATCACCTTAGAGAAGGGAGTGTTGTGGTGGCAACAGATACCAGAAGATCAATACTACAGTCTATTGATAGATCATGATCAATCTGCTGGAAAGGTCTGTTCTGGAATATTCTGACTACATTCTCTTTCATTGGCCTAAATATTGAGGTGGTAGGCATTCACTGTAATTGTCTCTAAAATTTATTTCATTATTGAAAGTTTTATTGGAATCATGAATATTTAATGATACTAATAATGGGGGGAAAGACTTTAAAATATAACCTCAAAATTGCCAATGAAAATGCTTAAATGGCAAACAATGCAGTTTCCAACGTGAAAAGTTTTATTGAATAAATGCGGAGACAGCTGTTTTCAGAAAATCACATTTTCCCCAGTCCCGAGTGAGACATGTTCTTACACATCACAACATTAATAGTCACATTGTGTTACTTGATTTAGTGCAACATAATGCAGTGTGACTAATGCAACCCGATGGTACAGATTCATGTAAGAGAAAAATCCATCACCTAGGAAATGTGAAACAAAGATGTACTTTTCTGAAAACAAAGGTTAATAAATCAAAGTTTTCTGAAGAAAGGAAAGTCATGCAAAAGAGAGTTTTATTCCAAAACACATTTCAACCCACCATTGCAGTGATCCCTGGGTACGTTAGGGAGGGGAATAGGAATCAAACATGAAAAGCCTTTAAGCTGTTTGAACTCCTCAGTACTTAGTGCTCCCACAATATTTTCCTCTGTAGTACCGATCTTCTGAAGTAACAGCCTTTTCGTCAATTTTCTCATGCATTGCCCAGGTGACTGCTACACAAGCTCAGTGGACAAACTGGTGTTCTTTCTCCTCTGCTATCTCTAAAACTGTACTTGGGTTACTGAAGAGATAATGGAAAATTACTTTGTAAAGTCCACTTTTCATACACCATCAAGGAGACAGAAATAGGTGAGACAAAAAGAGTTACTATAGTTCCATGGTTGGTTTTGATTGTGTCTACTTATCTTTATTCTTTTCTTGTGGGAACATGTATGGATCTTTAATAATAAACATAGTGGACAGATAAAGGAGACAAAGGTTGGACCTCTCAGTCAATATTTTGAAATAGGAAAACTTTTTATTTTATTTCTCAAAAAGTTTTGTTAAGAAATTTAAGGGGAAAATAAATCCTATAGGGGTATTTGGATTATTCTACCAACATCGAAGCCATTATATTGAAATATGATGAAATCATTTTAATATTAGTCTATTCTCCATTTTGACTTCACAACACTGCAATTTAATTTAGGGGATATTATAAAGTCTAACTGCCAAATAATTGTTTGAAGCTCTTTTTACTTTTTTTTTTTTTAAAGCTCTGCACCTAACATGCAGTTTGAACTCACAACTCAAGAGTGGATGCTCTACTGACAAAGCCAGCCAAATGCCCTGTCTTTTTCCTTCCTTTATTAGACTGGATGCTCCTTTAGCCTTCCTCTTGCATTATTGAGCATCTACTTTTTTTCTGGTTATTTTATATATATGATTGCTATTTCATATGGCAATACTAAAAAGTATAGACTATTATTCCTACTTTCCAGATGAAAAAGTTAAAGCAAAGACAGGTTAAGTGAGTCGGCCTCTTAAAATAGCTAGTAAATGGTACAGTTGCTACTTTACTACAAATTTGTATGTCTTCAAACATATATTTTTGCATCATGTATAGAACAGAGTGCTTGTAACTTTAGAAGTGCTCAATATGTATGCAGTTAAAACTCTAAATGTTGAAGGAAATCAAAGTCTTCATTTACTACAATGTCCAAACAAGCCACTAAACATTCATATATTTAGAAAAATCCAGTGACATTTGTATATTCAATTCAATGTAGTCATGGAAAGTAAACTGGTTTAAACAAACACTGCCTATGGTGTTCTGTTAGTGTTGGTGTTGGCTTCTCATGAACCATGCTCCCTGGTATTCTTGCACAGTCTCTCTATGGAATGTGAGTATGGTCAAGTGAGCCACGCTGACCAAGGGTTATTGACAAGCATGATTAAAAGAGGCTTGGTTAAACCCTTGCAGAGTGGGCCTTATTATCTTGGAGACCAGTGTCCATGGGGTAAAGAACCTGGGCTCACTACTGAATGATGAGAGTCTAGAGACTTAAGGATAAGAGGCTATCTTGGACAGTGTAGCCTTAACCAAACTCCCAGCTGAATTCAGTCATACAAGTGATCAGAGTTTGTATGGAGCCACCCAGATGAGCTCCATCAACTCACAAAGTCAAAAGAAATAATTTGTTACTATTTTATGCTACTAAGTTTAGAAATGGTTTGTTACACAGCAGTGGATGACTGATACATTGCCCTTCAAAACTCTGGTATCTATTGAAGTAGAGACACCTACAAGTAATTAAAAAATTAAAAAAAAAATATATATATATATACTATGACAACAAAATTAGCTTTGTCTCTTCAGTAAGGAATCCATACCAAATTCCACCATTAAAGAAGACTTTCAGATCTTTTGACTTCCTTAGGGATGCCTTACCTCAGACTCTATCATTAAATAGGTTGCAGGTACAAGTGTTCATTTAATAAAGCCATCCTATTAAAGAGAATATTAATGGTAATAATAATAATATCTCCCACTTACTGAATGCTTATTGATTAGCTTATTGCTATTGTGTTCTACATACTGTGAAGATTTATTTAATTTCCTTTGGCAACATCCTAAGATGTGTCCTATTATTTTTTCTATTTTACGGCTATGAAAATTGGGACATATTTTGTGAATTTACACAAAAGTAGTTACATTTGGCAATAACAAATTCAGACTTGGTATAGCTGCATCTAAAATTTCTATTCTTATCTACCATATTTTCTATAGAACCTTCTCAAGTATTACTTCGAGGATAAACAGTGAAGGGATCTCAACAACATATACGTAAAGTGAGTTGTCCTCTGAGAGTTGAACTATAATATCAGCATATAACACATGATATAAGAAGTAAGCAAAGTCACCTTAAAAGACAAAACAAACTTCAGGCTTGCGTAAAATACAGTTGTAAGGTAATTTATTTCATTAAATACACCTGAAGACAGAGTGTGACAGTTTGAAGAAGAAACAGAACTTGAAAAAGAAGTGTCAGAGAAAACTGGTGGCAGTAGTGATTTAGAAACCATTTTTGGGGAGGGCATCCTTCAATTGATGTGGAACATATTCTTCCATGAAAAGATTGATTCACAAAGCTAAACAGACAGGATCCAATATTTAGTTTACCCATACAGCTAATTTTCTCTGTTCTACAGATACACTTTTCACTATAATTTAACTCATTATGACACATAAATGTGTTAAGTTGGCGTTCCAGTTTCCGTACTTTGGTCCAAACAGCTTTGAGGCACATGGAAAGTCTAAGCTCTGGCTGACTCCTCAAAGGTGATGCTACCCTGAGGTCTCCTGCTATTTAGCCAGTTTGCCATAGAAATGTGACCACTTTAAATGTATTACAAAATGCTAATAATCTGGTCATTGCTTGCCTCATCTGCACCCACACTTGAGGAAATCCCCAGCCACCCTCCTCCTTTGAGTAATCAGAGAACTCTATAACCCAGCCCTTGGATCCTTTCTAAATGAAGTAAGGCTGCACAGTTGGCCTACAGAGAGTATGATATAGTATAAAGCGGGAGTCCGTGGGCTCTGAGGTTTGCCTCTGGCTTCAAATTTGGCTTTGCACAGAGTGGCAGTAACCTTCACCAAGTTACTTAACTATAATTTAGTTTTCATGTTTACAAAACAGAAATAATAAAATAATGTCCACCTCTCAGAATTATACATATTAAGTGAGTTAATACGTGTAAAACACTTAGCATAGTATATAGCATAGAACAATACATAGTAAGCCCTCAAGAAATGTTAGTAGTGATTATGGTGAAGATGATAATGAATATGATGGCATCTGGTTCAAAAAAAGTAAATAGGACTGTTCACGATTATCTCTTATGTGACTTATAAGAAAGACACAGAGGGAATGTATCCATTTCTTGTCTCAACAAGGTCATGTAAAGTATACTAGTTCATGAATAGAAATAGAGCCAGCAGAAAAATAGGATAAAAGTAAAATAAAACATACAAATAGAAAAAGATGAGAGAAGTCATGAAACTCCTAAGATATGGAGAAAGTATCCTTTATTCTACATTATTTTCAGTTTTTTTGTTCTAACTCTCTTGAGGTAAGACTTACTTTGTTTCCTGTCATTAGATGAGCATGGAATTGCCAGTAGTATCCCAACAATACACAATACCCTTCTCTTCACCTCCCCTGCCCCCCATCCATAAACCACTTAACTGGCTTTCTGATTCTTACATCAGTAACACTGCAGCTTTTGTTTAAAATTTGTATAGCTTACTTCTTTTGAACTACTCTAGTCTTTTCTACCTTGTTCTGCCTTTAGTCATTCATTTGAGGCTGCCACATCGATAATAGGAACAGCATAAGTGGAAATTAAAAATGACCTGAAATCACAGGAAATTAAATTGAAGTGAATACAGGAAATGCATTCACTTCCCAGACACAGAATGGATTTTTATGGACTCTGTGCTAAGAAAGATAATAACCCCCTCCCTCTCCCCACCACCACTACCACTGCCTCATCTGGGCATAAGCCAGGAATATTTAATTACGTGGGGTCACCATTTCATAACACAAATTCCTGACATTAGCATCCACCATCCCATACTCAGTTTTATGTTTATCTGTCCCTGTTTGGGTTGGTTCCCTCTGCACTCTGCTTCTGTCCTGTTTTCTCTTTTTGGCTCTTTTTCCTTAGCTTGTGTTTGAACTATCACTTCTGAAGCACTGAATTTTAAGCTCCCTCCTTAAATCTCTGAGGAATCTGTACATACTTTCTGAAAAATATTAAACTGTGTATCATGCAGCTCAGATTCTAATGGTTAAAAATTCATTAATGGGAGCAGATTGATATGTTGCTACTTTAATTAAAGAGTGCTATGGAATGGCATTTTAAATAGCCACGTCATTTTCTAAATTGACATGACTCCATTATAAGAAGAAATACTTAAGTTGAACCTGAAGGTGAGCAGTCTCTTTTCCGGTAAAAAAGGACATTTCAGTTTTCATTAACAAAATATTCACTACCAAAGAATAGCTTTTTTCCCCCATTTTCTCATTTTTGCCTGAATCCTAGGCACCAAGATTATTTCTAGATATCTCAAAAAGTAAATCTTAAGTTTTTTATGACTACAGGGAATTGGGAATATGTTTCTGGAGAAATCTAGTAGAATAGCTACAAACTAGATTTTTTTCCAAAAATGGTTGTTTTTATTTCTTTTGACGGGTATGTCATATCCTGATCTCCTCTGCACATGAGAAAGGAGCCTCAGGCCACTGGAACTTTGCACCAGAAAGAATTATTTACAGATTTACCTAGTGTCATATAAATTAGTATGGTAAAGCCAGAGCCATAATGCTGACCCTTAGTAGCCTATTTGGAGCATTTTTCAACTGTAATAGGGAGAAACTTAGCATATTTTACCACACATTGCTTCTATTTCCCTTGCTGCTGGGACCTATAACTTAGAAACTTCTTAACTCTGCATGTAGGCATGTTAACATTTACGCTAACTGCTCCTACCCAAAGCCCACATAACACTGGAGACATAAGAAATTAAGTAGAGAAATAACATTTGCTGTGTCTAAGATTTATAGGAGCATCTTGAAAAGATTCCCGTATACAAAAATCAAATGACCAAGGACAGAAAAGTTTCATGACCTTCCTCAGATCCTTGTGGGTACCTGGATGTCTACAGATGTCATCATCGCTTCACTCAAATCCCTTCCCACTTTCCCCTTTTCCTGACATAAAAGAAACTCAAATTTCATACTGGGTTAAGATGGTTCTTTAGGACAGTAGTCCACCATCTCCTCAGTTCGCTAGGCTTTCCGAGTAAAGTTGCTTTCCTTACCCCAACATCTTGCTTCTGGACCTACTGGCCTGCAGTGTGGTGAGCAGAGCAAGCTTGGACGCAGTTATACAAACACATTATGTGTTCTTTGAAAATCAATTCCAATATTTTATACCACTCTTGCAAA
Source organism: Procyon lotor (assembly GCA_028646535.1). Classification (NCBI taxonomy): domain Eukaryota; kingdom Metazoa; phylum Chordata; class Mammalia; order Carnivora; family Procyonidae; genus Procyon; species Procyon lotor. The sequence continues at coordinate 82,487,151 of CM053611.1, forward strand.
GTTTTTGACTCAAGTTCTTAGCATATAGAAGTTTAATTATGATTTTGGCAAAACCATTAAGCTATTTTTAAGGGAATGAAAAACCCCCTCCTCTTCATAATTTTTAAGTTCGATGTTCTCAGACAAAAAAAATCCAGGAATATTGCTTTTTAAAGAAACTTTTTGAGCTTGGGGGTCTGTTAAAATAGAGGATAAGTTTTGTTTTTAAATTATGAAATAATTCAGATATACATACAAATGTAGAGAACAATATAACAGATATATATTTATTAAACACCCAGTTTTATAAAAATTTAAAGTATCACCATGAGTACCTCAGCTTATATTTAAGATATAAAACATAAACAGAGGTGAATGACCTGTGTATTACTCTCTGATCTTCTCTTTTATCAAAAGTATCAATTATGTTTCTGGTATTTCTCATTCTCATAAATATTTTGTTTACTTAATATTCATATATCCATAGACAATATACTATTTTTATAGTAATCCACATAATGATATAAATAACAGCATCCTGAACTGTTTTTGCAACTTATTGTTTTCCCTCTGTTGGTAAGTTTAACTCTAGTTCATTTGTTTAAATGGCTGCAGAAATTTTAATTTTACAAATATATTGTTATGTGTCTTTTCTACTATTGATAAACATTTTGATTGTTTCCAGTGTTCCTTACAAATAACTTTAACGAGCATTCTTATCATCCCTCTCTATCAGAATTTTTAATGGGATTAAATTTAATGAGATGTAATGGGATTGCACTGAATTTATAGATAATTTGGGTTATGTCAACATCATTAGTTATTGTAGTTTAATTCATAAATATCATAAGCATGGTGTGTGAGTGTGTACACACACATACACACACGTTTTGTTTTCTTTTCATTCCTTCAATGTTTTGCCCTTTTTTCCAGAATGTTTTTATACCCTTTTAATTAAACATATTAGGCAACTTTTAGTTTTTGTTCCTATAGAGACTGGAATTTTTTTCTTTCATTTACAATTTCTAATGATTAACACTGGTGCCTAGAAGACCATTTTAATAATTTGTCTATGGATGCTCTTCTAATTTCTATATAGATAAGCATGATTTCAAATAAGGATACTGTTCTCTTTTTCTTTCCAATTTTTATACTTCTTGGATCTTTTCTTGACTTTAGCTGGGGCTTCCTAGCTTTAACTAGCACAGCCTCATCATCTTCCTGACTTTAAAGAAACTTCTAAAATTTCACCAGGAAGTGTAACATCTGTTGTTGTTTTGATTGGTATTATTTATCAGGATAAAAAGTTCTCTTTTTCTAATTCTAAGTCTGCTAAAGGTTTTTACCTTGAGTGTTGAACTTCATCAAATGTTTTATCTGCATTTATTGCGACATTCATTTCCTCTTCTTTATCAATGTAACATCTTTTCATACAATCATCTATAAATTACTAAGGTTAACTACTGAAAGGATATTTTCTTTTTCTTTTAAGGATATTTTCTTTGAAAACTGCTGAATTGAATTGCCAATACTGTATATAGCAATCCTAAGAAAATTTAGTTGTTTTTTTTTTGTCTGTTGTTACACTGTTTTTATATGAAGATTTTATTTGCTTACATTCTGTTTTATAAAATTTTTATCAGAATTAAAATTGTTAAATTAAAATTACTCTTTAAATTTTATCATTTTTTAGATCAGGATGTTGCTATATATGTATGTTTCCAGAATGTAAAAAAACAAAAACAAAACAAAAAAATCTGTAAACCATCTGGGAGTGAGAGATGTCAGTAGATACATAAGTGGGTGGATGGATGGATGGATGGAAAGACAGATGTATGCATGGATGGAGGGATGGATGGAGGGATGGATGGATGGATGGCTATGAGAAAGAAAGAAGAAAGGGAGGAAGGAAGGCGGAAAGATTGAAAAGAAGGATTATTCGGACTTTTGATTAATAATTGAGTAATGTAGTTCTTGTTGACTTAAGTTTTGTGTCTCCTCAAATCAAAAATTTTTTTAAAGATTTCATTTTACTTAGAGAAAGAGAGAGGGAAAGCATGAGCAGGGTGAGGGCAGAGAGAGAATCAAACTTCCCACTGAGTAGGGAGCCTGAAATGGGCCTCTATCCTGGGACTCCAGGATCAAGCCCTGAGCCAAAGGCAGATGCTTAACTGAGTCACCCAGGTGCCCCAGCTTCTAATCAATTTTGATAATTTTTTCCTACAAAATTATCATTTTTTCTAGGTTTTCAACTATATTTACATGCTGTTGTTCATAGTATTCTAATTATTTACCTACATCATATCTGCAGTTATATTACCTTTGTACTTCATGTTTTTATACTTCATTTTATTAAGGATTTGCTAATTCTTTTGGTTTAGTTTTTCTTTTTATAGACTGATTTTCACAGAACAGCTTTTGTTCTTATTGTTTAGCTTGGTGTTGCTTTTTCTCCTGTTTTATCAATAACTGCCTTTATAAAAACTGCCTTTATCTTTATTATTACCTGTAATCTGCTTTGTTAGGCTTATTCTTTCACCCCCCTTCTTAAGTTATGTAAACAATTAATGTATCTTCACTGTTTCTTATTCTTTTTAGTAAAAGCATGTAAGACTATAAAACACTTTTTTTGCTGCATTCTACAATTTTGGATATAGGGTAATAACCCTCAAGATTATTTCTAAATACTTTACAATTTTCATTGTGATATAAACAAAGAAGAGCTAAAGAGTGAAGTTTTATTTCCACACAGTTTTATTTTTGTAAAATCATCTTTTATTGATAAATTCTAATTTTACTTTTTTCTTTGTGGTAAGAGTACATGGACTACATTTTTAAAGACTTTTTATAAAGAATATGCAGTCAATTTTTGCAAAATGTTCCATAATGCTTGGAAAAAAGGTTTATTTTCCATGTTTTAGGAATAGTTATGATATCTACCATATCTTTCTATTTTGCTAACTTGGCTACTAAATTGGTCTGCAAACTAAAATAGTTTTCTTTCCTACTTCATTTATTAGTTTTGATAGATTTCTGTTAAAATTTCTTTTCTTTCTTCTGATCTCACATCTTTTCTGGTGGAAACTAACATTTTTAAGAGAAGGTATCTAATGTTTCTCCTAAATTCCTCCTAAATACCAGAAAAGATCTTTGCAAACTTTACTAAACAACTTTAAAATTGTTTCAATTTTTGATTTTACAATTTAAACACAAAAGACATTATAAATTTAAAATTAAGTAACATGTTTTATCAACCTGGGGTGGTTATAGTTGTTTATTCTATACTATTACCTCTAAATTTTCTTTTTTCATGCTAAAGTCTCCTTAAATATCCCATGAAGGTCTGGAAATACTCTATCTTTACAAGTCTGAAAAATAACTATGTCATTCTGACTCTCAAACAATAGTTACCTGGTTATACTACTAAAGAGTGATTATTTTTTCCTAAGCACAGTGACTATACTTTGCCATTGTCTTCTCCTCTACTGTCCTTGCTGAGAAATCTGATAGATGTTACCCCACATAGACATTCTGTCACATTGCTCTTGTAGCTTTTAAAATTCTAGAAGCCTATCTTTCTTTTTCCTCACTTGTCTACCATCAGTGCATAAAATCTACTTTTTAAATTTGAAAGGGAATTTTGATGTGGGAAAACTAAGATTGCATATTTCAAACTTTTGATTTGTATTTAATAATAAAGAGCCAAACTGAGTCAGAATATCTCAGTCTTTAATAATTACTGAATCTTATATCTGTCAGACACCCAGCTAAGCACTAGATATTCTATCTCTGATATTGGTGTGTCAAGAGTATGTTAGTGGTGGCACAGACACACAGGAATTATGCTTCATGCTCCTAAACCAGCAAGATTAAAATATGTTACTAGCCTCCTTAATAGTGCTTACTGTATAATTCTTATCTTTAATTTAAATATTCTTTGACCAATGCATTATACATTGAGATTTATCAGTAAGGTTATGACTAATTTGCCCTAAGGTAGAAGTATATATGAATAAGCCTAAGAGTCCCTATAAAATGATTTAAAAAAAAAATCCCCCAATCAAACTAGCATTTTTTCCAAAACTGTCTTTACTGATTACACTATATATATTTTTTAATTAATTCATTTTTAAAATTCCAGTGAAATTAACATACAGTGTTATAGTAGTTTCAGGTGTACTACGGAATGATTCAACAGTTCTATACATCACTCAGTGCTCATCATGGTCAATGTACTCTTAACCCCCCCTTACCTATTTCACCCATTCCCCACCCACCTCTCTTTTGGTTACCATCAGTTTGTTTCCAACTTTTAAGAGTCCGTTTTTTGTTTGTCTCCTTTTTTCTTTGTTCATTTGTTGTTTCTTAAGTTCCACGTATGAGTGAAATCATATGGTATTTGTCTTTCTCTGACTGATTTCACTTAGCATTATACCCTCTAGATCTATCCATATTGTTGCAAATGGTAAGATTTCAATCCTTTTTATGGTTGAGAAATATTCTATTGTGTACACACACACACACACACAATATTCTTGTGTGTGTATAGATATCTATATCTATCTATCTGCCACATCTCCTTTATCCATTAATCTATGGATGGACACTTGGGTTGCTTCCATATTTTGGCTACTGTAAATAATGCTGCAATAAATATAGGAGTCCATAAATCTTTTTGTATTAGTGCCTTTGTTTTAGGGAGTGCCTAGTTGTGGAATTACTGGATCATACGGTATGTATGGAACCGCAAAAGACCCCAAATAGCCAAAGCAATCTTAAAAAAAGAAGAACAAAACTGGAAGTATCACAATCCCAGATTTCAAGATATATTACAAAACTTTGGTAATCAAAACAGTGTGGTATTAGCACAGAAACAGACACATAAGTCAATAGAAACCCCAGAAATAAACTACAATTATATGGTCAATTAATCTATGACAGAGGCAAAAATATGCAATGGGAAAAAGTAACTTCACGTAACAAGCAGTGTTAGGAAAACTGGACCACTACATACAAAAGAATGAAACTGAGCCACTTTCTTACACCATACATAAAAATCAACTCAAAATGAATTACAGACTTAAATGTGAGACCTGAAACCACAAAATTCCTGGAAGAAAACATAGGCAATAATCTCTTTGACATCAGCCATAGAAACATTTTTCTATATATGTCTCCTTTGGCAAAGGAAACAAAATTAAGAGCAAAATTAAACAACTGGGACTACACCAAATAATAAAAAAGTTTTTGCACAGGGAAGGAAACCATCAACACATAACCCACCAAATGGGAAGATATTTTTGCAAATTATATAGTCAATAAAGGATTAATTTAAAATATATATATAAAGAACCAATATAAAAAAATCCCAAATAATCCAATTAAAAATGGGCAGAAGATATGAACAAGCATTTCTCCAAAGAAGATACACAAATGGCCAAGAGAGACATAAAAAGATGCTCAACATCACTAATCATCAGGAAAATGCAAATCAAAACCACAATGAGATAGTACCCCACATCTGTTAGAATCGTTAAAATCCAAAACATAAGAAACAAGTGTTGGTGAGGGTGTAGAGAAAATGGAACTCTCGTGCACTATTACTGGGAATGAAAACTGTTGCAGACAATGTGGAAAAACAATATGGAAGTTCCTTAAAAAATTATACTAGACATATTTTAAGATGAAAGCTCAGCCTGTGAGCCTCTAACACAAAAAACTGGTCTGGGACCCTAGAGCTAGGTAACAGTGGTTCAGTCTCATTACTTTAGCATCAGCTATTTGTATGTAGGGTAGACATTTGACACAAGCCACACAAATTAGTTTCTTTTCCCCATAATTTGGATTAGGGTCCCAAAGACTGGTCATCCCCTGCTATCACCCTGAATTATAAACTTAACATCATGGTGAGGTCACATTTCCCCTTTGTACACAGAAACAGAGGAAACTGGCCCACAGATGCACAAATTAAAAGTAAAAAACAGTGGAGATCCAGGGGCACACAGAGAGAATAATTGCCTTGATTACTCTTGGACTTCTAGTTCCTTGCCCCACTTATCAGGCCAACAAAACATTTTACCTTTCAGTCTGTGATAGATTTCCTTAAGACATTATGAGATATCCTTGTATTTCATTTAATCTAAGTGGGGTTTTGCTATTATCAATCTAAAAAGTTATGCCAGGGGCGCCTGGGTGGCCAGTGGGTTGGGGCCTCTGCCTTGGGCTCGGGTCATGATCTCAAGGTCCAGGGATGGAGCCCACATCTGGCTCTCTGCTCAGCAGGGAGCCTGCTTCCCCCTCTCTCTCTGCCTGCCTCTCTGCCTATTTGTGGTCTCTCTCCTTTCTGTCAAATAAATAAATAAAATCTTAAAAAAACAAAGTCACGCCAAAATAAAATACACTTATTTATCTAACATGATTTTTTTAAAAAAATTGCATTGATATTAATGATTTCTTCATGACACTATAAAGCCTTGTGTTGGTGATATATGTAGAGAATTTTATAAAAATTCATCAAAGTCCCATATGAAGACAGATCACTGAAGAAATATCTCTAATCTCAAGGAAGTAACACTTTAATATGAGATTAGGAGAATATACATATGAAGGAAAACAAAATATTTTTAAAATATTTTTCTGTAAGTCACTATTACTATTGTTCATATTTTCCTAAAAATTTCTCTGCCAAAAGAAGAGATTTTAACCAACCTCATATGTTATTTGTACCCTCCTTTTTGACCAAGAAGATTAGAAAAATGGTAGTTTAAGATATTTTTAATTCAAAGTAATATCCTCTATACTCTGAATGCCAGACATATTTTTCTTAAAGGGTGTTTATTTGCATGTACCCTCTTATTTAATACCAAAAGTAATACCAAGAGTAGGTGACTTCAGAGATGAATACTTTGTTGGGACCCAGTGAGGTTAAATGAGCTACTTAAGTTCGCACAGCCTCCCAGTCAAAAGGTTAGGCCTAGGATTTGTCTTTTTTTTTTTTTTAAATAACAATCAGTTTATGCAGAGTTTGTACATGGTTTCATCTACAAAATCTTCCTGTTCCTTTACCTTTTAACAACCATATTCTCCCCAAGGAGGGAAATATGAAAAGAAAAACAGAAAACATTTGAATGACAACATATATCCAAGTTGGTTTGCAAGTTTATGATCTTATACCCACACTGTTCATTGTCTATTACATCAAAGGTTACTTGAAAGTTTTTGAAATGTTTACTTGCTTCAGCTAAGTTCATTATAAATTAACCAAAAGGGATATATGAAGAAAAAAATTAAGCTTCCAGAAAGGGAGAAGCACTAAAATTATCTCTTGATAACTACCAAGTGGAGAAAAGTTAAGGTTGTATTCAGCACCTCATGAATATTCAGAGTGAACAGAAAAGAAGTCTTATTCCCTGGACTTCAATCATACTATGAGCACAGCATTATCATACCGTAATTTCTGTTGCCTTTAGGCATCATTTTGGGGATTAGAGTGTTAAGGGCAGTCACAGATTCACCTTTACAGAAAACCCAAATAAACTGCTTTTGTTTGGATGTTCCTTGTGCTGTCATTGACATTTTCAAAGATTCAGGGGCTTTGGGAGACCAGATTTAACTCTAGGGAAACTTAAAACTACCAATATAATCCTACTACAGTCATATGGGAGTGACTCTGTGTAATTAACTAACCTCTGCAACAGTCCTTACATCTTTTTCACTTTCCATACACCTTCTTTTAAAATCATCATTTGCTTCTTATAATCTTGTCCTTTTGTTTAATTAATTCTAGTAATGCCTTTCTGCTTTCATTTTAGAGTCTATTTTCAATCCTTTTATAGAGTTGTCAGTAATCATTTTAACCTCTGAACATCTCCAAAAGATGTTGGACCAACGATATAGTAAAAGTCCTAAAATATTCTCAAGAAGTTCTTTCAAGGATATCTATCTATCTATATAAATTTGCTTATTTAAAAAGTATACATGTGCATATATCACTAAAACTTCAAGATTTATAACTTTGTGCAGAATTATATTAGTATTACATCTAATAAGGAAGCCTCTAGAACTTATGTAGAGAGTGCTGCTAAAGCTTAACATTAATTTTCAACTTTGTATCATTTTCAATTTAAAACTATTTTGAAAAAAATTATTTTGAAAACCAGAATTAAGAAAATATAAATTATGGATGAATGGATATAGAAAATGTGAGACATAAACACGAAACTGAATGCTACTTGCTATAAAAGTAATGAAACCTTCCCGTTTACAACAATATGGATGGGCAGCATGCTGAGTAAAATAAGTGGACAAAGACAAGTACCGTATGATCTCACTTATATGTAAAATCTTTTTTTAAAAAAAAAGAACAACCTCATAGATACAGAAAACAGACTGGTGATTGTCAAAAGTGGGGGTGCATGAAATGGGCAAAGGGGGGCAAAAGATACAATATATATACTATTACCAGTTATAAAATGAATAAGTCATGGGAATATAATGTATAGCCTGGTGACAACAGTTAATAATACTGGGTTGCATATTTGAAAGTCACGAAGAGAGTAGATATTAAATATTTTTTTCACAAGAAAAAAATCTTGTAGCTATATAAGGGGACTGATGTTAACTGGACTTATTGTGGTGAATATTGAATCATTATGCTGTACACCAGAAACTGGTATAATATTATATGTCCATTATACTCCTATAAAGAAAGAAAGAAAAGAAAAAGAAAGAAAACATAAATTAAAAAAAGAATCATAGCATTCTTAAAAGTAATGGAATAGTACCAAGGCAGTCACAGGCAGTAACCAAAGGCAAAGAAAGAGATATGCCAAGAAATTCATGAGGAAAACAGTAAGGTCAAATTTTCCAGAGACTGTACTAATGAAGTAATATATGTAAAGAAATAGAGAAAGCAAGTAGATTCCCTAGAAATCTGAAAGCTTAGGAAGAATGTGACAGGAACAAGAGGTCAGCCTGCATGGGGTCATAAAAACCAAAAAGATTCTAGCAATAACAGAATGAAACAAAACAAAGAGCCTGAGGAATGAAAAGAGAGTAGCAACAGAAAGAAAGGGTTTAAGTATGAAGCAAACTCCCTTTACTCATTAGGATCTTCAGAAGAAAAGAGCCCAGGACTTCTAGGTAAAGAATAAGAAGCCAGAAAATATTAATTCTTTCCTTTCGAAGATGTACTCTTTCTTCCCAAGTTCTAGCATTCTTATAATCTAAAGATTTGAACTATGAATTTCATAATGGTATCTGAACAATCTCATCAGGGATGAAATTATTTTGTGTCAATAGAACTTCATCATGGATTGTGAAAGTAGTGAAAAGCACGTGGAATAATGTATAGCTAGTTGTTCTTTTCTCTACATTTGGGTGGAGAAACATTTTCAAAATCCACAACCAGCTGTGTGCTGGCAGCTAATGTTTGGTTTATGGTAGAGTGGGAAGATCAATTTATAAATACTACTCTCTAACTATAGGGAATATGATAGGATTTCATCTGCTTAGAATCGTCATCCGTTACCTTCCTGAAACTGCTTTAAATTCCCTTGGCCTCTAGAGATAATGGTGCTGTTTACTCTTCCTTACTAGAGAAGGAAAAGGGAAAGGCCACAGAATGGTCCCTGAGAGTCCCTAGCATTGTGTCTGCAAACAAAAAGCCAGTTCTCTTCCTCAGGGTCACCTCCACCAGGTCAGCCAGGATTATAACTAACTCCAAGCATTTTCTCTCCATATATACTTACCAAAGTCACAGAATTAGAAAATAGAGATCTCATGAAAACTGCTTCCCCAAACCATGATTTTGACGGTGAATGTTTCAATCTTTTGAGAAGGGAGATATTTTTATATTTTTTTCTACCATCTGAAGAGCTATCTCTAATCTTGTGCTGGCGAAATGGTGTTTGTAGTGCCAACTAGTCAGAAAAGATGTGAAGCCAAACATTTACCATTGGGAATAAATGACTGTCCTCAATTTGATTTCATGAGAAATTAAGTCCTACAGAAGATAATTTAATTGGCTATTTTCTCAATTTTCTAATCTATATACTAACATTGTGGATGCATAGGAGAAAACACAATTAACTGTACCCAATAAATGTATTGGGGCAAAAGGCTTTAATTCTCCCACAGAAGGGTTTAATTCTCCTACAGAACTCCTTTGGAGAGGGACTACTCAAAGCCTGAAGATTAACACAGTTTTCAAAAACCTTCAAAGGTATGGGAATCCATCTTTACTGCATGTTAACAAATTAACCTGCTACAGTTACGTAGATGCTCAAAGAAGACATAAGATTCCAGGATCAGAAACATCGGACTTAATTACAGGAAAGCAGGAAGCATTAGCTTTGTGTTTGCACTGTGTTCCTTTCCCCACTCCCCAACCCCCAAATCCCTTGAGAGTGAGGAAGAGCCGTCCAGGTAAATGCTACAAGTGCATTAGTTTTGTCTAACAGCTAAGGAACCCAGAGTTTCAGAAATCCAAGTCTTGGAAAAGGGCTTCTACCTAATCTGCCTAAACTCTGCCCCAGAGAAAGATATAATCCATATAATTTTGACCAGGAAAAAAATGTTAGCCTTCTACGCCAGAGGGAGACATAATCTCTGTCTTCCAAGGCTGTTTGTCATATAAAACTCCTTGAAAAAATAGTCCAGAATAAAAATCATCAATGCCTCTTTACAATACATGTAGAAACTCTAAGACCCAAGGAGAATTGTCGCTCAACAATGGCCAAACTCACAAAATCTGAGATGTTTATTCCCACAGCTTTGCTTACATCATTCTCTGACTGAAAAATCTATATAAAGAAAAGTAACAATGGGTGATTATCCACGTTATTCCAAACAGACACTGTTCAAGAATTGTCTCTTCCTTGAAAGGATTGAGAGACAAATTAATCTTAGAAAATCATGTAACAAGCAAGGTAAGGTTGAATTTATAAAGCCTGCATCCGAAACCAGGTATATTTTTTATCTTCCCACCATGAACAGTCACCACAGTATATGAATAAAGCAAATATCAGAGATAACTTATATTACAAAGCAACTGTATTTAATACTTAGTTTGAGAAGCTATACCACAGGATGGTAGTTGAACCAGTCTTCCCAAGTCCCTAAGAAGTGTTCTCTAAGGCAGCAGTGAAAAAAATCAGTATCTCTTACTACTAAAGGATCCTTGGCACAAATTTTTCCAATTACTCTGGGGGAACATGTTATTTTAATTCCAGTCTCTGTGGTAAAATTGTCTTGTGTGTATTTTCTGTTTTCAGTTAATGAGTGAGAAGGCTGAAGAAATTATGAAGCCTGGATCACATGCTGCAGGGAACCAGTGGAAAACATGGGAAGTGGCCCTCATTGCTTGCTTGCTAGCTACCTATCTACCTACATACATAAAATTAACAGAAAACTAGCAACTAGCATATGAATGTAGTCCTTGTACCGTACCCAAAAGGAAAAAAATGAAAGGATTGAATTATATGAATCAAATATAAGGAATTTAATTGTATAATTATAATTTTATTAAAATAGCTACTTAAATAGTAAAAGTCAAATCTTACATATCTGAAGCTTAGAAAAATATATTTGTTGCTAATAGCCTGAACTATCTCACATGTTCTTTTTTAAAAATGACAGCTTAGAGTTATTAGAAGCATCCTTAGCTAAAAATAAATGTATCTCTTCTAGGCTCCAGATATTGGCCATAATTCAATATCATATAGAAAAGCAGCAGCTCCTGCCCTCATGAATCCATTACTTTGAACTACTTATTTTCATTCAATATATAATTTCATTCTCAAAATTAAGTTTAAGGAACTCAAAAGTGGTATTAAGTTGATTTAGCCACCTCTTGTAAAGTCAGTATGATTCGATTCCTCTGTTTAAAATCGTCTTTATCAATTTAAAATCCCTTCCCTCTCTGACTGATTTGTTACTAGAAAACTGCAGTTAGAAGTGGAGAAAATCCAAGTATAAACTGTTTTATGTTTACATAAACAGATTACCAGTCAAATTGTCAAATCTATAAATAAATCATACTATTCAAATAATGGCATAAAGTCTCAATATCCAGAAATCTGTCTGGAAAGAGTTAAGAACCGAAAAATAAGCAAAAATGGTATCTAGGGAGGTTGATATATATTTTACAAAATCTACGCAATAAACCTATACAGGAACACACTCATTTTAGTTTATACTCATAACTAAAAAATTAAATACAGTGGTTTCCAGAATTACAAAAAGATGGGAATATTAAAACACTAATAGAATAAAGCCCATTGCAAGGCAGAAAAAGTAGCACTGAAATAAAAATAGATCAATAAGCACAAGAAAAGGTGTTCAACATCAACAGCATCAGACAGAATTATCACAGAACTCAGCAATTCTAGTCTTTGATAGGTACCCAAGAAAAATGAAAACATGTTCACCCCAAAATATGTTCACAAAGGCATATCTATAATAGCTAAAAAAGTAGAAATAACACAAATGCCCATCGACTGTTGAATAAATAAAATGTTGTCTATCCATACAATGAAATATTTGTCAATGAAAAGAAACAAAGTACTGATTCATGCTACAACACAGATGAAACATGAAAACTACATGGAGTGAAAGAATCAAGTTACAAAAGACCACAAACTGCATGATTCCATTTAAACGTAATATCCAGAATAAGCAATGCTAAAGAGATAGAAAGTGGATTAGTGGTTGCTAAGGAAGGATGGGGGTGGTTGTGGAAAATAGGGATGACTGCAAAAGGGTTTGCACCAAAAGATTCCTTTGAAAAGGAATGCGGGATGCAAATGTTCTAAAATTGATTGTTCATGGTCATACAACTCTGGGAATATACTAAAGATCACTAAATTATGCACTTTAAACAGGTGAATTGTATGGTATACTGTATCTCAACAAAGCTGTTGCAAAATAAATACATAAGAATTGATTCACAAAAACAAAAGGTTACTATTAAGCTCTCTTTGTCTAGTATAGTCTCTAAAAAGCAGAGCATTATTTTTCATAATTTCATACTTCTGTTCAAGAGAATTACAATTATTCTTTGTTGTGAAATAATTTCTTACACCTTTAGTATATAGATAGAGTCACTGATACTGTTTAAAACCAATACCTTAATCTCTTTAAGTTGGTTGAAAAGGAAAAATATCCACAAATTTCAAATAGAATATTAATATAAATAACTCCTAAATATAACCTGGTCCCAAGAAGTATAACAGAATACATTAAAAATGGTGTCCCTCTGGCAATAAAAAAAAATGGAAAGAAAAATGTTTGATGAGGATATCATGTATATTTTTGTAAGTTCTAGTATAACCATTTGTATTTACCTCTCTAAGCCCTTTACTGAAAAGAACACAAGGGCCTCTGGATATAATAAAGACACTGAACTAATATAAAATTCTGTTTCAAACACTCAAGTCATTTGGAACCAATATATGTTGTCATTACTCCATTGTAGTCTATCCTCATTCCTGTCCACGCTCAATTACTGTAAGTAAATGATATAGTGTTAGGAAAACTAGACATAGCAATTTCCATAGCATAAAGTACTTAATGCTGTTCCCTATAAACCCTATCCCTGAAATGTGTAACTCAGCTTCCTTTAGTCTATCTTTCAACTGACTGTAATGTAGCAGTTGACATAGCTACTCTGTATTAAAATGCATGGTGGAGCATGGCTCTTCTTTTACCAATGGTTTGCATTATTCAAGGGTTGGAGGATTGGAAGTAATTTGCATTCTTTAGAGAATACTCAGTAAGAATATATATTTCTAAGCTGATTGTAATGCATCTGTGGGGAATAACAGCTTGAAATGTAACACACACACACACACACACACACACACATCCTCACCCACACACAAACATACATGGGAAAAGTTAAAAAGAAGTAAGGGTCTTAAAGGATGGAAATAGCCCTCAGAGCAAATGAGGTTACTATTCCCCAGGTTCGAGCACTGAAAGAATCTGTGAAGGTCTGAGTCTTAAAAGGCTAATGGCACCAGCAAATATTTCAGAATCTGACGGTTATCAGGCACCATGCTAGACTCTTATGAAACTCTACAGGAGAGAATCAAAATTCTTCCTCTCAGAGGACTTCCATTCTAATGGGGGGAAAATGACATTAAACAAATAAATATATAATACAAAATCTATTAGAAATATGAAGAAGATCAAGTAAGACAAGAGTATGGAACAATGGAACACGTTTGGGTGCTAATGCAGCCAGGGTGGATAGGAAAGGCTACTGTGATGAAGGGCTATCAAAATAGAAATCTGATTAAAATAAGAGTGTACGGGCGCCTGGGTGGCTCAGTTGGTTAAGCAGCTGCCTTGGGCCCAGGTCATGATCCTGGAGTCCCGGGATCAAGTCCCACATCGGGCTCCCAGCTCCACAGGGAATCTGCTTCTCTCTCTGACCTTCGCTCCTCTCATCCTCTCACTTTCTCTCTCTCAAATAAATAAAATCTTTAAAAAAAAAAAAAATAAGAGTGTAAAAAGGAAAACCATTCCAGGCAGTGAAGAGTGCAGTGTCTGAGGCATAAGCAGGATTGGATTTCTCAAAAAAGTCCATTGCAGTGTGGATAGAAAGGAATTCACAAAGGAAGAACAGTTGAAGGTGAAATTAGTAAGATTATAAAGATTACAAAGCTATGTTACGATATTAGATTTTGTTCTAAGTAAGATGAGAAAAGCCTTTAAATAACTTTTAGAGAAGTGACTCAATCTGAATTTTATTTTTAAAAGGTTACCCTGAAGACTTCATGGAGAATAGATCATAGGACAAGAGTGGAAAAAGGAAAACCAGATAGATGATGATCTGGGCAAAATATGAAAATGACTTGGGTTGGGATTTAGAGGTAAAATTTTTTAGAGCGGCTCCTGGGTAGCTCACTCGGTTGAGCATCTGACACTTTATTTCAGCTCCACTCATGATCTCAGGGTCATGAGACTGAGCCCTGTGTAGGGCTCTGTGCTTAGTAGGGAGTCTGCTTGCCCTTCCAAATTTTTTTTTTAAAGAGGGCATCCATTTAGAGTTGTTGTATTTGTTAGGGTACAGTCTAAGCTGCTGTAACAAAAATATCCAAAATATAGTGGTTTAAATAAGATAGAAATATGCTTCTCTTTCATATGAAAGTCTAGTGGCAAGACACTACTCATCTTACTCTTGGAATTAATTGTATTTCTAACTAGGCTACCTGGTTTGAGTCACCAACACTAGGCCAAGCTATTGGCTAGGCCAAGCTATTTAGGCCAAGCTAAAAAAAAAAAAAAAGCTTTTTTTTTTAAGATTTTATTTATTCATTTGAGAGAGAAAGAGAGAGACAGAGACAGAGAGAGAGCACAAGCAGATGGGAGAGGCAGAGGGAGAGGGAGAAGCAGGGCTTCCTGCTGAGCTAGGAGCCTGACATGGGGCCCCATCCTGAAGATCATTACCAGAGCCAAAAGCAGATGCTTAGCCAAGTGAGCCATTCAGGCACCCTTAAGCTATGCTATTTTTTTTTTTTTTTAAGATTTATTTATTTATTTATTTGACAGAGGGAGAGAGAGAGATCACAAGTAAGCAGAGAGGCAGGCAGAGAAAGAGGGGGAAGCAGGCTCCCTGCTGAGCAGAGAGCCTGGTGTGGGGCTCAATCTCAGGACCCTGGGATCATGACCTGAGCCAAAGGCAGAGGCTTTAACTCACTGAGCCACTCAGGCGCCCCAGCTATTGCTATTTTTAAAAAGTAAAGTCTTCTTCTAAATAAACCCATAGAAAATCTCTTTGTTTCCAAACCAAATCCACATGTTCACAGTCAATCCAATCATCTAATTTCGGATCGTGATGCCACAGTCCTCAGGTCTCCAGACTATGTGTCAGTGAGTGCTAGTCATTGTGCTAGACTGTGACTACACAACTATAAACAGAAGAGACTATAAACTACACAATTATAAACTATTGCTCCTAGAATAAAATCTACAAAATAGACAGAAGAAACAAGTGGTTTAATATAAAGTGACAGAGGTCTACAGGGAAAGTACAGGGCCCAAAAAAGATACCTATAAGGAAAATGCTCTTAGGCTCAACTCCCAGGTTTTAACTTACAGAAACCTACTGTTGGATTACAAAATCTTTTGCTTTCTAATTTGAGACCTTCCTATATATTTCGTATCTGGCATTTTCAACAGGCTCTACTTCCCATCAAAGAATACCACCCCACCTGACTCAAGTAGGTTCCCGGCTTTTCCTCAGAACAGACAAAAATTTTCCACATTTTTTGGAGCCCTGAGTATTTGAGAAGGCAAGGCATTAAATCCAAGGGATCTATAGATTATTTATATATGAAGCAATGTCTGCAGACTGAAAAAATACTGTATCTTGTCTCTATGTTAGGCTAAAACACAGCTTTCAAACTGATTGGTTGGAATCTCGGTAATATTGCTTATTAAATATTTTGAATATCACCCCCAATTTACATGTGTACTTACAAAATCTATATGGATGCAACTGTAATTGTCACATGCAAAATCATGTCAAAGCACTAGTAAATTCACAACAGTAAATTCACAACATCAAGCATGTGCTCAATAAAATAAAAACATGCTTAAAAGGGCCAGTACTGATTCTGCAGTTTACATCGTTGCTTTCTACAGTCTAGTGTCCCCCCTGGTAGCTAAAGTGAGCATTTTAAAACTAAATCAAGGGGCACCTGGGTGGCTCAATCAGTTAAGTGTATGATTTTGGTTCAGGTCATGATCCCAGGGTCCTGGGATTGAGCCCCGTGTCGGACTCCCTGCTCAGTGGGGAGTCTGCTTCTCCCTCTCTTTCCTGCTTGTGCTCTCTCTCACTGTCACTATCTCTCTCTCTTAAATAAATAAAACCTTAAAAAATAATAAAAATAAAAAAAAAAAAAATAAATCCCGATCATGGATTCTGTTTAGAAAACTCCAATGACTTCTCATCTCACTCAATGGCCTATAAGACCCCACCCCTGATCTCTCTCAACCATGCATTCCTCAATCACCTTCCATTATTCCTTGTTCCCATGATTCCAGTTATAGTAGAAATGGTGCTATTCCTCATGCCAAGTAAGTTCCAATCTCAGGGTCTTTCGCAAAATTCCACCCTAGGTTCTCTGCAATCACTGTTGTCTCACCCTGGAATGATTTAGCTATCTTTTCCCCCTATGGACTCATCATCTTCCCAGATATGTGAGTGGACTCTGTTGGAGGGCCACTCAAATCCCTTTGATAGGCTGGTACATCCATCTTCAGCTGCTGCTGATATTGGCGGATGAGAGCTCAAAACTGCCCTCCTCTTTTCTACAGATAACTGACTCAACCATACAGAGGTGCCTTTTCCACAGGCCATGCCATGCCACCTCTGTCAGAGGTCAACTGACACAAGCTAAAAAGGCCAAATCCTACCTCATAGTGAGACCACCTCTGCAGTGCAATTTATGCTCCAGGGCTTCCTATTGGTTGACCTGAAGGTTTCCAGCTGCGACCACATTCTTGCTAAGCTTTTCACCCAGCTTTATTCTGCTTGCCTTACTTCCCTTCTGAGATCACCTCCTCTCCTTCAAATAAATGTTTAGAAAAAGGCTATACTGGGGAACCTACCTAAGATGGATGCCTTCCCTGAGCAGCATACAGAGAGGCACTATTTCCCTTATCTTGCTTTACATTTTTACATATCACCTTCAGCCATATTGATTTTTTTTGTAATGTTTTGTTGTTGTTATTCATTCACTTTTTCTTCCAGTGGCATGTAAACTCCATGAGGACAGGGACTTTTTTTTTGTTCACTACCATATTCCCAAGCCTACAAAACTACCTAGCTCATTATAGTTACTCAATAAATATGCTAAATGAATGGATTTAGCATAGTTCTATTCCATATATATGTTAAGTGCTGTGAAATGTGTAAGCCCGATGATTCACAGACATGCACCCTGGGGCAAATAATACATTATATGTTAATAAAAATTAAAAAAAAAAAGAAAAAAATGTCATTAGTTAGAAATACAAAAATTAGAAAATTATAAATATATGACACACACACACACATTCTTAAGAGTTTGCTCCGTCCTCACTCAGATTACTTGGAATTTTATTAACAATCTGTGTGATTTGTAGGACAGTGTACATGTACTGGATTGGATAGTATCCTCCCAAAATTCAGTATTCCAATAAATGGAATAGAACTATGATTTTATTTTACTATTTTTAAAAGGATATCCATTCTTGAAAGCATTGGGAAACAACAGCCTGGGTTAATTTTATCTGCAATAAAGAAAGTTTCTGTTGGGGACCCTGTGCTTTCAAACTATGTCAACACTGGAATACTGATCATTGATATAATATGTGCTTATCAACTGAGAGTTAGTTCATTAACACACTCTTCCCAAGGCTTGCAATCTTTAAACTCAAAGTTTTTAATCTTGTTACATTCTGACAGTCATTTAAATTCTCCTCTGAATTTCTTAATTAGCCTTTGTTTCTTAAATAAGAATTTATTTTTTCACTAATCAGTACTTTGAACTGAGATCTTCAAAGCCCATTTTGAAAATGAAACTGTATATATATTTAACAATAAAAATCATTAAGTAAGGAAAATATACTGTAACTATAGAATGGCCAATGTAAGCATCACTCATATTCAGTCATAGACTGTCCCTAAAACAATTCTAGAGTTCCTTGAAAATTGATTTTAAAATAAGGTTATAGTTGTTTTTACTGCACAGACTCTATTTGGCTATAAAGCCGGCAAAGGAATAAAGCTTACATCTGAGCTCTTTCATTAAGGAAACACTGCAGCTAGATATGACACATCAAAAATATTCAAATATCAAACTATGGAGATTCTGGATGACTTTCGGCCCCTTCAGTTCACAAACTCTCTAATAGAACTCAGCCTTGATGAGTATTTTCAGAAAATTGTCTACATTGCCAACTACACTCGACAAAAAATGACTTGAATAATTTGACTTTTACAGATTTTAAAAATAGAAAGGATTTGAGGTTGCATGTCAACTCTACAGAAGTCTTTTCCTTAAGCAATAAATAAAGTTTGATATAATTTTTCCATGAAGAGGTTTTTGTGGTCATGAAAGCCTGCTGTCTGTGCCATTAAAAATGAAGAAATCTTCTGGGGAGAATCTCAAACATATTCAAATAAAGACCCTGTAAAGATGTTTCATTATATTTGGAAATACATAATGAGTGTACTTCTTTGCAACTAGCATTTAATACCAGTGCTTTAATGGTTTATGATGTAACATTTGTTTCTTTTTATTCAACAGAAAAGGCCAACATGACTAATAATTAGAACTATGACTGAGAGAAGAAGACTGCAATTAGACTATTTTTCAACAAATAATAAAGTGTCAGAAAAAGAAAATGAATCCTTGGTGTCAGCAAAACTAGTTTGCATATAGACAGGAAAAGTAATTCTTTCATGCAGATGCACACTTCGGTGACCTTCCAAAAATCTAACTCAAATAATAAATATACATAAAAAGCACTATCAAGATGTTCAAACTAAAGCAATGGTTCTCAACCAAGGGTGATTTTGCCTACAAGGTGATTATTTGGCAATTTCTGAAAACATTTTTAGTTGCTACAACTGGAAGAGTGCCATTGACATCTACAGGGTAAAGTCCAGAGATGCTGCCAACCATCTTATAACTCACAGGACAGCATCCCACAAGAGGATTTCTCTACACCCAAATACCATGTTGATTTTGAGAAACTCTGAACTAATGTCATAAAACATTCTGGTTCTGAAATTAATGAGCAAGTTTTAAATTGCCCACAGTTGTTACAGTCCTATGGTGAGGTAGTTATCTACTAATATTTGATAGATATTTTGTAGCTGTTGCAGATTAAAAGAAAAAGAACAAAAAAAGAAAAAGAATAAGGGGTGTTAGACTTCTTAGAATCCAGAACTCTAAGATAATACTGGGATTTTAGAAACTTAAATATCATGTCATTGTATTTTGGGGCTGTATCAGTTTGTTAAGGCTGCCATAACTAAAGTGCCACAGGCTGGATGGCTTAAACAACAGAAACTTATTTTCTCATAGGTCTGGAGGCTAAAACTCCAAGATCAAGGTTTCTACAAGGTTGTTTCTTCTGAGACTTCTCTCTTTTGTTTGCAAATGGTTGTGTTCTCCCTATGTCTTCACATGATTTTCTCTCTGTGCCTGTCTGTGATTTAATCTCCTCTTCTTGTGAGGACACTAGTCACTGGATTAGAGTCCACACCAATGACCTTCTTTAAATATAACTGGTTATTTAAAGACCTTATCTCCAGGGCACCTAGGTGTTACAGATGATTAGTGTCAGACTCTTGATTTTGGCTCAGGTTGTGATCTCAGGATTGTGAGATCAAGCCCTTCATCAGGCTCTGTGTTCAGCACAGTCTGCTTGAGACTCTCTCTCCCTCTCCCTCTGCCCCTCTCCTGTTTCTCCCCCTTCCAAAAAAATAATCTTTTAAAATAAAATAAAAAAAATAAATAAAAATAAAATAAAGATCTTATCTCCAAGTACAGTCACATTCTAAGGGACTGAGGGTTAGGGTCTCAACATATAAATGTTAGTGGGACACAACTCAGACATTAACAGGGGCATTGGTCTATCTATGGTCCAGAAATCCAGAGGGAGCATGACTAGCTGTCAGTGTGAAAGCTTTCCAGGCTTTCTACTGCACTGGAGAGCAGAAAAGCATACACAAGGGAAAAGTGAGCCTTATCTGAATCAATTCATAATTTTTATACAATGACTCTGAATGTACCCCAAAATTTGTAGGAAATAGTTACAAGAACTCAAAAGAAACAAAAACCATAACTTTGAATCATAGACCTAATTTGTATGTATAAAGCATTTTCCTAAACCAAACCAGAACTAGAATAATGCACTTCATACAAGAATTATGTTAGCCATGTTGGCCAAAACACCATAAGCAAGGCCCAGCATAGAGTACGACGTCAATATATACTTGCTTTCTGACAGTGTGATTTTATCAATGAAGGATATTCATTTGACATTCTATGTTTTGGATGGTAGCATGTTCCTAATCTGCCTCTTATCCAACCTCCAGCCTTCTCTCTTACTACTTGTTGCCACGTAGTTTATTATTTAGCAGCAGCAAACTACTGGTAGTCACATGCTCAGTTTATGCTGTCTTCCTTCTCCATACAATTCCCTATTCTCTCCTTCTCTTTCCACTTTACCACCTAACCCTTCCTACTTCAAAAAGGACTGCACGAAAATCATCTAGAACATTTCTTTTTGACAGAAGGTGATAATATTTTTAAATAGTAATTGAAACTTTATAGATGGTACTAAAAACAATACATATGTGTATGTATATGTGTACATATATATACATATGTATATGTACACACATTGAAAAATATATGTATATGCATATTCATTTATCTAGTCACAAATATTTATTATCTACTTTGTTTCGGACCCCTTAAGAGGTGCTAGGTATATGCAATATTCCTGTCCTCAAAGAAAATATACTATTAGAATATATTATAGAATATTTATAACAAACAGTGGATAGCACTATTTATTAGAAAGACATATGGAGGCATAAAACCAGTGACTAAAACAACAAAAAAAATATTAACTTTTTAAAAATTAACATGTAAACTTGTTTCCTTCAAATAATTCTATTTAAATCAATCTTATTTTTTTTGGAATACAAAATCAAGCTAATCATTTTAAACTCACTAGCATTCAAAGCACCTTTTCTTGGAAATCAGTGATTGATTTTTCAATTTATTTCAATTTTTCAATTTTTCAAAATATTTGAAAGCAAATATTTTGTGTGTTGCTTAAGAATGATGCATAATTCATATTTTTAATTTTTAAATAGTATGGATTAATGATATTTTTCAGACTGGGCAAATAAGATTCCCATTCTGAAACTAAAAACAGAGCAAAAGTAAAAGCACTAGATGAGCAGACACTATAAATTTGTCCAGATTCCCATCTTTCCCCCAACCCTAGCTGAGAGTGTGACTCTAAACAAGGTACATAAAAACCGTCTGTGGGCGCCTGGGTGGCTCAGTGGGTTAAAGCCTCTGCCTTCGGCTCGGGTCATGATCTCAGGGTCCTGGGATCAAGCTTTGCATCGGCCTCTCTGCTCAGCTGGGAGCCTGCGTCCCCCTCTCTCTGTCTGCCTCTCTGCCTACTTGTGATCTCTCTCTCTGTCAAATATAAATAAAATCTTTAAAAAAAAAAACAAAAATAAAAACAAAAAAACCGTCTGAATCAAAGACTCTATCTGTAATGCAACAAAGTTGATGTAAGTGATTTGCATTTTCACTGAAGCTAAATTTCTGTTTTTTGATAAAAAAACAAATATTTGAAAATCAGCTTTTACCAAGTTTTTAATCTTGTTCTCTATAAAAAAAAATTGGGGATACATAAACAAACCGCATATTTTAGAGGTCAGTAGTGAGCATATGATTTCAGGCTAATTGCTTTTATAAGCTAACGTAGTGTAAAATCTTTGAAAGTTTTGTCAATAAAAGAAATTAATAATTTATGAAGTAAATTATAAAAATACATGATCATGGTTAAGACCACATATGCTAAGATCATAGCACCTCTTAAAATGTTATATGACCAATGAGGGGCGCCTGGGTGACTCAGTGGGTTAAAGCCTCTGCCTTAGGCTCAGGTCATGATCTCAGGGTCCTGGAATCGAGCCCCGCAGCTCCCTCTGCTCAGCAGAGAGCCTGCTTCCCCCTCTCTCTCTGCCTGCCTCTCTGCCTACCTGTGATCTCTCTCTCTCTCAAATAAAAAAATAAAATCTTTAATAAAAAAATTTAAAAAAAAATGTTATATGACCAATGAAACAGTTAAAGTTTCATAAAGTTTTGCCTGTCAGATAGATTGACATAACTGGATTAAAACGGGAGGCATTTTCAGGCAGTTTAGTGTTCCTCTGTTTTTCTTTGCTTAACTGTATTTCAAACTATGTACCATTTATATAGACTAGGAATAATTGAGGAGTAACAGCTGATGAGCTTTCCTCAGCAGGACTTTGACCAATACATTAAATAAACTTATTTAAATAAAGAAAATCCATAAAAGTAATAGTATAACCAAAGAGAAGATTTTAATAGGTGATAAAAACTAATGACACTTGAATTATTATAGAAAAAGAATAAACAAGGGAGTATGTGGAGGAAGTAAATGAAGAAAATAAGTATACTATAAAATTACCTTGCCTGCAACAAATAATAAACATTCTGATCACTATCTTTAAATATGCAGAAAATAAAAGATGTATCTGCATAATATTTCATATTTTAGTCATGAAATTAAAAATGAATGTCATATTTTAGATCTTGACTGTATCCAAAGGAGGTGAAACAATATGATTAAAAAAAAAAAAAAAAAAGCATTGGCCCAAAAAGTAAAACCATCTGGTGAAGTCATGAATGACTGAGTTGAACAGCAGGGGAACCTACTGTTAATCATTTTTGCAGTCAATTGAGAATTTTGTAGAAAATATATTAAAGAGTAGTAGTGCAGTGACCCAAATAAATTGCTTAAGAAAAAAGTCAGAAATCAGTTAACAGTTATTGTATTCCTACCAAAACAGAATACTTTTAAGAATCTGTAGGAAAAAATATATATGCTTATTGCTGTGATGGAGCCATCTCCTCCAAATTTCAAGAAATCTCTACTTCATTGAATTCTTGATGAAATTCCAAAAGGATGGGAAACTTTCCTATGTCCTACTTTCAGTATCCAAGAGATATTTGTTACTAATGGTTCAATTCTGAAACACAGAAGGATAAAACCAATTCCCAATAATAGGTAACAAACTTCCCTGAAATTGAATACAATGAAACTTCCTTGATAAATTAGTATTTTATGTTGCTACTATCCTCAAGAAACCATACTTTGTGTCTCTTTCTTTTTTCTTTAAATAACAGAACCCCATTATTTTTAGCTTATGTGGAGTTGGGACACCCAGCTACAGACTTGATCACCCATTCTTCACAGCAGTAATGTGTGGCCATGGGATTATGTCTGGGTCAAAAAGGATGTGAGCACAAAAAATATGTGCAACTTCAGAGTCCCTGCCTTGAAGATAAATTCATTTACTCTGGATTCCTATTTTCTCTTGCCTCCAATCCCTGTAGAACAGAGTAATATTCTAGGTGATGACTGAACATCAACTAGGATATCATTCTATGAGAAAACTCATATGAATGATTTTCTGTAGTAGACCTATGCCAGCCTTGACCTCTCTCCTCTGAAAGAATATGAGAAAATAATTTTCAACCTTATTTAAAAATAACTGTAGTTTCAGTTCATTTGTTATAAAGATTTATCCTGTACCTCATCTCATATAAAAATTTGGTAAGAGATGTGAGACTACAATAATAAATCTTCAAAATATCTGTTATTCATTTAGCAATTAGGTGGACGGTGGTGAGGAAATAGGTATCAAATCACATGAAACTAGCAACCTATTTTATTCCAAGGAAAACCAACAGGAAAAAATGCAATCTGCTGAGGGAATTAAATGTTTGTGTCCCCCTCAAAATTTATACGTCTAAGCCCTAACTCCCAGTGTGATAGTATCTGGAGGCGGGGTCCTTGGGAGGTAATTAAGTCATGAGGATTGCGCCCTCACTAATTGGAATAATGTTCTTTAAGAAAAGACATAAAACAAATGACCTATATTCACCATGTGAGAATACAAGAAGACAGCCCCCTGTAAACCAGAAAGAGAGCTCTCACCAGAATCTGACCATGCTTGCACCCCAGTCACAGATTTTCAGCCTCCAGAACTATTAAAAATAAATAAATGTTTATTGTTGAAGACACCCCACCTATGATATCTTACTATATTGCCCAAATTAAGACACAACCTGTGAGAAAACAGAAGGCAGATGACCTACTTCCTGAGCCTATTGCTCTAGAAAACAGATTGGAAAACAAAAAATACTGGAGTGATATTGCCTCTCTGCCTCTTTTAGAAAAATCCTGTAGAATAAGAGGAAGCTTCTGTATGAACAGGCCAGTTTCCAAGTAGAAACTGAAGAAAATAATGAAGATACTTTCCATCTGTGGCATTCCATCTACTTTGAGAGGTGTATGGCTTCATAAGACTGGGAAAGTCAACTGCTTTTGTACTCCAAACAGCAAAAGCTATGTCTGTTCTTCAGAGTCTTTCTTTAAATTCTCCCAGTAACACCTTAGAGTCAAACAATGGAAGCAGCCCAGAAACCAAGTTCAGAGTAACTCCCTATTTGAAGCTATATATTTAGAGGACTTTAATCCAGCCATTATTAAGTTAAAAGTGAAAGGGAGGGTTCAAGCACAGATGGCAAGTACAAACATAAGAAAAGACTCAGAGGCTTAAGAACAATGAATAAAAGTAATCTGAATATGGTGATTTTCACATGAATTTAATTGGCAGCAAGAAAACTGGAAGCTTATTAAGTTTTGAGGGAACTATATTGCCAAAGCAGCCATAAGTCTAACCAGCCAGAGCTGTGACTGTCTTGTAAACAGAGCTTATGGAGGGCATACTCTCAATGCTCATTTTAGTTGTGGTAGAGAAGGGTAACAGAAAAATACCCAACCAACACAACACAGAGAAGAAATAGGGGACTTTAAAAAAAAAAAAAAAATGAATCAGAGAGTCCTCTTAGAAATCAGGAGAAGACTCAGCTGAGCAATTTACTCCAATGCTAGAACAAGTATCTTAAAGTTATCACATACCATACTTTTGTCATTTCTATGGAACTATGACTACTCCTATTCTTCTGATTTTACTAACAGGAGCTTATTCACGGTGGTTATTCTGTTTCAGCTCCATCACTGTATACCAGGTGTCAGGAACATACAAAACTTTTCTGTTCACTTATGAGTTACCAAACTTGATAAAGGGCCAAGTTCAAACTTGACAAAAAGAAAAATGCAACACTTGCCTCAGCCTCAGTTTTTATGTGGATAAGATAACAAAGAAACTTGGCTCCCTCGTTTTGGGAAAGAAAGAATATGGTCTATGTGGGAAGAAGGTACTCATGGAAGGTGGCCAGAAGGACAAATAACATCAGACTGTTCACCAATTTCTGATATTTAGATGTTTATAGTAATAATAGAATCTTTAGTAGAATAATAGAATCTTTAATAGAATAATAGAATCAGTGGAACAAATCAATGAAACTAGGAGCTGGTTCTTTGAAAGAATTAATAAGATTGATAAACCCCTGGCCAGACTTATCAAAAAGAAAAGAGAAAGGACTCGAATCAATAAAATCATGAATGAAAGAGGAGAGATCATAACCAACACCAAAGAAATACAAACAATTATAAGAATATATTATGAGCAAACATACACCAGCAAACTTGACAATCCGGAAGAAATGGATGCATTCCTAGAAACATATAAACTACCAAAGTGAACCAGGAAGAAATAAAAAACCTCAACAGACCCATAACCAGTAAGCAGATTGAAGTAGTCCTAAAAATCTCCCAAGAAACAAGAGCCCAGGGCCAGACAGCTTCCCAGGGAAATTAGGATGGAATTTGACAGAATTTCTATCAAACATTTAGAGGAGAATTAATACCTATTCTCCTGAAATTGTTTCAAAAAATAGAAATGGGAGGAGAACTTCCAAATTCATGAGACCAGCATTACCTTGATCCCAAAACCAAACAAAGAGCACATCAAAAAGTAGAATTACAGATCACTACCTTTGATGAATATGGATGTAAAAATTCTCACCAAAATACTAGGCAATAGGATCCAACAGTAAATTAAAAGGATTATTCACCACAACCAAGTGGGATTTATTTCTGGGATGCCAGGTTGGTTCAACATCTGCATATCACTCAATGTGATAGAATGCATTAATAAATTAAAGACCAAGGACCATATGATATTCTCAATAGATGCTGAAGAAGCATTTGAAAAAGTATAGCATCCTTTCTTGATCAAAACTCTTCACAGTAGGGGCGCCTGGGTGGCTCAGTGGGTTAAAGCCTCTGCCTTCTGCTCAGGTCATGATCTCAAGATCCTGGGATCGAGCCCCGCATTGGGCTCTCTGCTCAGCAGGGAGCCTGCTGCCCCCTCTCTCTCTGCCTGCCTCTCTGCCTACTTGTGATCTCTCTCTCTCTCTCTCTGTCTCTTTCTCTCTCCCTGTCAAAATAAATAAATAAAATATTTAAAAAAACAAAAACAAAAACTCTTCACAGTGTAGGCATAGAGGGTACATAACTCAATATCACCAAAGCCACCTATGAAAACCCACAGCAAGTATCATTCTCAATGGGGAAAAAACTGAGCTTTTCTGCTAAAGTCAGGAACACAGCAGGGCTGTCCACTATCACCACTGCTATTCAACATAGTACTAGAAGTCCTAGACTCAGCAATCAGACAATAAAAAAAAATAAAGGGGCAGCTGGGTGGCTCAGTCGTTAAGCGTCTGCCTTTGGCTCAGGTCATGATCCCGGGGTCCTGGGATCGAGCCCCGCATCGGGCTCCCTGCTCAGCAGGAAGCCTGCTTCTCCTGCTACCATTCCCTCTGCTTGTGTTCCCTCTCTCACTGTGTTTCTCTCTGTCAAATAAACAAAATCTTTAAAAAAAAAAAAAAAAGAAATAAAAAGTGTCCAAATCGGTGAAGAAGTCAAATTCTCACTCTTTGCAGATATTATATTTTACGTGGAAAACCGAAAAGACTCCACTCCAAAACTGCTAGAACTCATACAGGAATTCAGTAAAGTGTCACGATATAAAATCAATGCACAGAAATCAGTTGCATTTCTATACACCAACAGCAAAACATAAGAAAGAGAAATTAAGGAGTCAATCCCATTTACAATTGCACCCCCAACCATAAGATACCTAGAAATAAACCTAACCAAAGAGGCAAAGAATCTGTACTCAGAAAACCATTAAGTACTCATGAAAGAAATTGAGGAAGACACCAAGAAATGGAAAAATGTTCCATGCTTATGGATTGGAAGAATAAATATTGTGAAAATGTCTATGCTACCTAAAGCAATCTACACATGTAACACAATCCCTATCAAAATACCATCAATTTTTTTTCAAAGAAATAGAACAAATAATCCTAAAATTTTTATGGAACCAGAAAAGACCACAAATAGCTAGAGGAATGTTGAAAAAGAAAACCAAAGTTGCTGGCATCACAATTCCAGACTTCAAGCTCTATTACAAAGCTGTAATCATCAATAGAGTATGGTACTCACACAAAAACAGACACATAGATCAATGGAACAGAACAGAAAGCCCAGAAATGGACCTTCAACTCTATGGTCAACTAATGTTTGTCAAAGCAGGAAAGAATTTCCAATGGAAAAAAGACAGTCTCTTCAACAAGTGGTGTTGGGAAAATTGGACAGCCACATGCAGAATGAAACTGGACCATTTCCCTACACCACACACAAAAGTAGACTCAAAATGGATGACAGACCTCAATGCGAGACAGGACTCCATCAAAATCCTTGAGGAGAACACAGGCAGCAACTTCTTCAACCTCAGCTGCAGCAACTTCTTCCTAGAAACATCTCCAAAGGCAAGGGAAGCAAGGGCAAAAATGAACTATTGGGACTTTATCAAGATCAAAACTTTTGCACAGCAAAGGACACAGTCAACAAAACCAAAAGACAACTGACAGAATGGGAGAAGATATTTGCAAATGACATATCAGATAAAGGCCTAGTATCCAAAATCTATAAAGAACGTCTCAAACTCAATACCCAAAGAACAAATAATCCAATCAAGAAATGGGCAGAAGATATTTACAGACATTTCTGCAAAGAAGACATCCAAATGGCCAATAGACACATGAAAAAGTGCTCAACATCACTCAGCATCAGAGAAATACAAATCAAAACCACAGTGAGATATTACCTCACACCAGTCAGAATGGCCAAAATTAGCAAGTCAGGAAATGACAGATGTTGGTGAGGATGCGTAGAAAGGGGAACCTTCCTACACTGTTGGTGGGAATGCAAGCTGGTGCAGCCACTCTGGAAAACAGCATGGAGATTCCTCAGAAAGTTGAAAATAGAGATACCCTATGACCCAGCAATTACACCCCTGGGTATTTACCCTAAAGATAGAAATGTAGTGACCCAAAGGGGCACGTGCACCTGAATGTTTATAGCAGCAATGTCCACAATAGCCAAACTATGGAAAGAACCTAGATGTCCATCAACAGATGAATGGATAAAGAAGAGGTGGTACACACACACACACACACACACA